>CM067343.1:69575250-69722463 GCA_034190875.2 Urechis unicinctus | reverse complement strand
TGATAACATTGCAGATATTGAAAGTGCCCCCAAAGCACACCAACGACAAGGGTTATTTTGTGATAAAAAAAACTCCGTTTTATGCGTCAAACACAACGACACGTCATAGACAAATGACACGCAGTGACCCAGTAAGACGCGAATTCCAACGGACTGTCAAACAACAAAATTCAACAAGGATTGTTTGTATTCATCGCTGAATAATAATGTTAATAGTGCAAGCATGGTCGATAGAATTATTTCCCTATCGTGTGGATTAGCCGTGATTATATTTCCGATTATAAGACCTAGTAAGTGTGTAAATCGTCTTCATAAGAAACAGTGGTTCATCGTGCCGTTGGCGTTGTGAACTTGTGCTCACGTTCATGGATAACAATGCCGTAGATCGGAGTGCTGCGAATATGTGTTATTGAAACTCGTGGCCAAGGGCTGCACCGTATATATAACACTCTGGTTTACCCGTTAGCTACAATAAATGACAAACATCATCACCTGGGTGAGAGCACGTGAGTTTACTTTTCTTGTCCGACTGTACAACACACTTTAGGTACATTGATACATGAGACATAATGATAGTACACATGAGACATGATGATAACAAGTGCCACATCCCTTTTCTTTTAACGAAATGAAGTATAAATATTCTAACGTCCTATGTTGTTTTTTTTTCATAACTATGATCATAAACACTCGTTAACACTAAGTAATCCACAGAATCAAATATACAGTTTATAATCCAGTAGGTTTGAACTTTGAATAATCCATAGTACTGATCACTGAGTAATCCACAAAATATGATCACTGAAATGAACGTTTAGTTTTCCACTATACTTTGAAACGAATAATCCTCTGTGAACATTCCTCAGGTTATACTGAACATATATTATAACACATCCTTAATGCACTTGATAATACTGTGCACACTTATACATATCCTTAGTGAACACTATAACCATGTGAACACATTTCATGTAACATATCCTTAATCCATTCAACATTCATGCGAAGCACTCATTTGGTATATTCCTTAAGGTACGCGGGTACCTGTCTGACACGTGTGCTCCTCCTGGTCTCTGGTACTTGTTCCCATTCCTCCTGTACGCGCTCCGGAGTTGTATCCTCTGTTTGTTCCTCGTCTTGATGTCTGTGTTCATCCCTGGCCAATAAAGGCACTCGCGAGCTCTTCACAAACAGCCCTCCATGCCAATGTGCGAAGAGTGTACTCTGGTTATTATGGTCTTCCTCATCATCATGGGCACAATAACTCGTTCAGCCTTGAACAAGATACCGTCTTGCACACTTAGTTCATCTCTGATGGTGAAGTAACCTCGAGCTGCTTCTGGGACTTCTTCTCTGGTATATGGCCATCCAGCCAGAATGACTGCCTTTAGTTCCTGGAGACCTCGATCTGTGTGTTTACGGATGTCATCTAATCTCGGGTCTGAGATGGGTAAGTCCTGTAGCATATTGATTGTCTCAATGTGCCGGTCTGAAACTGATGCCTCTGCGGCCTTTCGTGGTGCTCTACTGAGTGTGTCAGCGAGTGTCATCAGCTTTCCAGGTCTTTACTGCAAGTCAATATCATACGACTGCAGCCTCAGTAACATCCTCTGTAGTCTCTTAGGCGTCATGTGTAGCTGTTTCTTCATGATTGACTCAAGCGGTGTAGGGTCTGACTCAACCTTCACCAGTCTTCCATAAGTGTATGTATGGAATTTCTCCATGCCAAATACCACCGATAACAGCTCTTTTTCTATTTGAGCGTAACCTCGCTCTGTCGGTGTGAGGGTTCTGCTTGCAAAGGTTATTGGTGCTCCATTCTGAGTAAGTGCTGCACCCAATCCAAAGTCTGAAGCATCACATTGTAACACAAGTTGTTTACTGCTGTCATAGTACCGCAGCTTCACATCCTTTGCAATGATGTCTTTGATGGTCTTCAGGGCCTTCTTGTGGTGATCATCCCAATGCCATTCTACTTCTTTGTGGGTTAGTTGTCTCAGGCACTCTACATGGTCACTCAAGTTTGGGATGAACGTTGCCAGGTAGTTCACAAATCCAAGAATTCTCTGCACTCCAGCTGCATCAGTAGGGTCAGGCATCTCTAGCAGTGCCTTTACCTTTCCAGGATCTGCCTTCACTCCTTCTTTGGTTACTAGGTGACCTGTGAACGGTACTTCAGTCATCCTCAGTCTGATCTTCTTCGAGTTAAGCTTCAGATTCTTCTCTCGGCATCTCTCCATCCGGCTCCTCATGACTTTATCATGGTCTTCTATGGCCTCTTTGAGATTGTCTCCAACTCCACAAATGAGTATATCGTCAGCAACTAAATGTGTCTGTCTCAGACCTTCTATCACCTGGCCTCAGCCAAGAATACCTCCCATATGGTGTCTGGAAAGTAGTCAGCAAAGAACTATCCTCATCCAGCTCTATGTGCCAATACCCATTCTTTGCATCAAAGACACTAAAGACCTTCGCTTTTCCCAACTTAGGTAAGATTTCCTCAATAGTTGGTAATGGGTAATGTTCCCTCTTGACTGCCTCATTAAGTGTTCTCAGGTCTGTACAGATCCTCACCTTCTCTGGACGGTCAATCACGACTAAGCTGGATACCCACGGGGTAGGTTGACTGACTTGCTTGATAATGCCTTGTTTCACCAAGTTGTCTAGTTCTGCTTTCAGCTTCTCCTTCGTAGCAATAGGCATCTTTCTCGGAGGATGTACCTTGGTCGACTTCAATGTGGTATTTTCCCTCTAGTTTACCAGCTCCTTGGAAAACATCTGCATACTCTCTCGCCAGATCTTCTTTGGTAAGTGGCTCACTTACAGTGTAGATATTTTCATATCTCATGCAAATGTTATCATACTTGATATCCACCAATTCCATCTCCTGCAATGCTCGATTGCCAAGGAGCGGAACAGCATCATCATCTTCAATAATCACGCACTCTGTGATGTATTGCTTTCCATTCTTTGGATTGACAATTTTGATCTTGGTGCGACCAACTGGCCTCACTGTGGTACCGCCATATACTACTAAGCTGTCTTTGCCGCCGTATATCTTCTTTTCTGGGGGTAGAATCTTCTCCGAAACCACATTACAGGAAGCTCTTGTATCAACTAAGAATGGTACCCTCTGTGTCGTGTTGCCTTGTTCCACTTCCATGAATGCAAATATACGGTTTCCGCCTCCCACTGCTAAGACTTCATAGTAGTCATCATCACACTGGTGGTCTTCTTGAACGGTGTAGACGTTTGCCTTTTGGTTTGCCTTTGTCTTTGTGATACCTTGGAGTAGATCCCCTTGCTTTAGTACCTGTGCATTTCAAGGCAAAGTGATTCCAGCCTCCGCATTTCGCGCATTTCCGTCCATCTGCTGGGCACTTTCCTTCTTCATGCCGCCTGCCACATGCTGCACACTCTTCCTGATTAACTGTTGACGGACCGCTGCTGCCACGTGCCGCCGGGGATGTTGTTTTCCTCTCGGTCTTCTTTTCAAACTTATGAGGTTTGTAGGGCTTCTTTTTTACTGCATGGACCTCTTGTTCGGTTGACATTTGTTTCATCTGCTGCTTTGCATGTTCAAATGTCCTAGCCAATTCTACAGCTTTCTGCAATGTGAGATTTCCTCCTTTTGCAAGAAGCTTTTCTCTGACTTGCTTGCTGTTTGTTCCAAAGACGATATTATCCCGGATCATTTCTCCCTCCGCACCATAAGCACAGTCCTTAGCTAACTTCCTCAGGTCGGTCACAAAGTCCTCCACTGATTCTGTAGCCCCTTGAGTCCTTCGCCTGAACTTGTACCGTGCAAACACTGGGTTTGCCTGTGGTGTCACATGATCCTTGAAATTTAGTGGTTAGATAGGTTAAGCTCTTTTTGTGGTCAGCGCTCAGAGTCCATGTGTTATATATTTCTCTTGCTTTTTCTCCTGCCCATAGCAACAGATATTTGCATTTCACCTCCTCAGATTTCTCAGATAATGGTCCCTCAAACATAAGCTCTGCATGGTCTGTGAACCTTTTCCAGGCCTCTGGTAAATTGTCACTGTCCCAGTTCATAACAGGGAAATTACATGCACCTAATGACTCCACTTTGCACACTAGATAGAGTTTGTATAGGCTGTAGACACCAGATTTACAGCACAGACTTCTATTTCAAAAGTTCCCAATTATCACTCAGTCATGGGGTTTCTCTTCGGACTTGGAGCTTGTTCAGAATGTTTGGGCCTTAACTTATGGGCATAATGTCACTAAGTTCATAAGTTTTCACTTCTGACACCATATAACACTCTGGTTTACCCGTAAGCTACAATAAATGACAAACATCATCACCTGGGTGAGAGCACGTGAGTTTACTTTTCTTGTCCGACTGTACAACACACTTTAGGTACATTGATACATGAGACATAATGATAGTACACATTAGACATGATGATAACAAGTGCCGCAGCATATTATACTTGATATCATATAATAGTGTACAGTCGGATTGAATAAAGGTGAGTGACATATTCATAAACAACCGGTTTAAAGACTATTCCTTTTTGACTTTGTTTTGATAAACAATAAGTTGATAACGACAGTAGACTACTACTAGGTCTAGACTATATTATATAAAATAGTCAGACTAGACCACTTCCATTCATTCGTCTAAATCGACCATTCTTTGCCACTTTATTCCATTTTCTGTCTAATGAACACAGAGACAAACTATGATCGCGAAGGTACATGAGTGAAATTATAGCCACTAATCGTTTTTGGCTGTGTGCCAGCCTTGAGCTGGCGGTCTTAGCTGAGTTCGCTAACAATTGGCTTTGTGGATACGCCTGAGTTCGCGGACTCAGCTTAGCACGCCGACTCAAGTTAAGACGACTCAAGTTAAGATTCTTTATGGATACGGCCCCAGTAGATATTAGCTGGTTACGAGAGGTGCAGATTTGGAGGAGACTAGATAGTTGTTGCATAATGTATTTTAGCAAATACATTACTGCACCTTTATGACTCGGATACGGCTCATGTGATGAGGGTTTAGGCAAAGCTTTTTTTGCCAACTATGTTGTTTAAAGATTAATGTTGAATGTCTCGTATTGCCGTACATCACTTAGTTAGTTTGAGGTGGGAAAGATGCAACCAGTCATTTTCTCCTAATAAATGCATATGTGGTTTGATAAAAATGCATCAGTCAAGGTTATATGCTACGCGGTGCAAATAAAAAAAATGTTGGTCGCTATATCTCAAATTTGTAAAAACGCACTGGGCGCGTGGTCTTGTGTGGTTGCATATAATCCAATGGCTATAGGCAAACCCGGTCAGTGTTAGCTTTGCTAAAGCTCTAAGATTACATTAACGATCTGTGTGTCCTCGACTCCGCATGATTTGGCCTTATCGTCCCTTCAATTCCACAATCGCCAGTCAGCTCGGCAGTGTCGTCCTCATCATCGACACCCTCTAACATATACCCCACATTTAAATGGTTTACAGCATAGGTACGCGACTATTGGTAGCGCAGAATGTTTTACACTACAAGTTTTTATCCATAAGCTGTTTGCTGAAAATAAAGTGAAATTAGTTACCATATGAAACATTATCGAATCTACATAACAGTATTGCTCCGGCAAAAAGAGCACATTGATGGAGTTATTGCTGTGTGGAGCTTATTGTCCGCCATCATCCACGGAACATTTGCAGCAAAAACGATAATGTGAGCAAAACAGATCTTATCGATGTACTATCTAGGGCAAATTCAACGATGTCGTTGGTCAGTTATATTTGATCATGCATCATTCATGTAACGATTTTCAGACATTGTGTTATCAAAGAGCTATGCGTCCATGGTCGGCCATTTGCTAATAAGCAGCTGATATTTGATCAATAGCCTCGATATCGGGGGGATATACGCTGATGCTGCGTGAACTCTGTTGTTACTGCAAGGTCTCACTTAAATAATCTTTGTGCCCAGCATTTTTATAAGGACAATGTTGATCGTTTTAACTCACCAAAAGGATCGGAAAGAACTAGCAGTAGCAGCGTAAGATCGAGCGGTTATGCATAAGGTGAAATGGTAACGTTGATGCACAATAAATCATTGCTTCTTCAACCGAAGGGGCAATTATCAGTTCATTCATTTATGGGATTGGGAAGATAAAAGTCAATTAACTAGGCCTTCGTTGGTGTCAACCTCTATGATAAACGCACATTTAACGCATTGTGTATTGCTCGTTAATACAAAAAGACTAAGGCACTAATATTCAGCGCTGCAGAGCCAAAAATAACCCAATGCCAAGAATACGTCGAACGTCAAAAGCGTTCCAATATATGCCAGCCTCCCATTACTTTACTTTTTATTCTATTGCTCCCGGTTGAACCTCATGCTAATGCTTGATGTAGTTTGTCGATGATATTGAAATACATAATTCATCAATAGCGGACAACTAATAAGCCACTGGTGGGTCCGAATATGGCACAGCCGTATCGGGCACAAGCTACTGTGACAGACTATGCCAATGATTCACTCTCTCGTGACATCAATATCCCTCCTGTGAACTGTAACCATAGTCATAGTCAGCACAATATACAGCTCCTAAATATCGACAGCTGTAACAGTCCAGAAACCAAAGCTTGGTTGCTTGGTGTCGATATTGCGAATAGATATGTTATTTGTCCGATTTAACCACGTTGTTACCTACAACAAAAATTACATTATCCAAGCCTATCTAAACATATTAGAAAAAGACGTCAACTAATCTGATTTTAAGCAAGCGCACGGGCAGGGGTGTCGCCAGGGTGATTTGGTTGGGGGGGAGTACCTAAAATTTTGCCGACTGCGGGATGACTATCTAAGCGTAGCGCCACCATAGGTTGGCGCGGAACTTTCAATGTGCCTACTGGACAGGATTTTGTCGACTGTAACGCGGACTGTCGGTGTGAATGGGGGGGGGGGGGGTGTCACACGCACAGGGCATTTAGAAGGTGCGACATTATAGCAAAGAAAGCCGCGAAGGCTACCGGAAAACGTGATTTATTTAGTCGACATTGCACAGGATTACATACTACCATGCAGTATATCTAAAACAAATCGTGTAGCTGTCAATATTGTTTATCTTGATTTGCGTATACCTATGTTTTACAATAAAGGATCGCTCTCTATGATACTACGGCCATTGATTGAAGATGTAACGTGAAGATATGCTTTGCGTTTTGGTTCTATAATACCACATCTACCATACCACGAGAACACTGGGCCGTAAATCTGACATGAATAAAATAACATTAAGCCATATCAACTTTGGCTATAGCTACCTTAAGATCATTGAAAACTACCATGCTTCAGTCCTATACTGATTATGTTCAATGCGTATATGCGTTGTTGCTGCTTAATATATTGGGATAATGGGTTTTTCTCTGCTCTTTTTTAACGATGTGCGTGACGATTATATGCAACGCAGCGCGTTTCTCTTATGTTGCTTCGTATGACACACTAAAACAAAAAAGCCGTTAAATGTCTTGCTCTATCCATAAATATGACATGCATGCTAGAAACCACATAGCAACCTACGCTATTTTGCGAGTCGGAAAAAAATGTTTCAATAAATAGCAAAATAGAGCGTGTGTTTTTATAGATAAAAGGGATGTTTTGTTGTAAAGTAATTAATTGCCAGAATGAAATCAACCACTCGCTTTGTTCATACGCAAAATGGTATCGTGACGTAAAATGATTAGTAAATCGACGTGATTAAATTTGATCATATCGTTACTATATGTTATGAACATTCTATGCCTGTGCAATGATACTAGAATATTAAGATACACATAACACATTCATAATCACAACGAAAACATTCACGGAGTCGCATAGGTTAAATGCTCACTAAAATACGACTTCCGTTGTCGAGACCACAAAGGCCATTATTCACTAAAATGCATTATGATCGGTGCTAATCGGCAAGCGTATTATACGAATGACTAAATGCTTCTCGACAGTCATCTGCATTTGATATCATCAGAAAACGAACTCGGATTGAGTAATGTGTTATGTTTGCATTACATCAACATGTTAGAGCATATGGTGTCGTCTCTCAAACTGAACACGAGAGTCGGATAGAAGGAACGACAGCAGCCGAGGATCAATCCATTCTGCACAACATGAAATGAGAGCGTTAATGCGCTGTTAACCATTACCTCTGAGATAAAATTGACTGATAACAGGTAAATGAACCCTTGAGTGGACTAGATAAGAAAAATATCAATTAAACATGCCTATCTTGATGTTTCGGTCAAGCTTTTGAATGTTTTTATGGCCAACATCGCATTGTGAAACGCGTTTTATTACAGAATGACAAGGTCAACATACAGAGCTTAAATCAACCTAATAGCCAAATAAGATCAAACGATAAACTCGTGGATAGTGGTCTAATAGACTCATTTTATTGCACATATTTGATTGCACATACTTTGTAATAACCTCTACTGTATTCGCTTGTGATCAATGGATTATAATGAGCGTTATTGACGCTGATATCTTAGGACGTTATGATTAACAATAGTCGGTGTGATATTGTATAGGATTTGCATTTGTAATGTAACATGTTATAGCCAATGTGGAGATGCGGCCATCATTTGAGACTAAGTATGTGTAAATCTATAATTGATAATTAATTATTAATCATATCTTACCTGATCACACGCTTTAATATGACGATGCCAATCAATGAATAGGATGGTAATATGTTATGTTTTAGTACAAAGGTTCAATATTATCCGAATTGCATGGTCGCTATTATGTTTGTATCTATTGCAATACGATGAAAGTTGATGTTTGCCACATCATAACGCTACACTGATGATGAACGGGTCTACGAATGGTGATGGACAGCCGAGAATTATGATTTGCATTGTTGATTGACTGTGCTCCTATATCCTGTACCTATTGGTCCTTGATTTGGTAGGATGACAATGATGGATTGCTATTCAGAGACGCTTGCAGATGCAAAATGCACATATTCGAGTAAAGTCTGAGAGTAACAATTCTTCACAGAAAACTTACGCTGAATAATTTGTCATTGTCGGGGGCCAGCCTAACATCTTGATAAAGCCAGAGGGTAATGTACTCTCATAGCCATGGCTTGTGCCCCTAACGTTTGTCACCTTGACAGTGAGAAATATCTTCCCAGCAAATCCCGACATCCGCTAAAACGTTTTGCAATTAGTGCAGAATCGTTTTATTTCCGATAAAATACTAATGCACACGTAACAATTACAAGTACCTGTTGTTCTGAATGCAGTTCAAGCAACCAAATGATCTGCTGTTTTACAGTAAATGGAGTACATTATGCATATTATAAAATCAATCAGATTTATCTGTCTATTACTAATAGAACTATCATCCTTAATGACAGGGCTCGGCTAGAGAATGTCGATTGCAGTTATATATCAATTATATCTTGCTTAGCGAGAATTTATCATGCTCTATTCATCAAAACTAAAGTCTGCAGTAAGTCTGATGACATACGTTTTATTTGAACTGCGATGTACCGCTATGATCCAAGCAAAAACCTGCAACAGGCGTAAAACGTCTTGTAAAATATCTGCTTGCATAATGTGACCCGCTTTGAGCTGCTACCAGTTTGAGGCTGGCAGAGCAGTCACAGGATTCGCTCATCTGCCTAATCATCTATGTAGTTTGTATTATGTCTACCTTTATTGGAAACTACCTTCTTATTGCCAAACTTAACTCAGTAGGACCGCCTTAAGGTGTCTGACATCTAAGTAAAACGGCTTCTTTCTAAGGGCCATTTTTTGCTACGATTCATATAATGCAAACTTATATTCGAGGGAAGTCTAGATTACCAAATTATTGATTACATTGTCGTTTCACACGATTTACATTTGAGCCGCTTATTGGGTTCAGTTAAATATTCAATCATCAGCAATAGCAGTATTCTTGACAACTTTTGCATGTCTAAGGTAATAATGGATGACGAATAGGTCAGTTGTCTGCAACAGTTGGTAAAACCTTATCTATCCTCATGGTTGAGCCAATGCACACAAAGGATAGGGTATTCTTATGTGGGGAAAATACAGGTACCACTTTAATATCGATTATTTGAGGTGCATTACCGTAATATAAAATTAAGTTAAGTCATCCAGTAGCTATTAAAATTTCATGCATAATAAGAAAAGACCAATCTCTGGTTGGTTTAATGATGATTGCGTTTTTAAAGATGTTATTATCAGATTCAAACACGCTTTGGCTGGGCAGAAAGTTTTACATCATACTAGGGGTAACCGAATGTCTCGATTCAAATAGATCCATACATATTCTTACTACGATCGTGCTCATCCTTGACAGCCATACTATTATAGACTGATGTTGCTAGATTTGATTTCTCAATTTTCATTCATCTGTGTTTTGTGATTACAGTCTTTCCTGCTACTGAGGTAGCTCGACAGTGTAGGTTTATATAACCGCCTGATGAGGTCCGATCTGTTTTCACAATTAGAGCCTAAAGTTCTCTAGACACCAATTTAGATATGTTCATTGGATATTTCATGTATAAATGCTGCAAAAGACAACAGCGTGTTGTGTGGCCAGAGTAAACAGATTTCAAGCAGGCTGCATGTGATTTCTATCAACTGTAGGGGGCGACTTAATGCCGTATACCTCTGGGTACATATATCATATACCATGATTTCTTTTGGAATGCACACTGGCTCTTACCATGACGCACTAATGGCCAGTAATGCGTCGATCACTGCTTTACTGGCTTCTTCACGTATAAGAAATAATGTGATGATCAAATGTTTTTCATGCACAGCTGCAGTTCTAAACAGGATTACCATAAAATACCACTCTAAGCTGCCGTATGATTAAATGCTACTGTAAGAGCTTTGCACTATGGATATTGGAAATAATTTTATATATTTTCCCAAATGTCCATACTTCCAAATTAATATAAATGTGAATGGCTGTGGGATATAGATATCTGCGAGACGAAAGCTATTTTACAAGGCAGGTTGCATTATTGGTGTTATGCTAAATGAAATGCTTTTATTCGGCAGAACCCTGCAGTACAGCATGTTATCATACCAGAGTTTTATTTACGATATTTAGAAATTAATCATGACTAATTCGCAAAACAAATACATGCGTGATCTGCCCCTTCCCGTCCAAACACGTTTACTGCTGTATTGCACAGATAGCGATCATGAGGTTGAAGACACACGTCGTGTGCTCGGGTTGGCAAAAATAGGAACACATTCGGCTAGTAACAGATATTTGGCCAGTTAGATTGCGCGACACATCTCAAAATATTGTAGTCGATAAAATGTCATGTTCCCTGTCTTGTATCCTTAGTTTGTCGCATAACCTTCTAATGGTGCCTGCAATTACAGGTACCATTTATTTCAGAAAGCCATCTTCGCGTTACGAAATAGTTAGACTGATGGAGACCGATGAGATTACATCATTCTTTATTTCTTTGCCTGCACAACTTTAAACCATGGAATAGAATACGGGCAAGAGATTTACTACGGCAACCATAGGCTCTCAATATTTATCCAATGTAAATGCTCTGAAGCAAATCGCTCGTCACAACACTTATTCAGTATATAAGAGCTCAAGCCAGTCATGGACTTCTTGGTTGAGGGAAATGGCCGATAGGAAAACCTTTATAGTATTGGATGTTTTAAACCGTACAACGTACATTTAATAATTTCTCAATTAAGTAACTAATTATGGTCTGATCGTAAAGATGTTAACATATCCTAGAAACATGACATGCTCTTCGAAAATACCATTCGTATTGAAAGCGCGCAGAGATGGGAAAAAATTCCGTATGGTCATTTTTCGTAAAATGTTTGATTGCTAATAAAATCGTTAACACCGGTTCATAAGTCTTAAACGTTTGACCAGTTGTTGTCACAGACAGCGCAAATATAATCGTTTAATTTTATGGAAAACGATCAGGTCACTTCCGGTTCCGAATGCATTAAAGTGAAATTGTAAGTTATCGCATTATATTTCCTCTATTTATAATCATATCGTATGATAAGTTTCGATCGGATTGCTATTCAATTATAAATATATAATCGAATGTTTCCTGCTGCAAATTATCATTAATTTTCTCACAAAGTAAGCGTGACGCACAATGGATGTCTGTTGAGTTTTCAATGGTTTTCAATGGTTTGTTAACAGCAGCCTACACATCATGCTGTACAAAGGTCGCTGTTGCTCTCTCTCGATTCAAGGCACGCCACGGTAATAATCTATAAACTTTTCCTTGAGTCGCCAAATCATTGTCAATCAATCATGGCCCCGGACAGCAATATTTCTTTAATACATTTGATCGCTTACAAAATCGTAAATATACGTGCGATGGTCCTAAAAATTGGTTCACTGCTGGTTGCAAAACATTTTAAACCCATAATAACTTGGTCAATTATGGACCGATTTTGTAATTTGTTCAACTTCCTCATACAGTTTACCAAGCATTCCCTTGTATATATGGACCTCTTGGACGTTAATTAGGTTTATTTCAATTATAAGGGCTCAGCAAATGAGGTAAGATAAAGCAAGAGACATTTCGAGCATTGTTAATTGAGCAGTCAGTCGACTATAGCAATTTAGCTGCTGGAACTAAAAAAGATTTTAACACGAAGTCATTAATGATCCTGTGCCAGGTTAGCAGAATGTGCATTTTTGATGCCCTTTGACTATCTTTGAGGCTCGTTTGTGAGCAACATCGCATTGTGCAGCACACTTTTACAGAGAATCGCAAATGCATGCTACGAAGCTTTACAGGCCAACGGGAGCCAAATAGCCAGATGCAGTCAAACGACAAAGGCGTGGGTTATGTCCCAATGCTTGCAAGCCATCCACGAGTGACTGTACTATTTAAATAGTGGACCTATCGTATCCTTCACGGCATGCGCGCACACTCATTTGTATATAATAAAGCTAGGCTTCACGCATATAAAAATGATATCTGTTATGTCACTGGTGGCTACGTATATGGCACAGTCACATTGAGCACAAGTTACTGCAGCAGAATATCCCAATTGGACAACTTTACTTGACAATAATCTTCCTCTTGTGCACCATGAACAACATATCGACACCTCTATCAATCTAGGAACAAACGTAACGCTCTATCTGATTTTCCAAATGTCAAGGCATTAATGCTTACAATGTACTGATATAATCCAATTAACATGCTTGCCATTGCGACTGCTGCTGTGGGTTTTAGCGTAAATAACATTGAGAAAGCTATACAGCATCTTTGGTGAAGGCTACAGGATACTTATCGGTGCAATAGCTGGAGGTAACCGCCACGAACTGTGTAGTTTTGTTTGTCACGCTTCTTAGGTACTATTTCGCAGCGCTCTATAAAACATGATATTATGCTTGGCTGAACGGTTTGAACGATAACACGACCCCAAAACATATCTTACATTAGAAAGAGTTCAAAGGCGTTCTGCTTAGTTCGTAGACTGTACATCTAAATGTGGCTACGAAGATAGATTGCACTTGTTAGGACCAACACTGTTCAAAACACGGCGTCTCCGAGGAGACCTCATTCATGTATTCAACATGTTCGATGAATGGGACAAAATTAGTGTTGATTTGATTTTTCAGCATTGAAGGACTGATAACTCAAGATTTCGGAAACCTTGCTATACAATGACAAAAGCCATGGCTGAAAAAGTTAAGAAGAAATAACTTTTTCAATCGCGTGGTGACTCCATGGAAAAGTTTTATATCCGAAAGTGCTCCATATTTTTACACGATGTGATTTGCCCCTTCAAAAGATAATTGAGCAAGAACTGATTTCATAGACCCCGTATTAGGCTCTTTCAAGTTCATTTGCAAAATAAGACAAAACCAGTATTTAACTAATACGGTATATTAACGACTAAAGCTTTTTACCAGCTGACCACCTAAAAAGTGAAAAAACTTTCCTACAGTGCACTATAACCAATAATAACAAGCGTAATGAGCTTCTTTGACATATCTAGGACTGCTTTACATCGTAGATTCCAATAATATGTCATCGTCTGTTTAAGTGAAAATATCATCGTCTTATTAAGCCCTAACAACTATATATATATATATATATATATATATATATAGATATATATATAGATATATATAGATATATATAGAGAGATAGATATATATAATATATATATATATATAAAAACATACATATATATATATATATATATATACTTATATATATAAGTATATATATATACATATATATTATATAAATATACGCACATACATATATATATATATATATATATATATATATATATATATATATATATATATATATATATATATATATATATATATATATATATATATATATATATATATATATATATACAGAGAGAGATATATAGTGGGAGCAAACGAGAGAGACAGAGACAGCAAATGGGAGATAGAGGAAGAGAGAAAGAAATAAAACGAGAACGAGAAAGAGAGAGAGAGAGCGAAAGAGAGAGAAACTGAGAGAGAATGGAAGAGAGTGAGAGAGAGATAGTACCTTGACGGTAACTGTGAATTGCTACGCTTAGTATTGCGTGTCTACGCCGTTGGTAACTGATAAAAAACAGTTGAATAGCACAACTTGCAGGTATGGGTGATACGACATGGCTATGCAAGTTGACACATACATAGAAGAACCTTAGCGCCACACGACCTATGAAAAAATTGTATTCCACATGTACTCTGGAATCGGGCTTGTATATGCAGTATGGAAGCTCCCCAAATATTATTACAGAATGCTTCGCACGTTGGTGAATTGATACTTCAATAAACATCACAATTGTGCGTATGCTACAATAAGATCAGACAAGCTAGATTTCAATGAAGGAAACAACAGGACAAATAAATAATAAACTCTCAGGTTTTTCCTACCGCAATATTATGAATGACCGCTTCGATGAACGTTGGTATTGGCCATTATATATCACCACGTTGTTGATGGTCACCGTAAGACCACGATAACCTTAGTTCGTTGGTTGTTAACTTATTTTCTGCCAATTTCTTTGCTTTGGTTGGTTACTCTGACAGTGACGGATTAGTTATCAGAAATGTTGGCGGAAGCAATATGCACCTCGTTTCGCAAACCTGAAAAATATGTGATAAATCAACTATGTTTGGCAGTTGTAATTCGTCACAGAACACTACATGTTGAACATTTTGTCATATTTGGTGTTCAGATAACATCTTAATAAGCTCAAACGAACAATTGTTCTATTCGCTGACATGTTGTTTGCCGCTAAGTCTGGTCACTCTGACAGTGATAAATTGCTCAAAAGGTTTTATTGATAAGCGTACACACGAACGATTTGCATTTACAATTTGCTATTTTGCTGATGCAGGTAAAGCACGATATGTCAGTTATGTTAACTGTTTACAAGTCGATAGATTACATTAAGCATCTAAAAGTTGATAAACCGGTTTTGGCCTAGAAGGTTCGGATTCATGTTAGGGAAAATGTAGTTTGCTTTGCCGATGGTTTAACCGGTTGGAGTGGTGTATAGGATAAGTGGTGACTATTAACCCAAAGAGGATCATGGGGTTTTTTTCATGCGTATTTGCCAGTAGGTACAATTTCTATGAATGTTGTGTTTATATGGTAGGAGTAATTGTATATTGTGCACTTCGCATGAAGCCTAATGCATAAAAATGAGCATAAGTGGTATTTGGTGCCCGTGACAATGGATAACTTGGTAATTAATCTTAATTGACAGTATGTTAACAATATAGCTATGCATTTATCATCACGTATGCTGTCTTAATAAGAACTAAAAGTGGTATTTCAGTAAGTCGAAAGACTTGCAGCTCATTTACACAGTGATGTACAGCTACGAGCCAATTTAAAACGTGCCTCAGGCGTGATATTTGCTGTACAATACCGGCTTGCATAGTCTGACCCTCTTCGCCTCTTGACTTTTCACCAGATTGATATTGGCAGAGCTGCTTCGATATTATCTAATCCGTCCAGCTATATGTAATCGACTGCAGACATTGAAGCAATATTATTGCATACGAATAGTGTCGAAGCCAAATTCGAGATATCCGATCGATATTGGTTTTCTTCTCAAAACGCTAATTATGATATATTTATTGGCTACGTGCAATGTCGTGAGAAATGGGGCGGTTTTAGCTTACAACACAATATGTATAGAAGATCTGTATAACTTATTTGATAATGCCGGAATAGCTAATATTAAGGGGCTGACAGTCAAGATTAAACTAATTTCAACCGGGGTGTACATCATTGTGTGAATAGCTTGGGCAGCTAAAGTTATTTGTGCGTACATATAACCCTAATGTCTTTTGAATGTGCACCGAGTCTTACACTCAAGCACAAAAAAGCATATGGTGTTTAAAATTGTGAAACTATTATAGAGGAGGGTGACAATCATATATGGTGCTATCTGACCTTTTGCAGCGTGAAAACTGTAGCGCGGAAGCTACCACGAGGATGCTTGCAACAGGAGCATCCAATAACAAGCGAAAGTGTTTTTGCTGCACCAACCAGATGCATAACACTCAATGGCAGTTTGAACATTTTCTTCTTGTTATAAAATTGTTGCATTGTAGCACAATTGGTTTCATGAGAAATACATAAAAGTATTAGCTTAGCGATTCTGAGGTCTGTGCAATTCAGAGGTCTGTAAATTGGTAGATAATCCCACAAATGTTTTCATGGTTTTATTGCGAACTTGTCATTGGTACGCAAATTGTTAATTCAAATCTGCCATAAAGTCAATAACTACCATTCTGAGATGACCGCCGCATGAATTGGCTTAAGTAGAGCAACATATTACAGAGCTCATTGTTAGTTGCTATCCCATGGTTATGTTTATCACATCCTACAACGCCTGTGTTGTTTTATGATTTGGATCTGGCCTTAGTTCCGCAGCTGATAAGTATTGCATTATCATGATATGAGGTGCTAGTGGGAGAGCGGCAGCTTTTAAACAGGGAATAAATGATGTTTTAACCGTCGTATTAAAGTGACTTGTCACAATATATGCATCTATATCATAATTCTCCATAATACCACGACTACATAGCTTCCTGTGCCATGAATGATATTCTGCAGAGTTTAGAATCATTAGCCTATCCATAACGGAACGACAAATTCCTTTGGAAGCTTTACTGGCAAACTATCAATTATTCCATGGTCCACGACTTATGCAAACAAAATGGAATTGGAGTACCTTTAGTTTAGTTTTATCTACCGTGTTATTGGTACCTAAACATTGTAGTCCATTTGCAATTATTAATGGCAAACGAGACAATTTAGAAATTCTGAGCACTGTTTTACCCGGCTATTACATGTGTAAGAAATACTGCGATAGCTAAGCTATTGTTAGGCTCAGGTGTTGGCTACTGCAAGACAGGATTACCACGTAAGTTACTTGTATATTGACAATGTTATGTATACTAAAACCGACCGCATTTGAGATACTACATCATGACGCAAAGGCGTTACATCGTCATGGATTAACCGAAGTTCATTAAATATATATCGCTTTTTATTTATTTGCGTAAATTCTTGAGCGATCTGACAAAATAAACCGCTGAATTGTTATCGGTGTGAATGATTGTGGTATATGAATGTTAGTGAGAGCTAATTCTCTTATTATTAATGTGCCACGCTTTGTTGTTTGCATACAGATATTCTGCAATTGGCTGTCATTACGATTAGCCGACAAATGCTCTCTTACGTCAACTTAAATAAGATTCATTCCACAGTAATATTTTGTCACTGACGGGACAGACATAGACAGTAGTGTCTCAAAATAATAACAAGCAGAAGGAATAATGGTTAGCTGCTCATTTTCATATCCAACAACGTGTATTCTACGTTATATTGTTACAAATTGTAAAAATCTGTCATTAGTTTGGAGGAGAGATATTAAATAAATCATGTCACTAACGGGACACATATGTGACACCATAAGTACGTTATATATTAATAGAACAAACTCTGCAAACATTTTACCTTTTATGTTAACTTGAATGGTTAACCTTGATAAAACTGCATTTAAATTTACCGACTACATCTTGGTTTTTATCTAATGGTATGATTCATGCAATTAAAGGGGTGCTAAGTAGGGTGCGTGTTAAATCATCAAGTTCATGTCACTCTCGTTTGTGAATGAGGATAAATTTGATACTTCCTTTCCTGTGCCAACATCGCAACCATGGTGCTGCTGGCTATAGCCTCTGTTTTATAACTTATAGGCGAATTGATGAGAGTAAATAACTAGCATGAATCAAACAATATCCAACGAATGAAATCCCATGTTGTGCTGCAACTGTTTAAGGTCAATGAAATATTCCATCGGCCTTAGAATCGCGTGATGTGCCCAATATAAGTAAAATATTGAAACCAACTAGTTGTATCTACTTCTCGCCGTTGATGATGTCGCATGATGGTGACAACGCTGATACTCATTGGCTTCTTCAAACAGAAGATACTTGCATGGGAAATGATGAATGCTAAACCCACATTCATCAGAATTTCAGCAATAGCTCATAGGAATTTCGGCCATACTATAATACAAATCTACCCTTCTTTATTCTCCCCCTCTCTCTCCACCACACACCTTCATTTAATAGCTTGTTGTTTGTATGATACTTACAATGAACGCTGGGGATAATTAAGATGGCCAGCGATTCGTGCGCGCGAATACCGGAATGAAGGGTTTAGAGCTACTGTGCAGGCTGATACCTGGACCTTCTTTTGTTAATGTATACACCATGGCTTTTGAATTGGTGACATGCATAAGTGGGGAATAATGGTAGGTCAAGCCTATGAACCTATATAATCTGTAATTTGACGCAAGATCCACATCGAAATCAGAGTCGGAAATAAACGATCTGTTCGCGACCTGTATTGCCTTATGAAGCTACAATGATTTTAGTAAAATTAAAAGGCGAAATATAAAATAATCCCAATTGTCTTAGCGGAAGGTATATTTCCTAACATTCAGGGACATAAACAAGGTGCGTAACTTTTATTTTAGACATTAAAGTTTACTCTTCTTGGGGTGATTTACTTCAGTAAAAACGAGCGGTAAAAGTGCTGACATTTCACCCATGAAGCATAATAGTAAACGCAAATAAGATGAAAACGGTCCTATGCTCTATATGTGATACTCAATAGGTAGCACTCTAATATCAATAACGGTCTAGTGTATGCCAGAATAATTCTTTGCTGAGCTTGCCCGATTTGCATGTAAGGCATTTATTTGTCAGAACAACTGTTTTTGTTGGAGCACAAAACTGTTGTCGGTCCAAATACACACGAGGAAAATCGCACCATAATAACAATATGAAATGACAAACCTTAGCAATTTGAGTAACATATATGAATGTATACTTCTTCTGAATCTAATCCCGAACTTGTACCACACGGTCAGTGATACAAGAAAATATTGATGCTGGCGTCAGAACAGCCCTTAACTTCAGCTGTTGGAGCAGACATCTGGTCTTATCTAGCAGCCTTACAATCGGACACTGCTTCAATCCGTCTAGGAATGTACTATGTAACCAACAAATGGTTGTGAGTTATGGTTGCAAATGGAATCTGACAACACTTTGTGTAATCTTTGTAATCTCCCTGGTAGATAAGAGATACAATACTTTGAAAATATATGTCTTTAATGCTAACCGTTAGTTCTATTGTATCTTATCGGATATTGTTTACACACTAGTTCCCATGACATATCATTTCAATTTCTCATCATTTGTTCATTGTAATTCTGCTGCTACTGGGATTCTGTATCCATCAGTTATATAGCTTAGGGCTTCATATCTCCTTAAGCCACAATGCTGATCGAACAGTTATTTTTATCAGTATCGACTCATCAAAACAGCAAGTATTGGAATTACAACGGATGCTGTTGACGAGCACATGCGTACCTTGCAGAGATAAATGAGCTTGATCAATATTCAACGTTTGAAGCATTAACAGTTTACTATTTTTGAGTAGAGCAGTCAGAGGGTGCTCCATTATTGTCAATGTCATGAGCGTAGTGTGTATTTAATGTTTTACATTTGACACCAAGCCCACGGCTGCTAGGAAAGGATAAACTAGCATACGATCAATAAGAACGAAGACACCTGCCCATTGATAAAAAATTTAAAATGACCGCTGCTCGTATTTGTGTGCTAATTCAAATTAACCCCGAATAAATCTCAGCTGTCGAGTATGGCACGCAATTGGGTGCAAAGCTTTTCTTTTCGCAGGAGTGTAAAGTCCTTCGATATCACTACGAGTTCAGTCTCCAGTATCAACAGCCCCCAACCACTTAATTGATAACGCTGAATTTGCAGTATTCATCGCCTGTTCTTCTAGCTGAGACATAATTCAAAAGACGCAAAAATATGCAGTTAGATATGCTAGTTGATGGTTCGTAGTGAACCAGAACTAGACAAAAAAATGAAATAATCTTGATCATCCACTATATATGTTCACGCCAATGCAGACGGGCACCAGGCTGTCACTATAAGCGTTAGTAGCCTGGCGAGGGATAAGCAAGGGATAAAAGATAACCAAGTAATGAGCGCAGCCAAAATCTAGTCCCAAAGTATAGCATTAAGTGACAGCACGATTCAATATGACTGCAAGATATGTTGCCACACTTACCTGACATACTGTGCGCAGCACTTCTGCATGTGTTGTTTATCCAACCTCAAGACAATTTTACTTTGAGGCTAGGAAATCTACAGGCTACAGTGAGACAGATGTAGCCAATAATCGTGCCTGGAAACTTGATGCAGCTGTGTCACACCTTAGTATGCCAAGTCCTGCATACAGACGTTGCTGTTACTCGAAGGCCAGTAGCGCGCTAATAGTAGGCTTTTACCGCTAATGCTATATTATTAGCTCCAACATGCAAGAGAACCTGAGTCACAGGTGGGTAGTTCTCCAGGAATCCTTAATGACCATCAGTCTAAAGCCTTTCACAGAAATGTGCATGCATGATTTAAGCTGATATAAGAAAATAAACACGTAGATTTCACTTTAAAACATTTCCATAACAACCAGGGAACACGATGATAATGCATAAATGATTCGGGTTCAATAAAGCGCGCAGCGTTTCAAGTTACAAACAGCAATTGTCAACACACACATGATATTGTATTAATTTCTCCAGCGGTGGTGTTTGGTGGAGCCAAATGGCTGTAATATTCGCACAGAGCCCTTTGACATCTAATATCACGCAGTGTGTCACATATTCTGTGGACCAAATAAATGCACAGTCGTATGATTACAGGACATCGTGCCTCAAAGATGATCAATCGAATTTATTGGCAAAGCCTTCGGACGTTTCCTATCTTGGAGCGAAGACAGCAAACTGTTTGAGTATAAGGCTAGGAAGGCCGGAGTACATTAAAAAGAACGTGCTCTTAAAATGTCAGAGTAATTGCACACATTGATAGCCACAGCAGCATAAACAGCCTGACAGAAAAGACAGAGAATACCTTTTGATGGCAACCAGCTCTAGCAAATAATCATTTACCATAGTACAACAGATAAACGCGGTCTAACATCATCAGAATAGAGCCATTTAGCTTTATCATCGCTCATCCGGATATTGTCCTCGTGCGATAACGGTAGCCTGTCCATCGAATTGGGGTTCTTCATCGCATTATGTCAGTTTCTTATTAACCATACGCGTTCAATCCTAGCTGTGTTCAGTCTTTAATCTTGCATAACTTGGTTATGTGTTTGGCATGTTACCTACTAAATGCTACACATATACGAAACAATATGCGAAATTATGCAAATAGATATATTTGATATATAATCATGGCGATGAAGCTCCTTACTTATCATTGCATCATGCACAAGAACGACATTACGCTGTGTAATATTGTGGTGCTCCCATCTGCTGCTATGAACGCTAACGCAAAATGTGGTATGAGGAGATGATTAAGGCAACATATGTTTGAATATTTCATCTCTACTAGACTGCTGTTGAACACAACAATTTGCATGATTCGTTGTTTTCATCTTGCCGACACGATGCATTTTCTAATTACAAATACACAGTAGACGAGAAGAAAGCGCGGTTATCTGGTGACACGGACACTTTCATCAAGACTTGGTACCTTATGATTGGAGCAGCATCGAATGAGAGTTAATATGAAGAAAAAAAAATTCTTTGTCTTTCAATAATGATATTTTCCTTTATTGGAGAGCAAAAAAAAGGTTTTGTCAACATGTGTAACTTACAGTCAGTTTTAAGAGTGCATCATTTGTCGAGAAAGTACGCTTATACATAAGCAAAGGGAATAACAATAAGAGTGGCTGGGTTGGTCGTGTTCTTGCCACCCGCAGGGTTAGAACAAGTAAGTCTGAACACCCAATGGCACACATAACCACTTACGTATCTGTCACAGCATGTGGATTATTTGGTAAATTAAGGCCGAAGTTAGAGCAGCTGGGTAATGAACACATGACCGATTCGTAACGATATGCTCAGCTTACGGATCTGAAAGTAAACAAAAGCCAACATTAAGACCTGATAATCTAAAATTCAGATGATTTCTGATCGCGAAATTGAGGTTTGACCTCTTTGACAATGACTGGACTTCGTAATTAATTATGACGTTTGATATAGAAATACTTGTACACTATGAAATATAGTGAGTTTATGGATTGTTGTGGTCTGCCTAACGACTGCAGAGAGGTCCTACGAACAATCTCTAGCTAGGCGCACAGCCTTCGCCATGGTAACTGAAGAAGTTTACTTTTCTGGAACAATTTCTTAAACTCGTACAAGAAGCGTCCAGATATCATGCCACATTACACGAGCCTTATAAACTACACAATTATGAGAGCCCTACATTACGTGCGATGATATGTCTCTTCTACTAGCTCCAATAGATGATGTAATGAAAGCAAGCTAGTTATTTAGTCCCTCATCAACGGCTTTGTATTAGAGATAATCACATCAACGACTGGATATAAACCGGGTATTCCAATGGTAAATTATATCACGTCATTTGCGTAACATGCTGGCAGTCCTAAATGATCCTTTAAAGCAAATTAACATGCGGCAATCTGCAGGGAAATAAAAGCAATGTAGATATACACGGTCCGATTTTGTCCTAAGGGGTGATCACTCCGGTTCAACATTTGACGATTGGGTAAGGCGAGCCTGTATGGTCCTTAAAATATAATAGTCAGCTGCTAGGGTGAAAGAGGCGAAATCAAGATACCATTCAGAGTTGAGCCAAAGTTGCATCTCAACCTGAGTACGACCTTTGTGGAATGGGGTAGGATTCATTGGATAAACTTGGCAATTAATGATACATTCGCTGCGATATCGAAATATATCAAAACTGCTAAGCAATCAGTAATAATATAAATGCGTGATTAAGCGGTTCTTAAGTTTTCTCTGCCACCAGAAACGATTCGAGAGGGTAAATTTGCTAAGCAATGCACAGGGACAGTGGGTAACACGGTAGATTTTATTAGGTTGCAAATGTCGACAATAATTAGCCGGCAGTAGCATAGCACAAACATTCCGTGTCAGGTTCCATATTTTGACAATATCACCAACATAACAATCATTCCTATCAAACTTATTGATTGAATCAATTTCATGGTCCCCAGGTTTGTGAGACCAAGCTTTCAATGGCATTTGTCATGGAACACACCAGGACACACAGCGCAAGAAAGGCAGCTGAGGTTGCACAAAAGTGTTATGTGTTTATGACACGGGCGGATCGACTTGCATGTGAGACACCAATTATTCACTAGACGGCAGTTGCAATTTTTCTTTCCTATCTATTTTCCCTGGAAAACACATGATTACATGCATTAAATATCACGAGCTGTTAATTAGTCCACGCTGGCCGACAACTCTATACATTGTTAATTTACATAGGTCTCACGTTGGGCGGAAGCTGGATTCCCTTACCATGCATCATAACACGCCATTTACTCACGCCCATGATGTGTCATTATCATTCAAATCGCCATTCCATTGATCTTACTAAGCATCCCAACGACTAGATGCTTCGGAATCGGATTCAAGCAATATATTTTCAGTTTAGTCCATTTGGTGTCCTGATTGATATTGAAGCCTAGCCAACTTCACAATTAGATTGATATCATTAGACAGCGCATATGTGAGATAGAAAGCAGATCACTCGTCTATAGCCAACAAAAAGCATCCTGAATAACAACATGTAGCCAGGTACTGCATGCGCTCTAACAAGGCCCCACCGTCTTGTACGAATGGATCGGGTATATGTCCAATCAACATGTTTGGTGGTAGCATTTCGAGTAGTGAATGCTTGCACGTGTCTGATTAACTCATTACACATTGCTTGAGCTCGCAAACGGTCTTCTCAACATATAGTTCCTACGCATTGAATTTCTTTCGGCTGATACGTACATAAATACCCATGACATGTACGTTAAAGATATTCAATGCTGCTCAGTCGTGGAACAAATGGTAAACATATTCAGTACTATTGTAATGGAGCAGCAGACCACGCCGAGATTGAGTGGTGGCATTCCTTACCGTCCATCGATGTGGCGATATGACGAGCAAGCAGATGTTATATCAAGACATTTTTGAAGCAATTCAAATTAACAGATGCCATTCAAATCGAAGATTTATCATCTTAATTGTTCTTTCTGTGAAAATACTTAACTTAACTGTATGACATTATTTAATCCACCAAGTAAAAATGTTCTTAATTCAATAACAATAATGACTGCACATGACATTAGGGTAATACAAGAAATGAGGCCGGATAACCGCGCGTCAAAACGATCGGCTGTAGTTGTGCAACACGAGGCAAATATTCAAAGGGAACGCTTTTATCATTGATGTGTTTTCTAAGAAACTCATGCAACATATGCCTCGGGTTTGCTGAACAGAACACATCGCACGCATATTAAGCTTGGCGCAAATTGAAAGGGCATTCGAATGGCAGCATCAGACCTTAATTATTCATGTGAAACCGGATAAAGGGCTGTGCATGACATCACTAGAATAAACGGATAATGTAGATCTCCTCAAGATCAAGAGAGTGCTCCATTGAAATTACTAAATAAGTGGTGTAGAGATAAGTCTCCTGATAGTATCAGGTGTGCGTTGAGATCCGCATCTGTCAACATGGTGACGCAGTATAATGGGTTTACACACCGTCTCGCATGCGTTATTCATTGGTATACACCTACAGGTGTTGCCACATCTGCCGCAGAAAAGTGTACTGTTAAATATATCAACTGGCACCCCAGCTGCTACAAATAACGTGATTGTGCCCCAGTGTTCATATTTGTTAATGTGTTTACTTGCTTTAACCGTTAGCTGTTAATGAACAGCAGGTTTGCATTTATGACAAGACTTATTAAGGCATAACAACATGAACGTATGCAGGCTGTGCAGTGTGACCACTTGTCTGGTAATTCACTTGCCGTTGGTTATAACTGAGTTATAATGAGAGGCTACGCTGCGCACAACTTTAGATAATCATTTTGAATATAACTGCAAACTGGCTTGAGAAAAATTTATGATAAGAAAATACCCAGATGCAAGGCTATCCTCCGACAAACGCAGTATACACCCAATGACAATGACAGCTCCGGTTTGAATCAGTTTATTGGTGCGATGGATGAAATCATCGTCGGAGCCTTTGCAACAGGTGTCCCAGACCGGGGACGTTGTGTATATTACACTTATGCAGGCTAGCTAGACACGTCCTAATGCATAGGCAAAGCCAACATTCTACCTAGTGCAGTAAATTTTACAACACTGCCATCACTTAGAATATTAATGTTTTAAAGACAAGGTCCACGGCGAGCAACATTAACTGCAAACAATCACAGTCATTGCATAATCTTAACCAGTGATGCATTGTTTCACGAGAACTTTGATACCAGGCACCACCAGCCTTATTAGACGCCATGGATCGACCTGTCACACTAAGGTGAATGAATATTTGACCATCGTCACAAAATAAAGGAACAACTGCAGCAGGAAAAGATGTTTTCCATTCAACCGGCAATGAAACAATATGTTACACAGCGCGATAGTTGCAACATCTTTTTTTACCTTCATGACTATACATTCTCACAAGCAGCAAATGTCATGAACAATTGTTTGTTTGAAATCATTATATCCATAATGTCACACAAGCTGACAGTTTTGCTTGCAGCAGTTGAAGTGCACTTGGTAAAAGATTATGTAATAAAAACCTTTGCCAAAACACGCCAGTTGCTGATGTTGTTATATAGCAATGCAGAGCAATTGAGCAGGCAATAATCTACACGGCTTGTTGTTATTATTTTACCAAGCATGATAAAGGTTCACATCATGGTATGTGTTTTATTACGCCTTAGCTTCGGTCGTGTAGTTTTATTCGTGCGGCTATGTAGTATAATTTCGGCACCAACTGGGATAGCACACATTTAAGAGATTGCTTTTCTGTATACGTGCATCCTCTGTTGCTTGTCAGATCCATCTTAAAAATGAATCCTATATAGTTATCTTAATCTTGATAATTTTGTTTGCAACAGTTTTAAGGTTACTTGGTAACAGTTTATGTAATAAAATCATATGCCAAAAAACGTGAGACGCTGATGTTTATTGTTCTATTGCAATGCAGAACCATTGAGCAGGCAATAATGTACACGGCATGTTGAAATTATTTCACCAAACACGATAAAATATCTTATCAAGGGATGCAACCTGTCCATGATAGCAACAGCCTTAGCTTGATGCATTATAGTTTTCGTTTAAGTTTTGACACCGAGTTGGAGAGCATAACGTTTAGAAATACTTTTTGGCGTATACGTGTGTCCTCTGCTAATCGTCAGATCCATCTAGAAACTGATACTTTCTCGTCATCTAAGCAAATATCAATTACAAAAACAATGACCTTTAAGACATATTTATATTGACTTCAAACGACCCGATTACATGCAAAACGAATTTTGTACACGACCATCACTCATTTAGATTAAATCAGAATTCAGTTTAATGATAATCGACCATTTGATTTATGTCAAAATATATGCTGGAGTCTTATCCAAAACAATTTGCTATTCTTCACAGCGTACACGCGCATAATCATACATACATTGCTACAAATAGTGAATATATCGGTAGTGCCGTCAGCCGAGAAAGCACAATGCCGCTTAGTTAGAGATGAGATTCATGAACGAAGTCAGCAAGGTTGTATATTTATCATGCGGAAGTGATTAGACTCGTATGGTAAATGGAGTTGCTGTGAAGGAATCGAAACGAAACCCAACCTTGGATAATATATTACCTGTCTCGTAAAAACTGCATTACATAGTTAAGAAGCTGGAGGCTTGCGATGCTGGTGTGTATGGCCCTCAGCATATTAGCCTCGTGCATAGATGAATCCGTAGCACATCAGTTCCTCAGTTAGACAAACCCCATTAATGTAGTAATGTCTCTGCAAGTATGCCAGCCGTTAGCATAACCTCCTATTTTAGGTGATTGATTTCGTTCTCTTAAAAATTATCCAAGCAAAATATGTGATGATAATTGTATCCCGAAGCTGTATCTATCCTAAACGCATGCTTGAATATATGCCATATGCTCCTCATCTATAAAGCACCGTAGGTTACCATGTGTGCTGCTATTTATAGATGACCATTAAGATATTTATATAGTTGTATTTTTAACCTGGCATTAAGGGTCATTGATTTTATGTCAACGTAAATGGTATGTAAAAGCGTTAAAATTTTGCGTTTTCGCGTCGATTATTAAACATATCAACCGACAGATTAAAGCATCGACGTAATTACCATGCTATACTCGTGCCTGCTGCATGTAATGGAATCGCTTGTTGATAGCTGATGCCTCCAGGTTGTCAATGATTTGTTTCCGGCCGCATCCTTGCTTGGATTTACTGAAGCAAAGATGGTTCTAATCGGATGTTTCTAATAAATAACGTCGAATGTCGATCGGAATAATTGCTTTTCGGTCAGGTTTTAGTATTTAATGAATGAGGTGTTATGATATGCTATATTCTGCAATATCGCCTTATTTCATCCCTATGCTAAGAACTGCTCAGCAAACTTGGATATTGCTGATTTTTGAGTAAATATCTTTGGTCCCACATGCATGTTTTACGGGTCTTCGATAACCCATCACTGTTTAATTGTAACGATTATGATAAACATTTTCAACAAGTGCCACAGGTTTTATGAACACAAGCATTTGTAATTGTTTTATTTCATTTTCAATTATTAAGGTCTCAGGTTTTGTGGCAGAGGCATGTTGTCGTTCATATATAATTCAGCCTTCAGATTAAAAAAAATTGTGGTTAAAGTATACGTCTTGAATAAAATGGCGGCCATGATCGATCGAGTAATATGTGGAAGTTTCAACAATAATTTCAGATTTGCAAATCATCAACTCACCACTTCAGTTTTGTGTACTGTTTGAGGCACGTTGAGTGGTTACCATGAGATAAGGCGTCTCATAAAAAAGGGTTATGATTGATTAATCACGACCGTTGTGGCGTGGTGGACTGCCCAATAATACATAGTTTATTTCCGCTGTTTATTGACGTAAGAGATGTTACCATGGTGACATTACCACTTGCAGTGCCAAGATAAAACAGATAACAGATAGGAGCTAAAGTTTAAACCTCAGCCGACCGGGAATATGTTCGGTTTCTGTCTATTTTGATTTGAGTGGTTATGAAAAACATTATATCCTACATAGGCAGTTGTAAAGTTTTGTCGAGGTGGATTTTCTGCAGCAATAGCTTTAGAGTTGCAGAGCATGATTTGCATTTGCTTAGAAGTTTAAGTGAATAACTACTTAGGGTCATCTAGTGTATGTTCGTTCTAACTGATTAACGCACAATCAAATTTCAAAGATTGTGTATCTAACCTCGATCGTCAATATACATTTGGTCACCAAAAATGACTAATGATGAGGCGCACATTCTTGCAAGTACCTTGAAAACTACAGCCATATGTTATCGCAGCACTGTTGCTTTCGTCAAACGCAGCACCTGTTGAATTAAATAGAGCTGACGTGCATTTGACGACAATCAGTGACGTCACAAGATGTGATACGGGAGCGAATATGCTTGATCATCTAGAGGCAATATAATACGTGCTGGTTTCAAAACGATTATTTTGGGAGAGCACAATTAAAAGTGAAATATGTTATTGAGATGTTAAAGAAACTGAATTGGCCAAACTTGCTTAAGGTTAACAATTCTCCTTGGGAGTTTTGGCTTAGTAATTGATAAGTGCACCTTGCATATAAGACCCAAAATCATTGTGTTTAGCACTAGATCTAAGGCACGATAAATGGGATTCGAACTAGTTTGCGTTGCATGACAGGAATTTCGACAAAATGACATATTCGTTAGAGTGCGCCCCCTGGTGTCAGCTTATAGCTGCCACCTAATATTCGGCCATCTCGTTATTCTGATGCAGTTTGAGTTGGCATAGGCTAGGATAACTGTAGTTCAACAAGGGTTGGCCGTGAATTCAAGTGATTCAGAAATCTTTTACAGCATGTTTTCTCAAAAGCCATTACACAGCATTATACTCGTATAATAGAAACATCCGGAACCTTTGCATCCGTCTTGTCTATGATACCATCCACCCTCAGCTATCAGTCATTGATCTGTCATGGAGCTATGCATCTTATTGTTGCTTCAATCTGCAATATAGAGCTCATCACATAAGGATATTACGGTAGCACAAATATCACCGGTCAGAGAACAAGAAATTGATAATATCTGTCCTTAAGAAGTGGATAATAGACTAATAAAAAATGTACTGCAGATACAATCGACATATGTGTAGCGTATGTGTCAATATTGCAACATAAGCATGTGAGGTTGGCGAAAAGCAATCTGTCAATGTCATTAACTACGCTGCCCGAATAATGAAATGCCTATCATCGCAATTCAGTTTGACGAAGGCATTAAACGTATAGTCTTCGATGGTTTCATGGTTGATGTAGGCCCCACGAGAGCAAAGATTACGACTGAGACATTCTCTAGTCCTGGAGGGATGTTCGATTAATTTCCTTATCGTTAAGTGTCATCTGGATTTCAATGATTCGGCATTGCGTTTTTATGAATTCAGGTAGCATTCAATGATTTGTAACGACACACTACGTCAGGAAAATTAACTTTGAGTATGATAGGAAGCATTCAAGGCAATGATGGATTTGAACAGAACTGCTGTGTCAATATAAGAATGAGAACAAATCGTATTATATCTGTGTACCTCGAGCCATCACGGATTAGTCTCTGTTGGGTATGATTCAATGCAATACCAATATTATGAAGACGAAAATGTCGGAGAGCAATCGATTGATCTATAACCAATATGGATGGAAGTTAGTAACTTTATTATGTAGTGGCCCATGCCGGATCAATTTCCGCGGATGAACTATGAAATTCCGTTATTATATAACATGCGTGCATGTATCGAAGGCTTATTTCTGTAACCCTGCTCTCTGTTATAGATTCACCATTACACCATATCCTAACATAAATGCATATACCTGCTAAGTGGCAGTACATAGCATCTGTAAGAGGCATGGCTCAAATTATACTAAATAGTATACTATTAGCGGCCGTTATATGTGTCTAGTATGTACTGGAATGTTTGATCGGAAGCACCTTCTTGCAGTGTCTCTTTGCTTGACAATATTGATAAAATTACAGACATGATCTAATATTGAAATTCTTGTTGCAATCTACCTGAATATGTATTCCCGTCTTAGGTAGTGGCCCTTCCTGTTGCAAGCGCTACACACGGCTTCATAAGTGCAGCAATGAGGCTAGAGCTTCAACACTTATTTAGATATGAATCACAACTACAGCTAATCTGAAACAAATAGGGCAATATATTCCTATCAATCGTCGGTTATGTTGATCATCTCGAAATATATCCTTCATGCATCACGCCCAAGTACCCTTAGCGATGAATTGAACAGTGATAAATGTATGCGGTTTGCTGAATGCTCGACGGTAGTGCTTCGAGTTAAATTGATGTTTATTCAGGTAATTAAGGTAATCGTTGGATAAAACAAGATGAGAATGCGCTGCTAAGCATTCGTTTCACAACATCGTTTTATATCAGTATATCGTGAAAGATAATATAAATAGAAAACAATCAGTCATTTTAAGCTCTCCTCTCACAACAACAGTCCGCTGCATGTGACCATAAAATCGCACCCCCACTGGTTCCATACGTATCTGCATTTGATTGAACCACCTTTAAGAGTGATTGTATGCGCTCCGACTTGGGTGGTTATGGCAGCAGTGATAACATTGGAGTCGTGTTATTGTTTGATGATACAAAAGTCTGCTAAATACAGCTTAGTTTGTGAATAAGGTAAGGAAGATTATACTCTCAATAAGCTCTTGCGATGATCTTCTTATGGTAAATGAAGCTGCTATAAGGTGATGGCAAAGACCAAACTCAGCCCATGCTTGTATATAACCTATGTCATTAAAATGGGATAACATCGATATATAAAGCTCGAGCTTTGTGATACTGTTATGAATGATAAGTAATCTTCTTTCACATATCCGTTGTAATGCCACTGCATACTTTATATTTCAGTAAGACACACCTGCCTGCCTCAATCGTCACTATCCTAATAATCATGGCGACTAAAAGATTAGCCATCTATAGTGCGGGATTTCTTTCGTGCTCGTAACGTAAAATATTTGATCGTTAGTGATGGCCAAACCGGAACTGAAAGGCCAACTTATCTTTATAGCATGTGTCCAGGGTAGTTGGTATGTCATATTTTTGCAATGAATGAATCATTCCTCAAAGCAAATGCAATGAGATGGATCTATTTAGTGCTTTTATTACAGCAGGTGCCTATAGGTATATATTTGAGAATGAAACTATCGCATGTTAATTACAAATAGGCGTTGCCACTTCAAAAGTACACTGTCTGACACTTGGAATATTGACCTTGATTTTATGTTGCTCCTGGATGACCCAACAGATGATTAAATAAACAATTAACATGATGTATTGCATAGTTGTGCACGGAAATGCCTTTCACATGACAGGTTTCTTTGCGATCTTGCAACTGTGTGCCATACTGTCGGGCGCTGACATGTCATTTGGCATTATTGTAGACAACTTGGTCTATTGATTTCCAACCATTAAGACAGCTATCTTTGACATGGATAATAGATGGAGGGGGCATACACTTTATAGATAGGGCATAGAAGCAATCACAGTTTCATTGATCTTGTCTCTAACTGATGTCGAGGGCACCATGGTTCTCTAAATGAAGAAGTTTAACGGCTGTTTGACTGTAGGGGGACGATCTGTTACAAAAAGATGTGTAACTGATACGATTAGTTAATCTAATATACGAGATTATTCAGATTAAGTAAGGTACAAGATTACCTTCGTATTAGGTACCCATGGCGGTATACAAGATATTCACTGAATGTTATTGCTGTGTGTTCTGTAAATGCGTACAATTCCGCATTAATTCAATAAAATCAGTTGCTGAGATGGCAATATGTAGCGCTGTGTTTGATATATCGCTGATCCACATGACAACATGTCTACGGGTACTCTTCTCAAAGATACCGATTACAATCAATAAAATCAGATGACCATGCGATATGTCGAAGAGAGTATTTTTATGATTCGACATCTTATGACGGCCGTGTTAAAACACGATATATTGCGTTATTTCATCGAGCTAAATTGCTGTTTTTAATCTAATAAGAGTACATCGCAATTGGTATCTTATATCGAATGGGATATCAATATCTTCCATATCTTCTATCTGTTGTCCGACTGATATCAATATAAAGCTGACTGGGATGGGTGGAGATATCTCGATGGCTATATGCACACATAGTCATTACATTGCAAAAGCGCTGTGAATAGGTGCAAACGTATCTTTTCTTAATTAGCAGATTTTCTAACCCATAGCGAAAAATCCTCTACTATTCATTCCTTTTTATGCGCATCGATACTTCCTCAAACACAGGAAGGTTACAGCAATCCGGCTGCTCCCAAATGCGACCCCAGACAACTGCCATGGCGGCGACCGGGCTTTGAAATTAAACAACAATTGTAAATTCAGAAGGTATTTAGTCATAATTTTTATCGATATATGTTACGAGCGGAATTAGAAGTTATTTGTGCCAAGATGTTAGGGCAGTTTTGGTTCCCCTGTAAGTGTTTTTCTTAGTTAGTCTCTGGTACAGCTTGCACATCATGTCGAACTGTGACAAATGTTACATAGTAGGGAAAATCCGCACGCGGAATTTTCTACACCATTCGTACATGTAGCAGATAGCATCTGGTAGATGAAAGGTACAGATAAGGAGCAGACTAGACTAATTGTTGCATAACGTATCTTAGCAAAAACATTACTGCATCTTTATAACTCGGTTACTGCTCAAGTGTTTCCAAAACACTTTTATTTGCCAAATATGCTTTTTAAAGATTAATGAAATGGAAAATGATATTTCAAGGTTGTATGTCTCTCACAGCCGCACATCACTTAATTAGTTTGAGGTGGAATTGATCAAACAGTGATTGTTACCCAACAATTTAATTGAACAGCATAATATGATAACCAGTTGATATTACGAAAGTAAAACTTGCACTGCAGGTAAGATCAAATTTAATGAGCCTACCTAACAACGGTGCAACCAATGTGGTAATGAATACACATGGGGGATGATGAAAATACGTCAGTCGAGATATACGGCGCGAATAACAAAATGCTGGTCGCTGTATCTGTGTCATCTGTGGTTGCATATAATCCAACGGCTATGGTTAAACTGTCGGTGTTAACCTAGCTAGAGCAGCTATTGTGACTAATAATATAAATTTTGTATGTGTCACAAGGTGCTCGGTTGTGTGTACTGTCTACCATCATTCCTTATCGTCCCCGGACCACAAATAACCTCTGATGGGTTGATGAGTGGATTTGCCAGTGTAATCTACTGCGTTGCATCATTTGCATGAAAGCCAGTTGTGCATTAGCTCGGCTTCGTAAAGGTAACAATAGGCACTGCTTAGTTATCATAGGCTACCTGTTCACACGCTTTGAAATTAAAGACGTAGCCAATGTAACAAGATGATGGTAAGGTGTTACCTATTGGATCAAAAGTACCATATCATCAGAATGTTGATGTTAAAACCGCAAGAAATATATCGTGTTGACCATGGCAATCGCTATTTCGGATTGTCAAAATCCGCATTGCAAATATATTTTCCTGCTGGTTTCTGAAATTGGATTGCATTTCGTCGTTAGATTAATACTAGTTATTATATTTGTTGTCTCCGGAAGATGCACGTGAAAGAGCGATAAAAGGCATGGCACATTGCCTGTTTGTCAAGGTGTGTGTTGGCAAAATGGTGATTCAGGCTAAACATATTGAAGCAGCACCAATTGGTTGGACGATTTATATGTTCCATATACCATCTCGCCGTGTCATCCTTGGACTTGACAGATCAATTGTATTTATTTGAATGCGTTAGCTGCCCATTTATTACATATTAGTACTACAGCCAGAACAAACGAGACGATATGCAGGTACCTGTAATTTGCTGTGCTCAGTTCTGTCATTTGTACGGCAAAAGTGATCAACACAATAACGACTGGATTCAGTATCATATGAACGGCACGATATGCATAGAAAAATGTCTGGGTAAAATATGATCTACAAATAAATTAAATTCTTCAGAATCACATGGTCGGTAATATCTTTGTACCTATTGCGATACGATGAAGCATTGCGATGAAAGATAATGTTTGTCGCATCATAACACTATACTGATGATGAATGGGTCCGTCAATGTTGATGGACAACCGAATATAATGATTGCCATGGGTGATTGATTGTGCATCTACATCATGAGCCTATCTCTGCCTTCATTGGGTACGGGGATAATGATGGATTGCTATTCAGAGTCGCTGGCATATGCAAAATGCACATATTTGAGTAAATCGGGCATATCTTGTTATAAACGAATGAGAAATCACCAATTTTGGACAGTTAAAATTCTTCGCAGAATACCGCGACACTGAATAATGCTTCATATTTAGGGGCCAGCATAACAACCTAATTCAGACGAAGGGTAGCGTGCTCTCATCGCTGTTATGTCTTGTGCCGCTCGGTCAGGTCACTCTGACAGCAATAGATAGCTTTTAATAAAAAACCAGCATCCGGAAAAACTTTTTGAAATATCACAGAATCGTTTTTTCCCCGATAAGATGCAAATACATGCGGAACAATTACAATTAGCTGTTTTGCTACGCTTCAAGCAAAAATCCTTAAATGGCTGTTCGTTGTATATATAAGTAAGTTTTACAGTTAATAGATTATTGTAAACATAATCGTAAAGCAGTTGGAATTTATATGTGTATTATTTGATCAATATTAGATTATTGCCAGAAAGCTGGGCTGACGTGACGTGTAAAAAACCAAGCTTAGTTTACTATGGCTACAACTATTTTAGGTCGTCGAAAACTGTAATGCTTGGTATGGTTACATTTTGACACTGTGTATTAAATAAAAGTTTTCCCGATAGATTATTGATTTCTGTCGTTAGTTCAATGCTAGCTTCATTACACTACAGATAGTTCCGCAAAACTTTTGTGCTATAAAAGAAACAACACGACAAAAGCATGATGTACTATTGGTTATTTTCAACTGCAATATGATAAATGTTGGTTTAGGGCACAACAAAGCCCCACGCTGTTGATACTCCACGCAAGACCAGATAACCTTGGATGGTTGATTGTGACCCTACTTTCTGCACACATCTTGTCCTAGGTTGGTAACTCTGACAGCGAAGAATAAGTTCTCAGAAAATTTGGCAGAAGCAATACGCACATTGTTCATAAACCTGGCATATGTGTGACAATTTAACAATGTTTGGCAGTTATAATTCGTCACAAAAGACTACATGCTGCACTTTGTGTCATCATTGGTGGTCCGATAACATCATAATAGGCGAGATCCGACAATTGTTCTCCTCGCTGACAGGCCTTTTGCTGCTCAGTCTGGTCACTCTGACAGTGATAAATTACTTTCCGGAAATAGGTTCTCAATATTGTTTGTTGATAAAAGTACGCCCGTACAATATGTATTAACATTAAGCTGTGTTGCAGATGCAGGTAAAGCACCTAAAATAAAGCTGACAGTAGGATAAATATGCAGGTAAACTGTAAAAGATTTTGGTCGAGTAGATTTCAGATTCATGTTTTGTAAAATCTGCTCTGGTCCAATAGTGGTCGGCTTTGCCGATGGTGCAACCGGTTTAAGTGGTGCAAATGCTTAGTGCTCATTGGCGCTTGCAGGAATATGTTTTTATTCATGTATGTTTGCCAATAGGTAACATTGCTATGAATGTTGCGTTTATGTGCTCTTAGTACTTTTCCATACCCAATAGATTCAGTTATTAACTTTGCATGAGGCCGTATGAACACAAATCAGCGTGACTGGTAATTGGTGTCCATGACAAAGCATTGGTAAGTAATATGAATTGATTTTCTGTTTATTATCCAGCCCGGCAATTATCATTACGTTGCATGATATCTTGCCGTCTTGATTAAAACAATAATTGGTGTTTTAGTAATTCGGAAGACATGTGTTTCATTTATACGGCGATGTATGAGCCAATTTAGAATGTGCGACAGGCGTATTACAATGTCGGCAGGCATAGTCTGACCCTCTTCGCTCTTTGACCTTTGACCAGGTTGATGTTGGTAGAGCTGATACGATATTAACCAATCCGTCTAACTACATGTTATCGACTGCAGACATTAAAATGACTCCATATTATTACATGCAATTATTGCCGGAGCCAAATTCAAGATTCCTATTCATATTGGCTATATGTTTCGGTATTAGAAGGGAGCAACAGTTATGGTTTGTACGACTGCTTGATTAGACAGGGAACATGCTTCGGCAACTAGAGGTTAATGTTCTCAAAACGCTTATTTGAATATATTTATATGCTACGCATTATGTCGTGCGAAGATAGGGCGGCTCATGGTTACAAGGTGTATAGAAGATCTGTATGACGTATTTGAAAGAGATAGGGTGGCAATAATCTCCCGCGCTTTATTACCTTTCGAATTGTTTTTTTTTGCAGAATCATATGTTTACAAGGTATAAACTGTTACTAGGAACTTAACACGAGGGTGCTTGCAACAGGAGCATCGATAAACATGCGAAAGGGTTTTCGCTGTATAAACTAGATTCATAGCACTTAATGGCAGCTTGGACGTGTTCCCCTTGTTTTGAAATTGCTGCATTGTAGCAACATTGGTTTCATGAGAAATACATAAAAGGGTTAAATTTGCGATTTTGTGGTCGGCGCCGTAATTTCGGTAGATTATTCTACAAATGAATTTCTCAAGGCTTAATTGCGAACTTGTCTCTGTTATGTAAATTGTGTATTCATATATACTTTAAAGTCACTAATCACCATCCTGTGATGACCTCTGTTTAAGTCGCGTAAGTTTGATGAAGAAGGTCAACATATCACAGTGCTCATCGTAAGTTTCTATTCAATTGTTGACATAATTGTAATGTATATCGCACCCAATGTAACTTGTGTTGTTTTATGATTCGATCTGGCCAACAACGCCTTGTCTGATAAGTGCTACGATATTATTATGAGTTGCTAGTGGAAGAGCGGCAGGTGACTGTCAACAAAACGGTGAATACATGGTGTGCTGATTGTCCTATTGTTGAGACTAATGAAAAGGTTATTACGATATTATTATTCGCCATAATTCCACGACTACATTTATACCCCTACCATGCATAATTTTATGCAGAGTAAGGAATGATTAGCCCATTAAAATTATTAATAACTCCATGGCTCGCCACACTGGCAAACGAAACGGAATTGTATCACGTGTAGTATTGTCCTTTCTACCTAGTTATTGGGGCCTAAATCTGGTGGTTCTTTTCACTGGTATATATGGCACACATGACAATTTAGAAAGTCCAAGCACTGTATTACGCGGCTTTTTTCTGTGTAAGAAATACTGCGATAGTTAAGCTATTGTCAGGCTCAGCTGTTGTTTACTGCTTGACAGGATTACCATGTGAGAGAAGGCGCTACATGAGTTACATCGACACGGTTAACCCGAATGTCATAAGATAGATATTGCTTTGGGTATGTTTGAAAACTCTAGAGCTATCTGACAAAATAAACCGCTGCGCTGTTATACGTGCGAATGATTGTTCATAAAGATTTTAGTGAGAGCCATTTCTTTTGTTACGGTTAATATTATTATTGATGTGCCACGCTTTGCCGTAGGCATACAGATAAACTGCAATTTGCTGTAAATATTGTTTTTACAACATCCAAACAATCGCCACGATTAGCCGGAAGATAACCTCTAGCGTCAATTTAAATTATGTATCATCAGAAAGGTTAAAAACAACAAGCTGGACATTTTGTTATCTTCCAACAGCAACTGATTGTTTAATTGTCTCAGGTCCTCCATGCAAGGGAATCAGAGCTGGTTTTTATTGGATACCGATTGTTGCTCTATGTGGTAATAAACGCTGATATGGTCGAACCTGTGTCTTTTGTTAATATCAAGGATATATCTCGAGATAATTGATGTAGGTTTAGCTGGTGTGAATAAAACAATGCGAGTTGAGTCTGGACACCACTTTAGTCATGTGAACACTAAGTGTGGTTGGTGCTGATGCGATAAGGCAAAAGCCTGATGACTGTCAGAGCAGATACACTGTATCCCACTCGCACTGATACATCGAGTGCAGCTTAAGTAAACTGTGCGATCTTTTGTGACGATAATGGATTTGTTTGGCTTGATAGATGGGAGCGGAAATCTAGACAGTTTTCATTGCCGCCACAATGAAGCATTAGCATAATAAAAGTGCTCTCATTTATTGTTATGGTATCACCCCCTCGGAAAGGCTATCAGCATAAAGCGAAGAATTATTATGAGGTTAAAGAAGGAACACCAGAGTCGGTCTTATTAGGTTCAGCTCCCTTGATATTAATGTCATTATGATTGATGATATCATTGCATCTGCATAAGAATTAATTCACACATGTTCTGCTGTTGCGAGCAGATACAAAGTAAGAATATAATCTGAATGTACAATTGCACGGTATGGTCATTTTCTTCAAATGAACGCCAAAGTCAAGCATTAGTTTGATAAATATCGACATCTTATTTGTACGACAACTGAGCGACACCGCAATTAAGCGAAGATAGATGTACGACTACCATTTAAGTGTCCTTCATTGAAAAACATTATTTTACCTGCAAAGTAAAGCGTCAAATACAAATTATACAAATTAGTCTACAAAATTGCATTAAATTTCATTTCAGGTTCGATTCACGGGACACGGTTTTTTAGGAAATTATCCCTCACAAAATGGGGCTGCAACTATCATCATCAATCCTTGTGCGAAATTAATGGAGCTCACTAAGGGAACCAGCTATCTAACACATATAACGGTTATTGTTAAAGGTGCGGTATCCTTTCTTTAATATGACGGTTTAGAACAACCACAGGTTTATGGGTTATGAGATATGGCCACATATCTCCTTCGATAACTGATCGTATACTAGTTATGAAGTGGAAAGATCAAATGAATGGCAGTAAGGCCTTATAACGAAGTAGACGTTGCTCGTGTTTGTAGTGCATTCCAATCCATAACACCTCGCGGAACGACTCCTTAGTAGTTTGCTGTGCTTTAAATCCAAAGAAAATCGTCGTTAAACACGGTTTTAGCTCCTTCGTATTACTCTCTAGATCATATTTCGTTTTTCATCTGAATTTATACTCCTAGAATGCAGACGCCTTATAGTACGCTGTACTGACACCATTATGCATTAAGGTTCAATTATATATATATATGCCTTTGTGTACACAAATATGCGTACGTGTACATATACGTATATGTAGGTTAATGTACGTAGGGTTTTTTTGTTTACGTAGAGTTACGAAGGTTTACATAGCTGTGCGAAGCCGCGTAGGTGTGCGTAGATGCGTAGGTGTAAGTGCATTTAAATACGTGTACGTACGAGTGCATACGCATTTTTGTGCATATGTATGTGTGTACTGTTGCTACTTCTTCTGTAGTAACTTAAATAGTAGTTACATCTGACATCGGTGGTCCCAGACGAGGAACTTGGAATCGCTTGATATAACAGATAGCTTCCGTTAGTACGTTTCAATCTTTTTTATGCTCATAAGATTGTGGCGTTCAGATTGAAAATGAAATTGTTGGTGAAAATATCGAGCATTTATTGATAACACACGGTGTAATTATCCACAGCTGAATGATAAAGCTTCTGACGAAGGTAAATGCTGGTGAACTGGTATGAACATTATCACATTAATGGCAATTATTATCGTCGCATTGAAGCTAAATGAATAACACTATGCCCTTAGTTTCTTATGATCAGAGGAAAACCGCACCATAGTTTGGCATTTGATTTTTATCGTCCATACCCTGTGGAATCTGCACTTCAAAGCGAGATAGTAGATACACACAGGTCAATCGACCATGTTGCCTTTTGTGAGACGTATCTCAAGAACGAGAAATAAACGAGGAAGCCATCTTTGGTCTTCTATTTTGTTCAAAATCTCTTTTTTTGTATAGTTCCTTTTCAGAGGGTGTGGATCCTCTTTTAATATATTTTCATGCATTTGTGTGAGGTTTTTTCAAGCAAAAAACCTATACTTACGCGTACTCAAACTGCTTGATTTCTATTTCCAACATAATTCCCGCTGACTTGTCATCAGGACGAATATTTTCCTTGCTAGGGGAAATGAGCGATGTTTTGCAAGGACGTAATATTGTTTGGAATCATAACTGGCATCCTTGGTTTGTCAGCTTGTCAGGCGCAAGTATGCCGTCATCTACTGTACAAGAGCAGAACAACCGATACTAATCAAATATTTACTTAACAACAGCTCTTCACAAAAACATATGGTAATTCTCTGAACAATTAAGACGAAAACGGACGTTATCCCATAATCCGATCCATTTTAATAACCTAATGCCCGTGATCTACATGTGATACTTAACAGCTACTTTGATTGGTACCTAGCGCATGCGTATGCGGTTGTCGGTATCTTTTTCTGACATCTTTTTATGTTGGAACATCAAACTGATGGCAGTCAAAATACACACGCAGTAAATCGTGTCAAATGGCATGATGAATTGAGGAACTTGAGTAAAATGTATGAATGTATACTTCGTCTGAATCTAATCCCGAACACAGTCAGTCCGCAAACGAAAATATTGATGCTTGCCGCGTTATAACGTTAATCTTCTGATGCAGAAGCAGACATCTGGTCTTATCTACCATTTTTATAATCGGTCACTGCTTCAATCCGCTATGGAATTAACTATATATCCAACAAAATGGCTGCAAGTTATCGCTGCAACTGGAATCTAACTACAATGTGTGTGTGTTAGCAGTCCAATGTCCGTGGTAAATAAGAAATACAACACTTTGAAAATTAATGAGCGCTGTTAATATCTAGTCAGCAAGTGTAACATTAAGTGACTAATCGAATCACTATGGCGTTATAATATGCTGCCTCATTTACCTGACATATTGCGCGCGCGTCATTTATCCAAGACGTTGGAGAGCAATTGTTATTCTCTCGCCACCACAAATAACTTTTTATAGGCCTATTAACTCTGTAGTTACATAATTTGTAGCAACAAATAAATACGAATTCTTATTGGATTTCAATTGTGTTTTATTCAGGTATCCTGTTAACGTTCAGTCTAATGCTTTTCAAAGAATTCAGTCGAGTGTATTCGAAAAGCCTGTGGATGGCAACCGTCTTCGCGTGAAAACAGCCAATTGTTGAAGTATAAGGTCAGAGAGACCATGGCGCTGGAAAAGCGGAGTGCGCTTACAATGTCTCTATAGCAACACAAACACCAAAACAAAAAATCCAAACAAAAAACCTTTATTCATAGCACGACACATAAACACAGAAGAGCGCCAATAAGCTCTATCAATATGGAAGTGATGCATTGCTTGCGTCAATATGTCGCTTGTCCTGAGGTGTTCACATGTCATAACGATAGCCTGTCCATCACTTAATGTTATTTTATTGTCTGCCGAACCACATACACGCACCCTTAACTCGCTTATAAGGTGTGAAATTCTTATTTGTATTTTTGTTCAGAAGATGTCTTGCATCGAAGTCTTGAACCATCAGCCGTGGAGACAACATTCTGATTATGTTTACGTTGAGCTATTTGTTCGGACAAATTACATCCTCCTCTGGAATCAAAGTTCTGGCATTAATATTGACATACAGGTCAGGATTCGATTTTTTAATAGTAACAATTATTACCGTCAAAATCAAGAGGCCGCTTATAATTGATGCATTATTACGGCGAAAGCGAGCAAAAATCTGCAATATTTATTCTACTAATGAATAGTTCATCACTTGTATCGCTGCGTCTAAACAAGTTTTAAGCCAATAATTGAGCACCAGCATATATATGTAATGGAGGCCATAAATGACAGCAAACTTGGTCACAATATTCGGCCACATTTGAAATTACCTCAGGTTTTCAGCGCCATATAATCCTAACGCCCAGCATCGATGCGCATCGAGGCGGTGATTCATATATTCTTTATTGATAATCCGGCCGTTACCATGGATGAAACATTTCTGCAACAATTAAGTCAACGCTCAAGTAAGTAAAAGTGTTATCCCGGCTGTTTCTTCGAGCATATAGAAATGCTACAGTCCCATCAATCACAATAGTTGAAGATAATGGCTCTAGCAATGTGTAATATATGAATGCAATGTTTACTTTATGTAAAGCCTACCTCAAAACTCGAACTAATTGCTTGCAGGCGCTGTAGTGTTTTGCATTATAATTTGCACAGCCCATATCTATGGGCGGCTTAAAACCCTACACGGTAAAGCTCAATCGGACATAATTGCATATGGATTTGTATATATTCCTTCAGAAACGCCTTCGCAGCTTGTGCAGTGAATGGTGCCGCTCATATTGACGAGCAATGTCTTAACATTTATTAAATGAGGATAGCACTAAGGTGCTGTACATAGTATGCGTAATAATTATAGCACACGAGTAGTCCCTCGAATGATTGCTGCAAGATATAGCCACACTAATTTATCAAAAATACTTGTGCAATCTAAATTTGCTTCGTTTGAGATATAAAGACACTTCCCCAGGGCAATGATGTACTCTACATATTGCACCACAATTGCCTGAGCTAACCACAGGAAGCGGAAAGACGATACATTGTAAACTCGAGAGAAGTCGAAGCGGTTTGCCATTAGGGTGAAAGAGGTTCATCAAAGTAAATGAACGTATGCAGATGATTACTGCATGGCTAAATTGCCGCGCTTGATATCAATAACTATATGTGTACGTGCAGCAGCATACAAGCTTCTCTATATAGTTGTAGCAGCGTGAAAACATTTTCGAGTCATTGACAAATTATTCGTCGCTCTATAAAACCTCCCGATGAGCCATTCCCGATGACATGGTCCATAAAATGACGGAAAGAAATATAATTGGGTCATCCTCAGTGATGTGTTGTCCATCAAGTCGTTAGCTCTCAAGCTCTGTAATGTTCCCAGCTAGAAATATCCTTTCACCCTCAAATTGGATAGAAAACACAGAAGCAGAAGATACAATATATAAACCCTTGAAATTTCGGTTGTATATTCGGATTTGCATCAAACGAATTTCCTTCCTATTTAGCTACAAAGATGTAGCTGAAATAATTGGTTAAAGCAGCTTTCAAAACATGCAGTCGATTCAACGGATGGAGACACAGGCGCAGACAGCGTTATTAACGTGATGGAAAGATCTCGGGATCGATGACGGGTACATACGATGAGGCTCGATGCAAATTACGGTCGATCTTTTGGAGACGCGAATAGATACCTGCATGCACTATAGCAGAAGGCTGGACAAAATTGCAAAACCAATTTGTAATTGGGTTGCATTTCAACTGATTGGCATCATATATGATGATTGGGATACGGCACCAGCGGACGGTTTCCATAGCCGCTATGATAATGCCTACTTTTGCAGTGAGTATAATGTAGAAAGTTATATACTGACATCTGGAACTGCCGCCTGTTTTAAACACCGCAATATAGGTATACCTGATATAGGTATCCGATATTTCGGATCACTAGAATAATGCACAAACGCATATAATTAATTTGCTTCCGACGTCAACCGATCAATATTTACTATCTATGAATAAATTAATTCTATAAGGATGACTCTGCAGTATTTGTGGCCTCTTTCAATCAAAGTCTAGGCAACATGCTAATTGATAGAGCACATCATGCGGAGATGAGAATATTGGCCGCCATATTTTCTACCACTGCCTGATCCTGCATGATCAATTATTGCTGTTGCTACAATATTTGGTAGCAAATGGAGATAAGAGGTAACAAGAGTCCAAATTGTCCAATTCTCGACACAGCTAGCAACTCCTCCGTAGAATTAGCTTTACAAACATTCAAAGATCATTGAATTATTAGAAATGTGTATGTACAACCTATACTATTGTTCCATCACGCATCATGCATCGGCCGCTTGTATTCATGAATCGCATTTTGGTCAGCAATGAAACGATCTATAGCATGATGGGAAAGTGAGCATTTATTATACAGCAATCATGAACATAGCCAAGAACGCACACTACAAAAATAGGCGGTCCATCATAATCTCAGCTACCGACAGTGTGGGGTGTCATATAAACAAACAAATTGTTATAAGAGAGCAAATAAGTATCGTACATTTCAGTTATTGCATCCTGAGTAAGTTTAACATCGTAGTTTGCTCACATGCATCGACGTGAAAGGCTTCACGTGCGTTATAAGTGTGCCATAAAGAAGCTAGCAGGATGATAATCATCAGGATGACACCAATCGGCCTAGTGTTGCATTAGAAACAAGTGGACCTGCTCACCGATTATTATTGGAGTGTCGCATGTAAAGCTTCGAATGATGAAACGTAATATGATGTAAAATACGTGATAAATGTCTTTAGATGTAAACAATACATCGATGAGCAAATGGAATACTTTAATGACCGTCAGATATCGATACCAAATACGCTCCGTTACACAAAACATTCGGCACACAAGGCGAGTTAATTGAGCAGTATAAAAGTAACGAACACTCGTTAGTCTGTTGCAAATCTGCAAAAGCAATTGACCTTCAATTCGTCTGTAAATTATCCAAATGAATGACATTGATATGAATATGTACATCCGACAGTTAATAAAACACGCTCTAATATAAGGTTTGTGCGACATTTGTGAGATTAAGCAAAAATATGCTACGTAATGTATAATCTAAAATTACCTCATTTGTGATTGCGTTTCTCGGCACTTGATTCGATGCAGTAGTATATGTAGCATTTAATTAATCGCGTCATCAGGTACAGGGGGATTTATCATGAAATACTCTATAATATCAGTTTTTAAACGACGGTTGGGGTTTCGATAGGCACAATATTCATACACATTGCCGATAAAGTCTGGATTTCTCGAATGTTTTTGGCTGTCACAGCAGGTTACCAAAATTATTCGTGTTTAGGTAGTTAAATAATTTAGCTAGAATTGACTCTTGGAGTCAAAGTTAATATTTCAAAGGCAACGGATGTATCGTGCTTGCCATCGAACACTTTCTTTGTTTCCCCTTATTGATTAGATAAATATTTACTATAGAACGTGCTGTTTTATATTCCTGATCAACTAAAGTACAATCCTCCAGACAAAACAGTCCCATACAGCTCCATATGATTGCATGATAATGGTATTTAGAACTAGGCCGCAAGGGGTCTGTGAGAGGACCAAAACGACCTAGTACTGTTGCTTGAATTCCCAGTGGATGGTACATGCAGGACGTATGCTTTTTTTGAATTGTAGCAGATGCAATGATAACATCATTTATAATGATATTAATATCAAGTAGCTAAACTTAATAAGACCGACTTTATACTAATAGCCTTACCGAGGGGGTATTTCCATAAATTATTGAGGGCACGTTTATAATGTCAAGGCTTCATTATGGCGGCAACGAAAACTGTCTAGATTTGCACTCCCATCTATGAGGCCAACCAAATGCATAATCGCTCAGCAAAGATCGCACAGTTTACTTGAGCTACACACGATGAATCAGTTCGAGCGGGATACAGTGTATCTGCTCTGACAGTCGTCAGGCTTAGAGCATTATAGAATCAGCAGCGAACACACTTAGTGTTCACATGACCACAGTGACACAATGCGCTATCAATGTTGCCATGGTGCCTCAGGATTATCAACATTTTGTTGCGTTCAGTATCAACTCCCATTGTTTTATTCACACCAGTAGATCCAACATCAATTATCTCGAGAAATATCCTTGATATTAACAAAAGACAGAGGGTCGACCATATCAGCGTTTATTATCACATAGAGTAAAATTCGGGAACCTCTTAAAACCAGCTCTGATTCCCTTGCCTGAAAGAAACTGAGACAATTGTACAATCATATACTGTTTGAACATAGCAAATTGTTAAGCTTGAAGCTGATAATACATTATTTGAATTAACGTAAGAGGGTATTTGTCGACAACTCGTGGTGATAGTTTTAATCGTGTAAAAACAAAATTACCAATATAGATGTAACTCATGTAGCGTCTTTGTGTCATGATAAAGTTTCACACATACTTGGTAGCACACATTGTTATGTCAATATACAGGTTTATAACATGGTAGTCCGGTCTTCAGGTACTCAACAGCCAAAACAATTTTTCTCCAAAGCAGCAATTTGATAATGAAACGAGAACGGACGCCATATACCATTAATACTGATTTGTGTACATTTGGCTTTAAGCCAGCTTAATAACTGAGTCTAGCAGTTATATAAAAGTACTCACAGGACATAAACACAACATTCATAGATTTGGAACCTACTGGTAAACATTCATAACTAAAACATAATCCTGCAAGCGCGTATGAGCATATACACCACTCAAACCGGTCGTACCATCGACAAAGCCGATCACAATTTGACCATAGCAGATTTTACCAGACATGAATCTGATTCCATATTGCCTTTCATCTTTATGTCTGTTCAATATAATGAACGCGTTAGATAGCCCCCTTTTAGACTCGATGTCTGATATTGTAGCAAAGGTAGCAAAACTGTAAAAAAGTACGTGTCAAACTTTTCATTGATTTGCTGGCTTTTTTTCTGCCATTGCTGCAGCTGTCAAGGCTGCTCGAGTAACATGTTTTACCTATAGCTTCCGATTCCAGAGCTCACGTGAATACAATACAATGAATGTGAATCCAAGGGATTATTCCTATGTCGTGATGTTCCATGTGTTCATGTATGAATGTGCTTACCATCACTTTCACGCCGTGCTATTCATGTGTTACTTAGCTCAGGTGTTTTTATATTAATTGTGCAATATATATATATATATATATATATATATATATATATATATATATATATATATAGATATATATATATATATATATATATATATATATATGTTGTATATATATAGGGTTATTGTTATATATATATATATATATATATATATATATACATATATGTATATAGATACATATATATATATATCTATATATATAAATATATACATGTGTCTCTGTCTATATATTAATATATATATATATATAAAATTATATTTATACATGTTAACATATATATACATATATATGTTATATATATATATATATATATATATATATATATATATATATATATGTTATATATATATTTATCCATATATATATTTATAATGTAAATTTATAAATATTTATATATATATATAAATATATATATATATATATATGTATATATATAGACATATATATATATATATAATATATATATATATATATATATCTCTTATCTTTATCTCTCTATATATATATATATATATATATATCCTCTTGATATATATATATATATATATATAATATTATATATCTATATATATATATCTATGTATAGGATATATATATATATTATATATATATATATATATATATATATATTATATATATTTATATATTATATCTTACATCTATGTGTTATATCTTCAATCTCTCTATATTATCTCTCTATTTTCTCTCTGTCGTCCAATAAGATATCTCTCATTTGTCATCAGTTGGCGTCCAATAAGAATTATTTTCATCAATGGCTGCGATACGCTTCAACCCTACGGAGTTTGCTATTTTTTAAATACATTTTCTTAATTGTCAAATTTATGTAAATAAGGATTAATTTGTCAAATCATGGCGGCCTCCTAGTGTATAACTGGAATAGTAGTGTTTGCTTTTCTTAATTGTTTAGGCTAGATACGACGATGACAATTTCGCTTGACATTTGGCCCATTAAGTTAATAGAATCATTGGTAACTAGGTTGATACAGCCGTCGATATGCTGGAGCAGCATATTTCGCTTGCTATCGGTGGTTTTAATGCACAGGAGGAATTTGTGGCTACGTGACAGTGGTCAGTTGGTATGAAACATTATTTGTCAAAACAGTAGATGCGTTCAATACTGGTTTTGACTGATATTGATAATAACTTGCAAGAGCCTATTAAAAGTCCTATAACATCATAACTTTGTGTAGACATTATGAAGCACTCGTGTAAAACAAAACGTTTCCATGGGGTCGCATTGCGATTTTAAAGTTATTTATTCTTAATTGTTCCCAGCTATGGGTTTTTACCAAGGTGTAGGAATATCCCCGAAATCTTAAGTTATCAGCATTGCGATTGTGACAAATCACATCTAAAATCCAGTGAACACTTGTATATGGTCTCCACGGAAACGCCGTGTTTTAAAAATTGTCAGTTCTAACAAGCGCAATCAGATATACATGCTACAAGCTTGGTAGCACGGCATTGAGCTCTTTCTAACATATAAACTATTTTGAGGTCGTATTATCCCGCAAAACGTTCAGCCAAGCAAGATGAATGTGTTATAGTGCGCTGCAAAGAGGTGCAAAGAACTTCACAGTTCGTGGTGATTCCCTCATGCTTATCCTGTAACCTTCTACAAAGATGATATATAGCTCTCTTAAGGTTATTTGCGCTAACATTTTCCGCAGTAGTCGCAATCATAAGCATGTCAAGACAATGATAGATTATATTAGTAGGTAAATAGAGGTCCTCGAATTTTGAGACATCAAATAGCGCCTGGCAATGTGCGAACAAAATACTGAAGCGTTAGTTTCTAGGTCGATACATCCGTCGATATCTTGGAGCAGTGTATAAAACTTGATCATGGTACACAAGAGGGAAACTATTGTCACGTAAAGGTGATCAATTGGAATGGTATGTTGCAGTAACTCGTGCTAAATGTGACTGTGCTATATACGTAACCGCCCGTGGCTATAAAGATATCCATTGTAAATAATTTAAGCTTAGCTACATAATCTACAATTTACATCGTTAAAACTAGTAAGCATGGGCTTGAGCGCCAGCCGTTAAGAACAATATATGTCCACTATAAGAATAATACAGTCACTCATGGAAGGTTAGCATCCATTTGAACATTACCCGCGCTTTTGTCGTTTGACTGTATCCGGCCATTTTGTTCGGGCTGTAAAAATTGGCAACACGGTCCTTGAGCTGCACAATGCGTTGTTGCTCAAATAAAGAGAGGACAAAAAAAAGACATTTGACTAACCTGAAACAGATTTAAGATTGGTTTCGTTTATTGAGTGATAAAATCTTCGTTAAAACGAACTGCTCTGTGTCAACATTATGATTTACTTGGTGTGTTACACCAGTCCGCTATAGACTCTTTATTGTAAAAAGCAATGACTAATGGAGTATAAGTCACCTCGTGTCACATTATTTAAACCTGCTTGCCAGTGTGATTTGTGTCGCCCATAAAATACCTATTGCATCCGATTGCAATTTATAGAGTACATGCCCCGGGGAAGTGTCTTTTTATCTACAACGAAGCTGATTTAGAATCCACAAGTAATTTTAAAAAATTAGTGTGATTATATCTTGCAGCAATCATTCGATGGACTACTCGTGCGCTAATGTTATTTTGCCGACTTTACATAGCACCATAGTGCTTTCCTCACTTAATAAATGCTAAAACATTGCACGTCCGCATGGCCGGTACTATTCACTGCACTAGCTGTGAAGGCGCTTCTGATGATATATATACAGAACCGTTGACCAAGTGAGTAGTATAGGTAATAGCGGATCCAACGCACTCGCGCAAATAGAGACCCCCAACACTCCTACGAATCAGCCACTTACACTTACTGAATCCCCCCGTTTCAACGTATTTTAGCCAAGTTCGACTATTCATTTTCACCGCGAGGCTCAGATTTTATGGGTACATAATCCCCACTTACGCTAATTTTTTTTTAGCCGAACTGGGGGGTATTGCCAATATGGACGCGAATTCCCCACTTCAACGTATTTTAGCCCCCACTTCAATGATTTTAGCCCCAACTTCAACGTATTTTAGCCCCCACTTCGACTATTCTTTTTCACCAAGAGGCCCGTAGAATTGGCCACGCAACGCTTGCTTAGAGTTTCCCACTCTCCAAAGAGCTGGAGTCTCCGCACAACAGACAAAAGCGGATAGCCTATCGGTGGGGCCATGGATTGCAGTGGTCCACGAGTCGCAGGGGATTGGGAAGCCACGAGTTGTAGGGGGTACGTGGGAAGGCCCACGAGTCGCAGGTGTCAGCTTCGTTCAGTCTACAAGCTAGTCCATCGGCCACAGAGCCTTCCGAACCACGGCGTACCCCATTTTAGAGCTTTGCGAGTACATAATTCACCATGCCAAGATCCACCCTACCCCGAAAGCCTATACCGAGATACGATCTGGAAGAAATACCACATCTCACAAGCCCGGTACACAAAAATCCGCGGCACAGGCCAGCCATTTGCGATCCCACCCCCCCGCCTCCTAATCGCAGGCGCAAACCCCCCAGTCGGAGATGGCGAACATACCACCCAAACTGCCATCTTTCGAACATCGAGCGGAGACCTGGGAGTTGCTAGAAAAGAGGTTTCCCCACTTGTTTCTGTCCAAAAGAGAGCTAGAGTTTCTAGATGCTCTGGGGTTCGGCATCTACGAAAGATACCAGATACCAAAGGAGTTTCTAGAAATATACCTTGCGGTCTTCCATGAACCAATACAGTCAGGCTATATTCTCGACTTCGTCTACCTGTACACGCAGAACCCCAGCTTCGGCATACTTCGTGTTGTTTCCTCTCGTCCCCCGGTCGCACATCCCGGCAAACCACACCACAAGTGCGACGGCGACTGTCTCCAAATTGGCGCTCTTTCCTGCAAATCGTTTTCAGCAGCAGTGATTTTGTTGGCACCTGCAGTTCTCTGCTAGAGCCAAGACGAAGAGGTTGTATCGTATAGACCATGTTAGACATTCGTCGTCTTAGAGGTTTTAGATATTTTGGACGCAACACGATGTATCGGAAATGTCTGGGACGGAGAGGGGAAGTTGGGGTTTACTGGGTTTGCAGAACATGTTGCGGTAGGTTTGCAGGAGGCATTTCTTGCTGTCGACACAGTGGTCTGTTGCGCCGCATTTGCAGGTGCTACGGTGGTCTCCGAAGATATCTGGTGGTGTGCCTAGCGAGCATGTATCAGCATGAACCCTAGTTCGGAGAAATAAAATGAGTGTAATGCACCACAATCCAGAGTTTATTGTTTGACTTTATCGGGCTATTGGGTTGATTTAAGCTCTGTAATGATTCATAGAGTTAACCTTGTCATTCTGTTTAAATACGCGGTGCACAATGCGTTGGTGGCCATAAATATATTCAAATGCATGAAAGAAACATCAAGATAGGCACATTTGATTAACCTTGTCCTTATTCCAGTCCACTTAAAGGTGCATTTACCTGTTATCCGTCAATCTTATTTCTGATGCAATGGCTAGCAGCACATTGTACGCTTTCGTTTTATGTTGCGCAGAACAGATAGATCCTATGCTGCTATCGCTCTTTCCATTCGCTCTCTAGTTCAGTTTAAGAGAGTAAACATCCATAAACCCTGACACTGTAATCCAAACAAAACACCATACTTAATCTGAGCACGATTTTGATGACATTGATTGCAGCTGAAAGTCGAGAAGCATATAGTCATTTGTATAGTACGCTTGCCGATTAGCATCGGTCATAATGCATCGGCATATAAAGTGTTTAAGTAATTATTGAATCTATACGACTTTGAATGCATTCTAAGTGTCTTAGAATATTTTAGGCGTATCTTGATATTTTAGAATCATTGCACAGGCAACGAAGTTCTCTTAAAATATTGTAACGATGTAATGAACATTAACCAAGGGAAAAATAATGATTAAATATTAACAACAGCAGATCCAACACGCCGAACCAAGCACTAATGCGATCCATCATATCCCCCTGCACTACTGTGCATGCTACGAATAATCGCAAGCTTGAATCTTTCCTTGTGATGTTTTCTGTCTATATATATCCCGTGCGAAAAAACACCTGTTTCTATCTCACGCCCACGCCTTGTCGAAACAAGCACTACGCCGAACCAAACACGAAACAAGCATGCCTCGTGCAGATGCATCTTCACGCACCAAGCGGTAATGCATTTGATCTTAACCAACGATAATCATTGTAGCCATTAAGCTCGGCAGTAAGTTGATCTGATATAATCTTTCATAAAAGCTTGTTCGACTTGTGTGTATTTGTTTCAGGTAAACCATCGTCCTTCTAAGAACGGTGTTTGATCTTAAATTATGCAGCATCAACGGGAGTTCACACAGCATTAGCGTTTCCTTGCGATATCAAAGTTATTTATCAAATATCACCTGCTTATCGACAAATGGCCTACCATGGGTACATATTTGATAAAGCGATGTCTAAAAATCATTAATGGCCAGTTATACGAATGATTTTGCATGATCAGATACAACTGACGAACGTCATTGACTCTCAGTGCTCACTACGCCGCTTCACGCTGAGGTATTGGTGAATTTGCCCCAGGTAGTACATCAGGCTGATAAGGTCAATAGGTATTCTGTATTGCTCGCATTATCGTGGTGCTGATCATGGGGCAGTTAGCTTGGATAGTGTCTGTTGCAATGGTTCCTCGGAGGAACAATGGCGGGCAATTACTGCCACGCAGCAATAACTCAGGGCAATGCGCCCTTTTGGCTGTAGCAATACTCTCGCGTAAATTCGATTATATTTAATATGGTTGATAGTAAAAGTCTGAGTATTGCATCTGTGTAGAGCATTCTGTGCTGCAAAAAGTTGCATACCTATTCTGTTGACCATTTCCGTGTTGTAAGGATGATGAGACCGAATCAATCAAAATCGAGGACTCATACATCATTTACGTAATCTAAGTCTAAATATCCGCTCTAGCAAGGCTAACACCAACCGTGTTTGCCTATAGCCGTTAGATTTTATGCAACCACAGACGACTATGAGTAATAGCGCAACCAACATTTTGTAATTCGAGCCGTGTAGCATATGACTCTGATTGATGCATTTTGATCATCTCCCATATGCATTTATCAGGTGACAATAACTGGTTCCATCTATTCCACCTCAAACTAATTCAGTGATGTATGGCAACAAGAGACATCCAACCTCGAAATAGCATTACTCTTGTCATTAATCTTTAAACAGCATATTTGGCAAGAAAAGCTTTGCCTAAACCCTCATCATCGTCAAGCGTTAGGCATTTCTGCGCAAAATTATGCGATACGTCATGTTAATTGCTTATTTAATTAATTATTGGAGCGTCAAAGCCTATTCGTAGTTTACATGCGATTAATCTATATACACCGGTAGAAATATGACCACTCCTGTGATAATTATATTGCCCTGACATTTATTTCTCAGTTTACAACCATGCAGATACAAACAACGCGCGTTCTTGGGCTTGCATTTTATAGAACAAACGCCAACTTCACGAATCACTAATTCGTAAATTACCAACGAATTGCAACATGGAAAGTTATTTTCGCATGAATTGTACAAACTAATCACATGATAAATAACCGCAATTATAGCAGGTTATGGCACTTCCTTACTTAATTCACTAAGTAAGCTGCATTAAGCTAACTTTTGCATCATCATATAGAGCACGACCCCAATGTTGTCTACTACTTCCATAGTACATACATTCACTCGGAAGAGTTGTTTCAATCAACAGCAGCTATAAACGGAACCAATGGGGTTGTAAGAGGAGAGCTTCAAAGGTCAGATTGTTAGCTCATTTTTTCATATCTCCAAGCTGGAATATATTTTCATTCAAATTAACTTCTCTTTTATACTGCTGCTAAAAGATATTGTAAAACAAATGCTAGAATGCCCATTCTCATCCTGTTATATCCCATAATAATCTATCGTAACTGAGTAAACATCCATTTAACACGTAACACTTCCATCGAATATTCAGCAAACCGTATACATAATCAATGTTCAATCCAATGCTAAGGGCACTTGGACGTTATGCATGAAGGATATATTTCACAGATGATCATCAAAACCAACTATTGCTAGAAATATATTGCGCTCTATATGTTTCAGATTAGCTGTAGTTTTGATTCATGTCTATATCAATTTTGAAGCTCTAGCCTCATTGTTCCCCTTATGAAGCCGCGTCTAGCGATTGCAACAGGAAGGGCTACTACCTAAGACACATTCAGGTAGATTTACATCATATACCTATTCGTTATACTTTAGATCATCTCTGCAATTGGATCAATGTTGTTCAGAATGTATATAACGCTTTATCAAGCAAAAAAACACTGCTTGGTCTATGTTAAGGAGCATGTTATCCATAAACCTGACGTCACATTCGACCATGCGGCAGAATACCTCTTGGTAGAGATATCTTTTCACTGTTTTTTATAGACAGGGTGTAACGACTGACTTTGACAATACTGTGATGCACTGTAATTACATTGGAAGCTCGTGGGTCAACAACAAATTATGAGGCAACATTTAGGTGACTTTCAAATATAACAAGTATGTAACCGTCTTATAACCCATGGTATAGTGCTGGCAACTCAGAGCAGTGTTCATGTTATTGATGCTGACACTTAAGCCACAAATAAACCGTATATTCATGGGAAATGGCTCAATCAGCCTGTGTAGCTGTCACTTATATCATGAGGTTTTGCTTTGATGTCGCTGTTAGGCGTCAAAGGTGAGATTTTAATGGAGGCGATATTATGGAATTGCTTCATCTACAATAATTAACCCAGCCTATAAGCTAACGGTTGGTTGGGTAGTATTACATCGTCTACATCAGGTATAAACATTCAAACTAGAGTGCAACTGGTAATTAATGGTGAAAGTTCCACCTGCCTAATATCGTACATGTTCTTGTTCATACGCCACGTATTGGTACATTTTTGTTGCATCGCTTGTAACGAGCGCACCTAATGACGTCACATTGACACTTTTTGATCTTTTACAGGTGATACCCTACAAGACCTAGCTTCGATACAAGCGGCAAGCTCATTGGACGTTCCGTAATGGAAAGTTACTGCATCCTTTTGGAAATTATACACTGATTATCAGTTTGAGGTAACACACCAATAATATGCATCTCTACAATGCACATATATCCAGCACTTTATACCAAAAAGTGAACGCTGATCACAACTGACAGATTCGACGATACTGCCAATTCTCACTGCTCGCATATTGTACGCTTTTGAAACAATCAAGACTTGGAGCATATCCTATGAGAACTCGGTTCGAGCTTCTTTGGAACTCTTTACGCCAGCAGAGACCCTCTTTATACAATCCATCTGCGGAACATTCCCGATATTTCTTCAACGATCGAGTTAGATTGATACGAATTAGAAGAATAATACACATTTTGTTGTAGAAATCTCGTCTGTAGCCCCGAAATGAGGCATCTATTATAAAAAATAGTTCTGCAGGCGTTTTGTGACTGTAACTCATTTCTGGAGCCCATGAATGGAGGCAGTTAGATTTGAAAACATATTATTATGGAAATTTGACCGCAAAAAGCAATACAGAGTCACACGCCGGGATAGGAAAGAAAAGACAAGCAACGAGATTGTTTGGAGAAGTTGTTCGGAGAAAAGACGTTGTTGCTAATCTGTACGGGATATAGAAAGAGCCTGATAAACTATTTGCTCCTAGATTTACTGCCCTCTATCGATAGGAGTTCGCAGTTTTATGGAAAAATATATTGAAACAGAAGTGACTAGTGGCAGCTAAATCAATCGGTTATAAAACCTGAAATAACACGGTTAAAAAGACACGCAACTCCGATAGATATCAAAATGCTGCCTTTCTGGGCAGTAAACACAGCTTTATTTCCAAGTAACTGGCCAAGGTTATCCCACGCCTTAAGGGTTCGAAATACCGTGAAATAGGCAACTTCAGCTGACAAACCAAAGTCGACAGCCATTTGTATTTCCCGAAGCTCCGCAGCTAAGGGTTTACTTCTGACCTTCCCTGATAATCTCCATTCATATTCCCCACTCATGTTTGCTTATTTTTGATGCCCGCTGCTTGTTATTACCCGCTTTTTCTACGATATATATTGCAGATATGTTATGTTAGTGTCGCACGTTCGTAGCGTAACGTCAGACATGTGTGCAACGGGGAGTGGCTGATTAAGAAGGTAACTACAATGCGGTTAGACAGAAGTACAAAAATAAACAGTACTGTATTTACAATCTATACAGCAATGGCGTCAACTGTTTATACACGTGTCGATAGCATTTCAATCTCATGTAGTGGTTAGTTAATGTCTTATGATATATGGCTTCTTTAACCTACTATGCTAACTTAGTTCAATACATAACATATTTGATTAATTATTCATTGATTTAATTTTTAAATGAATTTACTTTCAGAACCTTTCCTCAATAGATCTTTGTTACAGACTATAGTAAAATAGATAAAGGGTGATATAATATCATTCGAGGCTATTTACTTGAAGTCATATACAGACAATGCTGGGTGTGAAAGAAATGACGCTGTAGGCTACTGCACGAGTGTAAGAAAGTTTGAAATAAAGGTGCTATTGCGATAAGCCACTATCATCAGTAACAATAACCAATAAATACCCCTCCTTATATGCACTATCTCGTGTTGTGTATACTCATAATATGCAGGCTGACTTGAGATTGATCTTTGTGCATTGTAGTAAAGCTTGCAGAACCTCATGCTTCACATCTCGGCACATACCTTGTCAGTATAGATCGATCACAATGCGGAGCTCGCCCATTAGGTAAATCAATCAGGACGCACCTGGTTACCTATCGTATGTTCCCAATTTCGAGACTGCATTGCTTCGTTAACTAACTCCACTCCTTCGTAGAATAAAAATCCTGACCGGAAAACAGTTATTCCGATCGAAGTTCGCCGTTCTTCCTTAACAACATCCAGTTGTTCAAACAAATAAACTTGCAGGCAAGGATGAACCCAGAAACATTCCATTAGCACTTTGGAGGTATAGGCTATCGAGAATAGCATGTACATGCAGCAGACGCCAGTATTATTATAATAAAGTCGATGAAATTAGGTGATAAAAACTGTTTTGTTTACAATGCTCCGTGCGCAGTGTGATTTGGCGTTTACTATCCGCAACCACCAACGCCTTATTTTCTTCCTGAAGCTTCATCTTTTTATGCAAACGTAATACGTTACGTCACTGATTATCTATGGTGCTTTGTAAATGAGAAATATATGGTAAATAAAGTCAATATTATCATTTATTTTGCTGGGTTAATTGTTAAGAGAACGAAACTAATCACTCAAAATATGAGGTTATACTAGGTGCTGGTATACATGCAGAGACATAAATAAATTAATAGGGTTTGTCTTACGGACGGACTGATGTGCGTTGGCTATAAGACAGATACATCTATGTAACAGGTTTCTATGCTGAGGACCATTCATACCTACATCACAAACCTACGGCTTTATATCTATGTGATGCCGCTGTTATAACGAAGGCAATATATTAGCCAAGGTTGGGTTTCGATCACCTTTCATTAACTCCATAAGAGGGTAATCGCTACCGCATAATGAATATATAACTTTGCTTGCTTCTTTTTTTGTGTGTATCTCAGGCTGTCGATATGAAATGCACCCCGTGATATTAATCTGTATCGTTTCTGGTAAAAAAAAAAGTTTCAACAAGCGTAGACTATTGCAAGTAATCTGGCCATAAGATTGTTCTACATGATATGTCGGTAAAAATTAGTTCATGATTTGATTACTTGTAAGGGTTCGTTTCCAGATGGATTCGATCCGTAACAGAGGATGCACGTATACTGAACAAAATAACTGAAATATGAGACCTCCCAATTGTTGCCAAAACTATATTGCATTGCTGCACGAATGAAGCTACACGAATGAAACTTAAGCGCAATCCCATGATATGATCCCTTATCATGTTTGGTAAAAACAACAAGTGCACATTAGTGCATGCTCTATTGTTTTGCGTTGCTGTAGAACAATCAGCATCAGTAGCTCACGTGTTTAGTTATTGATTTGATTACATTAACTGCCAAATTATCTATTCATGTGGTGTTATGGAACTAGTGATTTACAATCAACATATTTAAATGATTTTAGCTTGCTAGTGATATTGGATAGGCATGAGTGCAAAAAGGCGTTACAACTATAACGATGAATAATAAATAGTTTCAATGGCTGACTGAATGGTAAACATCTGGTTCTGCTGCAATTGTTCTCTGATACACATCTATGCTTAAAACTAACGTTTAGAGCTAGTCAACTCATCAATGAAAGGGCTATTAAATATGAAGACTGGGGGACAATCGCGTCATTTGCAGCAACTGGAGTACCAGCTGACATAATTAACAGCGCACCTTTCAGCGGCAGATGTGGCAACACCTGAAAGTATTTACCAATGAATAACGCATACGAGACGGTGTGTAAACCCATTATATAGCGACACTGTTGACAGCTGCGCAAAAGTTTTAACGCACACCTGATACTATCAGGAGACTCATCTCTACTCCCATTCCGCAATTTCAGTGGAACGCTCAACATTTCTCATGTTGCCATAATGTCATGTGCAGAGTCGCAAACAGGAGCGGTGTTAGAAGTCATTATCGTTATTAAGTTAAGAACACTTATTAAGACATTTTAATTTGGTGAATTATTGATGGTCAACAACATAAATCAAATACTTTCAAACTAATAATGATTTAGATGATGAGTCTTGAATTTGAATGGCATCGGTTTATGTCATCCCTTACTCTCCTTTCGATTATGACCTTAGCTTTGAAACGCGTTTTGCTAAAAGGAACACCTGCCACATCTAAACGATTGCCTTGGAAATTTTATATAGAATAATTCATCACAAATGGTTTTGTATGATTATGTTTATTGACAAGTGGTAGCAAATCATTGGACTTTGTTCAAATTATAATAGATGTTGTTATTGAACACAAGCGTACCCGGCAGAGAGAACGTCATGGCCAAAACCTGATCAATATTGTTCATTTGAAGCATTTGACGTTAACTGTGTTTTAGCCATTTGCCAGTAGATATGTATCAGAGCCTGAAGCGCAATAAGTTGTCAGATGTTTCTCAAACATGTTGAGAGTCATGAGTGTGCAGTGTGTTTATAATGCGATTGTGCTTGAGCTTATACTCAAACTCAAAGTTAACATGTATGTGCAATATAAAAACAAATTGCTAGCAAATCAGTCAACGTATAGCAGATAGCCTATTTTACATTTGACAACAAAACCAATCATGCTAGGGAAGGATGAATTAGCATACGCTCAATAATATAAGCCTTCCCTTGCTCAATAACTATAAATGACCGTAAAAAGTTCCCATTAAAATCTATTCCAAAGGCACCACTGCAGGCAAATGTGGCCGTCGCTACCAAGTGGTATAAAGCTTACCTAAACACGAGTTTAAAGTCATTTAACATCAATTAGTTGGAGTTCAGTCTTCAGTAGTCACTCATGAACAAACTGAGTTGGACCATAACGTTCTCGACCACTGACTTTAATTCGCTGATTAAGCAGTATCTGTAGTATAATACTCACACGGAGAATTAACCCTAATTGACAATATGCAGGTAGAACCAATGAGGGCTCACAGTGAATCCAAACCAGGCATTAATTGTATTAATCATAATCTTGATCATCAACCATATACGTTCTAATCAATACTGACGGATATTGCAGTATCGGAATGGCGGCTGTTATGAGAAATGATGGTTGATAAAAGATAGATGAGAAAGGGATTGGGAAAACCATGTTTGAGTGCTGGCAACATCCTCAAATTAAGTAACTGCATGAATCAATATGACCGAAACATATGTTGCCTCATTTCCGTAAATCGCAAAAATATTCAACGCCTGTGGAAATATTTGACGTATTGGACGTCAATCCAACATCAAGGCAATATTACTTGGGGCAGCTAGAAACTATGCCGGCTGCAGTGAGTGTTGCGACTTATAAGAGTGCCTGGCATTTAAGATGCAGCCATGTTACACCTTGGTATGACAGGTCCTGCATCTGGACGTTGCAGTTACTCTAAAGCCAGTAGCGCGCTAATAACAGGCTTTTACCTGTATTGATATATTATTTCCTCCAGGTTCTTAGATCCTGATCCTTTTACAAACCAAATAACGGTCGTTCGGAGCCTGATCCTTGCGAAGCACTAATATAATCACCGCTAACACTTTTATTGTAGAATATATATGCGTTGACCTTGGCAGTCTCAGCAACAAAACCACTATATCATCGCAAAGTCCACCAACATAAAACTCCATCTTGCGACAATGCGTCTCTTTTCATGAGATTTGCACATGTCACAATGATACCTGTCGAATGTGGTTTTTATTGCGTTACGTCAGTTATTTATTAACCATGATCGTTCGAAACTGATGCTCAGAAAATAAACGCAAAATATGTTGTATAGATATGATTAAAGCATCGCATGATATCAGCCAGTGATCAGAGAATCTTACACATTAAATAATGTTGTGCTGTGGCTGCGATAATACGAATATAGAGCGAGTTATTTCAACGGAAGTAACACTCGATCTCACTCAGTTCCATCGGACCATTGATGATATTCAAAGATGATTAATGCGGGGTGATTACGTACTTATCATCACTTAATTAACATATCATCAGAACATAAGGTTCAATAACTATTTCAACCAATGGTACTTTGTTGTCTGCCCAACCAAAACCCGTGTGCGTTAGCTGTATTGTGAACATACCAGTGAACAAATATATTAAAACCTTGATCAAAGTACACAGCTAAACCGACCCGCACAGTTGTAACTACATTCATTTCACAGTTTCTCGGCGAAAGCTGTTATTACATATACCTATCATTTACTCGCAATCGGTTTTGTTAAAATGGCTAGCGTAGCTGCATTTTAATCAGCAATAATAATTACACTTATTGGTCATTATTCTTAAATTGTATAGCTGCGTCTAAATACGCGTATGCCAATTATTCAGCGCCAGTTTATAATTGTAACGGAGGCTATGAAATGACGACCAGCTTGGTCCCAATATTTGACTATATAAAAATTTACCTCAGGATTTCAGCACCATTTAATCTTAGCACCCAGCATCGACACTCTCCGGAGCGGTGATAATACGGCCGAAATCATGGCTGACAGATTTCTGTAACAATTGAGCCGCTCGATTAACAATGTTATCCCGGCTGTTTCATCGATATTCTGGATTAACCTACCAATTACAATGGTTTATGATAGTGGTTCTGCCGATATTTTATTTGTGGGTGCAACGTTAACCTTAGGTAGACCAAATCATGCAACTGTTTTGACAGCTCAAACAAATGTATCAACAAGCTTTATAATTCAGGTTTCAGTTCTATTGGCAACGTGGGGGATACAGCGTAACAGGTGCTGCAGTGTTTGTCGCTCTGTAGCGCACTGTTATTCACGATGATAGGGACCCTTAGGTGACGGAGAGAAATGTAATTGGGTAATCCTCGGAATTGTTTTGTCCATCAAGTTATTAGCTCCCATTGCTAGGTAATTATCCCGGCTAAATTTGTCTATTCCACCCAAATCGAATTGGGCACAAAGCAGTAACGAAAGTGATAGAATATGTATACCCCGGCTATTACATTAGTATATTTCGGAATTGCGTCGAACGAAAAACCCATTTTGCTGTTAAGGTGGAAAATGAGTAAATCGCTGGTAACTCTTTCAAAGAATGAAGTCCACCCACATAGTATTAGACAGATGTAGCTATAGCCGGGTATAAAGCTTGTCATAAAATGCTTCCTGTGTTTCCGCTTCTTGTTTAGATCAATGGTGTTTTATATAATTGATAAAAAAGTAACAATCCCTTAGCAAAGTCCTATAAACATTTATAGGCGTTCGAGTTCCTTTGGACGAATTATTTTGTTTTACCGTATAAGTCGAACCCATAGCACGATGAAGTTGCCCACAACCTTTTTAATCAGTTGATTTGCCTGTGCGGTGCCAAAAATATCCAATAAACGGGGACAACAGCGCGTTGCGTTCCTACGGTCTCTCAAACTACAGGATTATTCACTTGCTTTGCTTTAATAATTCAACTTACAGACACAACTAGTGATGAAGAAAAACTGTTTATCTACTTTGTGTTGGTGAATAAACGACAATAAATTGTTGAATCATATTTTGACGCTTAACACAGGTTTACACAACGAGAAAGAGGGTCAGAATAATAGGATTTGGGGAATCATTTCAATGTTGACATTGCTCTAATATATATTATTTCTACACTGCATTGCTAAATATATTGCACTTGCAAAGACGCCGTCAGTATTGTGAATATGTCAGTGCCCTTCGATGATGTTTTTTGGGGTGTTATTAGATATATATTTGGCCCTAATATCTGCTTCAACTGTGATGTGTGAAATGTAGTGCCCTTGGCATTTTGGGTGTTTTAAACATATTTGGCCCTAATATCTGCTTCATCTATGATGTACAATGCACAATGGCATATTGGCATTAAACCGTTTACAAGTTTGCATTGCCTTAGCCTTTTGAATTGATAACCGTAGCGGTAGCCCTATATCAGCAGTAAAGCTTTACAAACCATGAACGTAGTGTGGCTTAATGAGGAAAGTGGTTTGCAAGTAAAAGATATTTGAAATAATTCGTTATATAACAATATCCTATAAGAAGATACAGCCATAAAGCTACCATTCAATCACGGCCTAAAGGAAAACACATAGCAAACAGCGAAGTTGAAGTTGTGGCAGTCTATGAAATTGGTATTTCATTTACCCTGCCAGCAATTTAACGGGTAATGATAGGTAAAACAATGTCGTATCTCAGCTTCCGGGTTACTGGAACAGACTTGGTAGCAAAATCGGAAAATGTATGAATCGACTAGACGCTCCTGACTGACAGTTTACTTCTCGGTCGCAAAGAACCGCGTTAGTCGCCCATCAAATTAATTGTGGTGCATTGTCGGAGGGGCAGCAAAAGAGGTCATTGTGCTCATGGTATTGTACCACAATGTAATGCAATGGCGGAGTAAATGATAACTAATATTGGTCGATGTATAGCGTTAGACTGAAGTGATGAAATCAGCTTGCTGATGGTCATCACAATGCCAGTAAATGCATGGATAATTGATAACGCGTTCATCCTTTCACACGGCTTGTTTAGCCAGGAAAATACACATATTCAGACTTTAGCTGCATCAAGCAATTGCAGTTGGGCATCGTTTCTCATCTAAAATAGAAAGGTGGCAACAACAAAAATGAAATGCACATTATGAATGCAAATATTGAGCATAATTTGCTGAGCACATAAAAACTTTTTGCTCAATCAACAATGCGGCCGGCATATCCTGCAGTTCATGCAATATTAGTGTCCTAACCTATATCATCCACAACACCCGCAGAAAATACTTTTTCCGTTTATAATAAAAATTGTGTTTTTTCGGTATATCCCGGATCTATTTTGGCAGGCAAATTATACTGTCCGTCACACGTAATATTTCATGGAACAAAATAAATTTATCAACTGCCTATGGATTTGTTCTTTGCGTTCCAGATTTTGCTTTAATAAGTCGTTGCAAAACTTTACATCTGTAGATGTCAGTCGTGATACACCAGGTGTGTAGTGGATGGCATAACAGGCAGCATTACATGACACGATTGTTCATTCTCATCAGTACACATATTTGCTCGTGGGTCCTTGCAATAAATGCATCGAGTTAATTGTAGCAAACTGTAGTAATAGAATGAAAAAAACAGTTGTAGATAAGCATTATCTTCCTCCCACTAGCTTTGGCATCAACTTATTGTTGCAACTTCTGTATAAATGTGTTGCATTTAGATTTGATTTGCTGGAACATTGCTGTCCGAGGTAAGGGGAAGTTTTTATTCAGATAGTGTAAGGGTCTATGCAACTCGACAGGATACAAAAACCTATCCGAACTCTATGTTTTACATGCACGATAACAGCAGTAGACGTCAAGCTTCACGTAAATGCACCATGCAGCTGTAATTTGCGTGACGTTTCTATGCCTTACTGGTTCTGCTAGACCAACACGTTTGCTCAATTTAGTGAAATGAAGTGTTTTTTACATTTAAATCGGTGTTGCATTGAACCATGTTGATCTAGATGAGTTTGGTTGATGAAAGAATGCACATGAACCTTTTTTGAGTCAATTCCTTAATTATCTCAATTATGTTACCGAAACAGGTAGTTACATTTATGTCGAAAAGGATGAGCATGATGATTGCATATGTACTGCCGCGTTTATCTCAGCATACGCCAGTAGCATCTAAACCATTAGAGTTTGATCCTGCATCGTTTCTACAACTTTTTTCATTATTTGGTAACACAAATAGCAGCCAGCAGGGATAGGACCGTTTAGCATTATATTTGATCCAAACTCCATTAATGCGCATGGATGCTGATGTGATTGATTATGGCGCAATATCTGCATTCTCAGAACTATATTTGCACCGGTGTTTGTAACAAATTACGATCATGCAATCGCTTGATGAGACCAGCTCCATCCACAACAGAACATTAATATAATAGAGAACTCTATTGTCGTACATGTTATTCTAATAAAGGAATACATGGATGTGTTAATACATCTTGCTCGTGTATGATGGGCTAGTCATTCCATTGCTGACTGAATTGATAGATGACACATTGTGGAATGTTCAACAATTTATACTTTAGTCTGTGTTATGTAGAATGGTGAGTTTGAACAGTAACATGCTTTATTGACGCTCGAATAAATTTGTATTGATTATTTTATTAAGTATGTTGACAGGTGATAGCTGTTGCATTATCGTCGAATATTCAATATTATTTTTTCGGCATATGTTTGCATATGATTAGTCTGCTACTATCATAGCCGTGGTTGAGCTCAAACAGTTGATATCCCAATGTTCTAATGCTTTAGTTGATTTTAAACGAACCGGTTATCAATAACTTCAATTAGGTCAGCTAATCCGTGATTTTCATTTCCAGCAAAATATATATTCAAATCTAAATGTGATTCTATTTGCTTTAGGCAGAACTGCCTTTAGTCTCACTCCAACTCGGCCTCTGTTCGCGCTGTTCAATGCTGTATTGTCGCAGTCATTAGCGATTATTCATCCAAGAACCAACAACGCTGGAGGTTATCTACTCTCGCATTGTTCATCACAATGCCAATAGTATTAAATACGCCTTTAAAATTCTCAATCACATATATTTGCTTTGTCATGTAAGAAGACAGCGATAACATTATATTAAGGCTGCTCAAAGGGAGCATTAGTAATCAGTCCATCTGTTTTGTTTGAGTATATACCTACATCTGCTTACCTGTCTTAAATCGTTTTTGAGAAGGAAGGTATCTGAATAACAAATCGTTATAGTAGACAACACAATGAAAGACACATAGTTTTGTGTAACCTAGCAGAGATCATTTGTTGAGGCTTTTCAATTATTAGAGCCATTGGTTGACTGCATACAGCTTGTCTACTGATTTGATTTAGTTACTTTATGCTGGAGATAATAACCAACAGCTTTAAAACCTCATTTGATCTATGAGAAATTGCAAATCAACATATACACCTAGGAATATGGTTATTGGCTCAATGTAAGATGTAGATGACTGTTTGTTCAAAGGTTACATAATGCTTGACCACCAACATGCCTCATTGAGACTCGGCTGAGGATATTATTGTAACGAGTACGAAGGTTCAATGCGTTCATAAAAAAATTATTATACAACAAGCACGCTTTATATTGCTGCTGGTAATTACCGAACGTCCTTTTCAGTGACATATATAGCAGGCATCATAATTATTAGTATTAGAGTTAACGCGTTCCTCAGTGAACCGCACTACAATGATTTTGAAATTTTATTGGTTAAGTGTCTCGCAGTGAAGATGCTTTCCTCCAAAGAACCGTATGCATCATCGTGCACATATAAGTTCAAAGAATGATGTCACAGTTGCTGCAATCATTTGAATACAAAGATTTCATAGCGTTGTATTAGGCGAGATCCCAATGATAACACCGCAAATTTAGGATTAACTGACGCGTACCAGAATAGTTATTGGGATTACGCAGATATATCTATTACCATCCTTGCGCTAGATAGCCATGATCAAATGTGCTGCATTCATAGCTATTACTTTCAATGCAAATAAGAGTTATGGCTGGCAATAGGTTCAGTACGCAATAATAATAGTATTTATGGGTCATTCTAGCGACCATTTAATAGCTTCATCGAATGTATTGCAATGTTAAAGCCATTAAACCAGCACCACTAAATATAAATTTATATAACGGCGAGTGTAAAAGACAACTTTTACGAGCAAACTATTTGACAGGATGAGAATTGACTGCCGGGGAGGAACCATGATTTAATGGAGTTATTATTATTTTTTGCTCGTGGCTAGTGTTCATACTATTTCCTGCTCTATCTCAACATTGTTATTTAGCAGTTTCGCCGTTATGCATCACGTATTTCAAGCTGACCCCTTTGAAGTCGCTGACTGGTGCATATATTGCGCAGTCATCTATAAAACCGCAGACTAAGATAGGTAAGCTTCTTCTAGTGACAATAATCACTCTCATGTATGAGCACAATCGCCAATCATAACCAGCATAATATACAACACTTGTTGATGTCTTGTTTGTGCGATTGTAGTGAGGAATTCTCAATAATGTAACCGATAAAGATAACACGCATGCGGTTCCGAGGGCATTGTGGACTAACTCATAGATAAACATATCGTTATCAAATCCGTTATTGAGCACAAGTAAGTGCAATAGCCAATTTTCACCCAATAATTTAGCTCGTATGCGACACAAGCGGATCACAGAATGAATTACCTTCCGGAATACCAGCAAAATCAGCATTGTACACTTAGACGGCTACTTAAGTTAAACGGTAATCAGTACAGTAAAACACAGTAAAACACATCTTTCATGCAGTTTGTGCTTGAGCAGCCAAACAGCTGTTGAATTTAGCAAAGCAAAATATTTGGAGAAAAGGTCGGTATCTTATTCATATGCGGCCCTAAGTCATCAGCTATGAGAAAAGCAATGTTGCGAATTCCAGACTTGGCAACTGTAATTAACTCAAACTGACAAGCCAACCAATATCTTCAAGGGCACACTTTACTTATGGGTCATATTTAGCCGTGATGGTTATTTTCAGAATCATATACAACATTTAGTCAGGAAGGCACATTCATTGTATCGATCTATCCAGAACCCAGACAGGAATTATGAACACACAAACGAAATCAATTGAATGTTTCTCACGGCGTTATTTCATCATTTTGACGTAGAAGGGCGCATGCTGCAATCAAATCCGTCCTAGTTAGCTGCTTGAAGCGGAACGACTAGCCAGCAACTATTTAGATGATGGCGTTTTGTAAATGCGCAACATGCGCCTTTGACAATTAATAGTCTGTCAATATCTATTGTCAAATTATGGCGATAGGCGACGGGGAAATATTGTGAGTCAGTAGACACAAGCATCGTCGTTGCAGAATAAAGCGCCTATTTGCAGGTTGAAGACGGCAACAATTTACACATAGCTTTCTCGATTATGTTATCGATAATTTCCGTAGCAGTTTTCTCCAGCTCAAGATGAATTGAGCCTTACAGAGAAAAATTGGGTCGATGTTATGAATTCTACACTATTGCATACTATGCCAACAAATGGCCTTCGGGACTTTTCTGCACAACATCGAATATAACGCGCATAGTATATGTCATATATCCAATGTCGCAAACTCTATTGTGCCATATATACCGAAATGTTTGATCTAGTAATATGAAGGATGCGGTAAGACAGTCAACTGACATTCTACCATTATTTCTGGATACATCAAAATACAAAATGTAATGAACAGGTCAGTCCGACAAATGTTAAGCCCCTTGCGGTTTGAACATGCGCCAAATGATTAATAGCACTTTGACGATTATCAGTATGGCAATATTTATGGCCAACCTAACCCCCTAATATGCATAAATGATCGATACCTACCTTCCTCTCTGTTCCGATGCCGTCGGTCAGGCTGGTTATGGTGATGGATTGCTTTACAGATATGTCGAGGGAAGTAATACGAGACATTATTGTAAACCGAGCGTATTTTTGCGCACGACGGATGATATGTCATTAATGCCTCAACAGCAAAAATTCATCACAGTATATCGCAACAATGAAGTTATAAAAATTGTATTAGTTGATCGACATCAAATCATCGCACTATTACTGAATGATTGATTGCCCTCCTCATGTTTATATCGTTCGTTATCCAGTCCGGTTGCTCTGGCAGAAAACAATGATAATAGAACCGTTACAATGAGTCGCGTATTTTAGTGCTAATTACATATTGAATTGTTTGCACTTATGTCACTTTACTGTCAATATGTCATGGGAGTACAAAATTGGAGGGTGCACGAGATGCTGTGATTACAAAAATATACGACAATTCCGTGCGACATTGCCGCCCAAATCGAAGTACATTTTTGATCGATCCGTCTGCCGGCATATGCTAGGCACGATTAGTATATCATTGGTGTTGGGCGTCATAAGTTTCTTATTTAAGTGTCGGAATTCGATACAGTTATAGTCAGGACAACATGCCCTCGCTAGTGGACAACGTGCCCTTGCTAGTGGACAACGTGCCCTCGCTAGTGTACTTACTCCGTCTATCCCTTGCTCTCCTTCCGATTATGGCCTTAGCTCTGAGAACGCATTTTGCTAGAAAGAACACCTGCCACATCTAAAGGGTTGCCTCAAGCATTTTATATTGAATTATTCATTCCATAATGGAAGCCTTGTGCTTTCGTTCGGTGAGGTTAATTGAACTACAATGATGTAGATAAGACATCAATTCAAGGAATGCTTGGAAGTGAGAGCACTTATGATGTGTATGAATGGGTGAGAGAAACATTTATTTATTTAGGGTCTTTATTATAAACCAAACGTTCTGCAAAATCGTTCGAGAAAGGCAGATCTCTGTTGAAATAGTTCAGTTGTAGGTTGAATGTATTTTCTATTGTGTCACCATTTATCCTTTTAAACCTATCTTTCCAAATGAATAACCTTACTGAATGAGTCGCCATTCTTTTGACGTGAAAACCTTTTGTTAATTCTACCAGGACACGTACGACAATTGAATATTACATGGCGAGATATTTAGATGAATTTTTGTATCCAACCGGTACATTATTTATACCTTCCTAAGTTTCAGCGGTAGAGTTATCTGAAAAACAAGGAATCCAATACATCAGTTGGCAGCCTTGATTACGCCATTTTGGAAGATTGCAAAGGTGCGAAGTTCAATACACTCATAAAACTAGCCATACAATAAGCACACTTTCTATTGCGGCTGGTTATTAACGGACGTCCTTTTCAGTGACATATAGATTGAATATTGCTCTTCACTAGATTATATTATTTTACAACCGTTATTGTAAGAAAGCTACTGTATCCCAAAATATCAACATGCTGCCATTTCAAATAGAAATATTTAATAATAAGCTTTGAAAACCTTTTTCAAAACAGATTGTAGAATTTAAATATTTTAATGGTGCGATAATCTGTGTATATGCTGCTACATGTATTACAGTGCACATAACAAATGAGCCAAGTACATATTGTGTGAAGTTAACAAGGCATGTCATTGCACATGGCTTGCTGGGAAACTCTTAATTGATATTTTTGTCTTTTGGCTGTGATTTCGCAATTAAGAAGCGATTTAGAAACCAAGGTGGCATTGAACTGCAAAATAACGTCATCATTCTCCCCCTACCCCTATAATGTTTACGGCACTCATTTACATGTATAGGGCTTAGATTGAGTGAATTTAATAAAAACCAAACCATTATAAAAGAAAAGGCAGTCATTGATTAGGTGTATTACAGCAAACCTGGTTTACTGATAGAACTGTGTACATTACCGTGCATAGAATAATGTCTCCCCCCAGTTGGTGCAATCAGTTAAATAGTATTATGTTAGAGAATATCAACCGTAGCCTTGGAGGAATACATAATACCTCACAAATAGCATTGATTACCTCACGCTCAGGTTGTGTTGTAGATTAAGCAAATAATACATATATACATTATCATCCTTGCACAGTGAAACTAGCGAAGGATGATAATATGTGCTATCTTCCTATCAGTGATTTGTCAAAGTAAATAAAAGTTATCACTCCCGAGATTGCAATAATAATTGTACTTATGAGCCATTTTACGCGACAGCTTTACAGCTTCATCTGATGTATTGCGATGCTAAAGCCAGCACCAATGTACGTGTACAGCGGTCGTAAAAGACACCTATAATGATCTCAGTGTTTGTAAGGATGACAAATGATCACGCGGGCGGAAACCCTACAACATTAAATGCATTTTTGCGCGGGTTCCGTGCACTACGCATAGGTTGCTCACATCTCGATCACAATTTCCGGTATCGGCTCTACGTATGCCTGCGCATGTGTTCAATTTCTTTTCCGATGGCAAGTAATATCTAATAAGAGAACGCAAGCATTAAGAGCTAGTAAGACACGGATCGTCTTTTTAGAATGGTTTGCTGGTTTTATGCATCATGCATTTTAAGTTGACCCGTTTCAAGCTGGTAGCCTCTGCGTTTATATCGTAGCCGTCTATAGTACAGCAGACTTCGCCGACAAATGACCTTCACGTCCCAAGGGTTGCCTAATATACCGTCATTATATTGAAAAAATAAATATTGCCTTAGGAAGGATGCGATGAAATAATTAATTCGTATGTGTTCATAGCCTCTATATATATATATCAAAGCGCAAACAATTTAAGAAAGGGTTGGACAAACAAATGTTGAGCCATTGGCGGTTTTAACATAAGCAAAATGATTAATCATTACTCGACGATTAATACCTATCCTCTTCTCTGTGTCTATCCTATCGGTTAGGCTTGGTTTTCAGAAATGTCGCCGGAAATTATATGAGACATTATTGTCAAACAGACATGTGCTTGCGTACTACGGCGGAAATGTCATTGGTGCCTCAACAGCTGACATTCATCGCAGTATACCACAATGATGTTAAACAAAATGAATGATTGATTGCCCTTCTTGTTGTTATATTGTTCTGCACCCTGGCTGGTCACTGTGGCAGGAGCGGTTGATGTTCGCAATTTTTTTCGAGCACGACCAAATGTTTTCAAGAATAAATTTAGATTGTATATGACATGAACAGCTATAGTTTGGATAACAATGATAATCAAGCAACTACCATAATTAGGTGCAATTCCATAATGACCTTGTCTGCCAATTTAATGACCGAATACAAAAGGCGTTACCCAGGAGTTGAAATCGCTTTGACGGGACGTTTTGAAAATCGTATGAGTACGCTTACGTCAATTCACTGTTCACAATATAGGAGGCAGGGAATGCTGTGATGCAATACTAAAAATCATTTCAGTGCTGTGGCGAGAGGTTAACAATTCGATTATTTGATAATTACCTTCTGTGCCATTATCGCAGCCGTTATGTAATGGCGTGAAGCCCCGCTGGATCAGCTAATGTTTTTATTAAGGTAAATCTGGACTTATAACCAGTATAACTCAAACATATTTTGACAAACAGAATTTTTGACTTTGCCGCATTAATCGAATGTCAAGTTACAGTATATTTAAAGTGGCAAACACGACGTCAATGGATGCAATTCGGTATATCCATCCATTGCAAAGCGTCCAACTCCAAACGGGGCATTATGATGTTCTGAACTGTAAACGGTTTATACATGTAAAGTTAGAACCTCGAACAGTTCCCTGTCAACAAATCAACGTGCAGTTATTTGCAGTATGAAATATTTGATAAATAGCCATGAACTTTTTTAGTAAATTCAACATGTATATAGCGCGTTTTTCCAATCTCATCTTTGCATAACATATTGCAATAAAATATCAAGAATTTGGGTGATTGGGATGAGTGATACTGGAATATCATGCACCAGCACGACACGACGTCGCAGTCGCAGAATGATAAACTTATTTGCTTGATAAGACCCGTGATTGTTAAGTAGTCCGCTTCCTCGATGTGTCATCAATAATTGTCTAAGTAGTTTCATTACCAACAGCTAGTTTGGTATTGAGTGCGTTCGTAGATAAGCTTGTCTGGCTTCCTTCTATGTATAAAAACTAAGCATTCGTCAATTGAGATATCAATATGCCGTCTTCCGATCTACATAGAAATATGCAAGAAGCAGCCCTACAAACCTGAACTACATGCATTGAAGTATGATATTGTGCATAGATAATTCCATCTTTTCAAAGCACAGCTCATCGTTAGTTAAATTCAGCCTCTTGAGAATTTTTAAAGATTTGCCACAACATTAAACACATCGTATGTAGATAATAACTATATATATAATACACATGTCCGTCGATATAAATTATATCATTGTCGGCACTCTGAACTTACAAACTGCAGGGACCATTGATATACTGCCATAATTTTCACTGATTTATATCAATTAACGACGGTTACTGATAACTCACGCACATATTATAGTTATATCAATGCAACGTTAATTTTACGCGCATTTGATATTATCCATTTACTATATAGTATGGCAATGAGGCGCGATTCACCGTTGTCATGGTGTGCACAACTGTATTAGTGTTCCAATGAATATTATCACGGTGACATTTTGTACGGAGGGATGTACTATATTGATAGCTAAAATGATGCCGATACATTAAATTAACACCATGAGCCGGCAACAGACATTGTTTTCATGATGAAAATTACATGAACTAAAATAAAACAAATTATGTGGCTGCCATCGAAGCCACTAGGCTAACAATATCTCTGTTGACGCGTGATTACGAATGGCTTTATGCCTTTTAAATCAGACAAAATTTTGAATAACCAGCATATATTCAATATTAAATATAACATGATTGATTTTGATTGCGATTGTTATTATGCATTATTTATTCTGATGGCACTTGTATTTCACCTCCTCTATTTTGAATTCAGTGACACCCCTTGCGTGACACGGCTAATGGTGACCTTCATTTGTTACATCTTTTAACAAGCAATCGAATCTGAGTTGTGAAGGTGAGCCAAATAAATTTCAAAAGTTTAGAGAACTATTATGTTACATTGCCATGGAAAGGTAACCGAAAAAGTGAAAATTCTCACAGCGTGTTGGTTTTTATGTTTTTGTGATAATAGCAAATTGTTTGAGTTGTCTCTTTGTTGCAAGATAAATAAGTAGGACTGTGGATTAAGAATAACGTCTCACTGACTTACCGCAAATCCTATCATAACTAATATTACCCTGTTTATCGTTTCCACATTTCAGGCCTGTGATGTCCACGTGTATTTGATATTGCTAACATTATCAAAGCTCCGAACGTTACTGAGATAGCCTCCAGCATTGCAGGGAACAGAACATGAACGGAGATTGTTATGCGACTAAGACAATCAAGCATAAAACAGCGAGATCAACTCCATTTGTGCATGTTGGCTGAAAATATTATTGTCGAGGCAAGTCAGTCTTTTAATAAAAATGTTTATAAAATGGGAACCAGGGATTATTTGCTCTCGTTATTCTATGCAGTCCCATTATATTTCAGGATGTTTATGAAAACAAACTTCACAATCATAGGATTATTAAACTACATTTGCCGAAGGACAATTAGTGTGATCTGATAAGCCTGGCTGAAGCTAGATAGCAATGACGTTTATGGACAAAACGTGGATGAATATAAATCACTAATAAATTCCACGTGAGAAGCAGCATCACAATATTATGAATATTTATTGAACGAGTTTTGTTGTACAAAGACTTCACAAAGAAAGGAACAATGTACATATACACATTATTTTGCCTAGTATTACATAACTCGGACAGTCTATAAAATAACCAATTAAAGCAATCTTTGACATATTTCTATGGATATATAACTCGTCAGTGAACTCTTCATAAATAAACAAAAATGCCAAATTTATTTACGACATTGAATTGTACCATTTCCCAGTCTTATTGCAACTGTCATAGGCTGATGTCTCATGTAATAATTCCGCTAAAGCAACTATTTGGAAGCTTCAAAAGTAGAAAATACAAAACTGTAACAGTTAAACCACTCAACTTAGTCTAACACATCTCACAATAAGGACTAGACTATCACCGGGAAACCCTTTTCTGTACATTGAATCAATGCTCGGATCATTAACTTCGGGTAACTAGTTAAGTTCTAATCTGACATAGTTAGGTATCTAAACAAGTTTGTACACTGCCGTCATGCATATAAGTAAAATCATCATATTTGACTTACAAGAAGTTTTGCCCTCTAGTACCTTTTCTCGTTAATTACTCAAGTTACCAATTTAAAGTGAAGCATTTACATGTATGAACAATTTAGGTAAGGGTCAAATAAAAGTATTGCATTTTCTTTGTTGATAAAGACTCGAATGTGTTATGGACCAAAATACGAAAGTAAAATCATGTTTTATCTGATATTTATATCCACATAACAGCTCTATGGGACAAAAATATGAAATTGCTTCCGTTATGCTTGTCATCATAAAAAACTGATGCGACTTACATATTTGCGGAAACTCGGTGCTAAATTTCACTTATGATAATGCTGCAAAAGAACGAATGCCTGAGAAAGAATGTCAAAACGTCCTGTCATATCTTTTAATCGACATAGTCTTAGGCGAGTAGGGCACGGAAGCTTTGGTACGTGTTACCCCTGCGGGTTGTTCCAATTATTCGCATTAACATGGGATTGTCTGTCTGCTGTGTAGCTTGAGAAACATTGCTAGCCAGTAGGGTTCTCTCTTACAAAAAATCTAAGAAAAAGCCTGAAACATATTATTTGGTACTGGATTACCTAAAACTTTGTTATGTGAAGAAATTCACCGTCATAATACAAACATTTAAATAACAATGTTCAAGCTCGCTGAGCATCACATTAAAAACGAATGCATATCCAAGTTCAAGAAAGCGCAAGTGGCATAAAGCATTATTCTGTTTGCATAGGATAATGTTATATGCATATAAACATGTATACATATATATATATATATATATATATATATATACCAATATATATATATATATATATTATAAATAAATATATATAACATCCATATATATAATATATATATATATTATTGCATATATATATATTTTTACATGAAAGAAGAGGTGAAGCTGGGCTAAAGGCAGCTCTATTTGGGTGATTAGTTTTCTGTATTCGTCTTGCCACTCTAATAGTGTTGAGGACTGATGCATAGTGTGCTGTCAAATTTCGAGTGTTCGTGTAAGAGTTACTTTGATAGTATTTCTTGCCACTAACCATGAGCATAGTTTTGCGAGTGTTCGTGTAAGAGTTGCTTTGATTTTAATAATATTTTTCTTCATTACTAGCTACTCAATGTCTAGAAATTTGTGTTGGATCAGACAAATAATACTCAATACAATATTTTACATTTCTGCGCATTTTAGGCTATCGTGCGATATATTTTGTCAGCGAGATACAAATCAAGAATCCGTCGAAGGCACACGGGCCGTGCAGTATTAGTGTAAGGGGCTAAGTTAAGACTTGAGGCACACCAGCCGTTCATGAGTTGAATCAGAACATTCACAGCGGATACCAACTTTAAACCGGTATGTTCCACAATTCCTAATTTATAATTTGCTACACCCGTGTATTATGGGTCGGTACAATTGCTGTTACCCGCCATTTATAGCATTCACTTCTGGAGCTCAATCCAATATTATGCGTATAATATTTGGAAAACGACGCCGCGTCGAATAAGGTCAATGGCGATTGCAGAAAAATAGTTTAAAACAATACATTTAACTATTTCACCTGGCGCAACATACAGTGCATATGTGTAAGCGGAACATATAAATTATCTGCAACTTAAACGGGTGCTATTTGAGAGATAGGAAAGTGTATTTTGCGAGCACAAAAATCGACTGAAGCAATTATCATTTATTTCAGCAGGAACACTCTCAACAGCTATCCTCATTATTGATGTTCTGTAAGCCGATCGGGTTATTAGTCAAGCCAGTATCAGTATCTCAATAAAGGCCGATTTATAGTGTCATAACATGAGCAGACGTGTTTAATCTGTCAAAAAAGGATTAATAAAATGTCACTAATCTATAAATTGTGCAAACTTTCTTATAAATCATGGTACTCATGCATTATCTGATACTGAACTAAATGCTACTCGGATGGAAAGTTTGCACTGAGAGTGACATAATCATTTGTTTGTGAATATTTTTGACTTTGACCGAAATGCTTGCTCAACTTAGTAATAAGCATCAGTTTATCCGATAACGCCCGAAGACGTCAATTTGAGCCAGCCCCAAACTGTCGAGGAATTAATTTTATTCTAGAGGAAGAAAATTTCATGTTCGCCGATGAAACAACAGCGCAGATTCGGCATACAAGCAAGATGCCAAGCCGAGTTGACTTGACATTCCACTCGAAAACATACTGGAGACAAATGAGGCATAAAATAGCTCAAAATTCAATTAAAGCAGATGTATTGACCATCCACAAAGTCGGAGATAGTGGCCGCCATCGTCGCGCAAGGTGAATTTCACTTGAGAATAATATGTGATTAGTCAATTAGTGCTGTAGCTATTGGCATTCCAGTGTTCTATTGATGAGCCGGCTATGATGCGATGACGTCCTCTTTGATTGAACGGTACCAAATCGTCTTGGCACTACAATTCACCGTCAGGAAATGACGCATGCACCTATACTCTATTCATTCTTCTCCATAATGCAAAGCTAAATTTGCCTGATTGGACAATAAATACCAGCAGCCAAAGTCATTAATTCACTTGGCAAGCGCTTTCACATCCTCGCAAAAATACATAATCGCGCTCTCTTTTATCACATGACCCGGCTAAGGCCTAGTTATTGTACAAGAGGAAACAATTGCCTTACCAAAAGGGAACCAAGTGTGCGAGTGGATGATGTGAGCCGGACTACATAGAATCATCAAATGTTTAAAAGCAAAATGGAATAATTGTAAAGTGCAAGACGGGTTGACGGGTACATTTATTCCCAGAAGGTTTCTACTGAAAGATAAAGATAAGCCACTTTGTTCGACAATGGCTTCCATAATCAATATAATATCATTCTGATTGATTCTTAAATGTGCCGTGCGATTCCATTAAGAGACTGTATTGACATAAATCCACCTTGGGGTTTTGATTTATATGACACAAAATATTAGAATCCAACCCACACAAAATTCCACCGGGACACTTATCTTTATCAATATTATAAGGGGGTTAAAAAGCGGGTGCTTTGTTGATGGCGGGCGAATACAGATAACATATATATATAAATATATATATTATATATATTATATATATTTATATATATATATATATATATATATATATATATATATATATATATATATATATATATATATATATATATATATATATATATATATATATATATATATATATATATATATATATATATATATATATATATATATATAACCAGAAAACCTCAATATCTTCCCCACAACCATATAGACCAAAATGGTCGGAATAATGCTTCAACACAAAGTGTTGGATTAGTATATCTAAAAGATTTCATTGATTTTAAAATGTTATTACCGAAAACTAACTCTTTTCGCATTATTCATCTATCTACATCATTGAATTATATCACCAAACGCTAATAATCCTAAAGATTAACATCTATAATAAATTTTTATTTTTCTATTCCTTTCGTTCATATGACCAGAAAACCTCAATATCTTCCCCACAAACATATATACTTATACCCAAATGGTCGAAATAATGCTTAAACGCGAGTGTTGAATTAGTATATCTGAAGTACTGCAAGATTTGATTGATTTTCAAAATTTTAATATCGAAAACTAATTCTTTTCGCATTATTCAGCTCTTTACATCATTGAATTATATCATCTAACGCTTGTACTGGATCTTAAAGATTTACATCTATAATAAATATTATTTTCTAATCCATAATGAACGAAAATAATTGCAAAATAGTGAATAACCGCAAATATGCGCAAATGTATATGTGCACGAAAGGATTTATTTGTACGTATAAATTAGTATATTGATCATTTGTGGACAACGTTGAGGGACCAAAGGTATATATTAGTAACAAAAATTGAAAAAAATATTGTTATTGGTATTCAATTCTTTCATAACGTCAATTAAAATATGCCGAATTAATAATTACTATTTAATGACAGCAAAAATTAACATATAAAAAGGTGTCTACGTAAGGTTGGAGGTTTGGATATATATATATATATATCGATAGTTGCCGATGTACCTTGTCATATCAGCTGATCTCATCAAGGGATACATCCCCGGTAAATTTCTTAATGTCAATAGATAGCAAATTCGGTAAATTTTTGTTGTATGTATTTTCTCAAGAACCTATTGCCGACGCAAAATATAGTCTTCTCCTGAATGAAACAATTAAGGTTGGTACTGCATATGTGATTTATCCCATGCATATGTTACGAATAATGTAACCAGTGATCCCGACGTAGGCATATAGATGGTCATGAATAATTAAGTCTCGAGTATCCCAGCAATGCAAACTTACCATAACGACTTTACCCCAATCCGACGGTACTTATGCTGATTTACATATGTATGCTATGCCGGGTTCGGGATTCTATGGACTCGCGCGAGACATCTATTAATTGATTATACTTTTCACTCTCAAGCCATGGCATTTGTATGTCCCTGGCGGTCGTGCTCTCAGTTGTCTGTGCACTTGGCCTTAAATCCCGCCCTTCTATATCTCAATGTAGTATGCCAGACGTTATCTAGTCTGACCTCACAGCCCTCATTGTGTTAATAATGCCAGCAATACTGAATCTATAATAACTGGATTGGTCTGATGTACTGTCTGGAGGAGCATTTTACCGATAGCCTCCTGCAGGGGCAACTCAAGTTGAGCAGCATAATTCGATCAAATGCTGTCATAAGTGCAGCTAACAGAACGGCAAACCAACTACTATAGCAGATGCTACTGAGAGTACGATACTGGGTGTTGCAACTTAACATCGGACATTACTGATTTGAGATCCATCTATATAAAAAAATAATATGAAAAAAAGTGTTGTCCAATTATCCTCGCGCTGAGGTGCTCTATGGCGTTGTTAATATTGTATAATTGAATATATATGACGGTGCTTTATTTAATACACCCACCAAATTGCTAACCAATTAAACTTTAAGTACTTGTGGATTTTTTTTGGCTTCTTAAAAGGATTACAGTACATAGGCCTACCGAACACGGATATATACATGAGCTCTGCTTTTATTGATAAAACGGGCATGTTTATAGTTCATTTAAGGAAGCCGTGAAGAAACGTATTATCTGCGTGATATTGCTGATATGTCGGGATACTTTTAAGCCTAGCACTCCTATTGTCATTTCAAGCATCCTCTACAGGATATTGGGTGAGTTAATGCACAGCAGAGACGCAGATCCGAGAATACCCAAAATTGTTTATAAATTCTTCATCTATAACCAACTGCACGGTGCTACATTACAGCAAAAGACATTGGGGTATAGCGAACGATGGTCGAAGACAACTCTCTGTCAGCATTACACACGTACATATAGTTCATGTGTCTAATCACTGCTGATCACTCTCTTGAAGCGACATCGAATCTCGTTTTTGTCATATCATGTGTGTATACTGCTGAAGGCCACCAAAAGCCTGACACTCTTATGATTAAAGAAGAGTTTGCTGGTGATGGAAATCTAAATTAGCATAGAAATATGTGATTCATCTACACAGTTGAATGCCAGCTGTGTTCCTGTACCATTATTAACAGCACGCATTATGATACGTTTTTGACAAACGCATCTGCCGAGCATAGCAACTTCCCGCAATAGACACGTATAACCCAAGTACCACTTTATTGCATAGCTGAATGCATTACAGATCCTCGCACAGATATGCATGGAAAAGACGCCAATCATTTCTAATCAAAAGAAGCTGATGAAAATAGAAGAAGGATTCCTCTTTTAGGAAAATGGAATTTCAATGACGAAAAATCATCATTAATAAATTCGATACACGTCTTTGCCCGGTTAAATTGTCTGAGGGTCAAATCATATTTTGGGTTTCAAATACAATAAATCCCTCAAACTGGCTGGGAAAGCACTATAAGGAATCTTATCAAAGAAGTTATCAACCGGTAATTCGAGATGATTTAGCATAAATCTGCTTTGAGTACCAATTTGGCAAAATATTTGCCTTGAGTGGAACGCCTTATTGGTGTAAGTGTTACTTTACACGCTCTCTTCATATTTGCTGTATTAAATATATTTACCATTTCGCCCACAGTTGTCAGGCACTGCCTAAATTGGGAGCTGTGAGTATGTTGGGCTTAATTGTGTAGCGTGGTTTGTTGATCACCATTAACACAACGATAACCTTTGTAAAACACACGTCGGTCGATATCGACTCTATCATCGTGTGCAATGTGTGCTGACAGAATGTGAGAAACCATTCATATACATATATGCTGCCATATTGTGCAGTGATTCTTAGCAATCAACGACTTATAGTTATACCAATGCAGCATTAACCCTACCGGCGTTGGATATGTTTCCTAAACAATATGGGATTTAAGCGCGATTCATCGTGGCCATAATGTGTGCAACTGCTTTAGGGCTCTAATGAAGCTTATCATGGTGACATATCGTACGCAAGGTTGTACTGTACTGAGAGCTACATTGAAGTCGGTTGCCAATCACTGCTCTAATAGGCGATATTTCATATCGAAGTGCCAGATCTATTTTATTCAATTCATATCAATGCAGACAATTTTGTTCAACCAACGTCGATGACTTGTTGAGCGTGCGAGGAAGCAGCATTGCGCGAACCATAAATTATGGAAAATTACATGAATCAAAATAAAACCAATCATTTGACAGCCGTGGAAGCCACCAGGCTAATAATATTCTTTCAATGCTCTGTTGGTGTGTAATTTAGATCTGACAAAATTTAGAATAAACAGCGATCTTAGTTGTTGCTTCATTATGCATATAGCATGATAGTTGGTTCTGGGACCCTTAAAAATGTATAAATGCTTTGAGATAGAAAGAAATCCGGTTAGTGAAGCAACGCAGTCGGTTCAAAGTGATGCGTTCTCGTGCGTTCCTCAAGAAATAACTCCCCGTACCGTGATACAAACTCAAAGGAATTCGTTATTGTTTGTCTGGTTTGACAAGACGAATGCAAATGCTGGTTTTGAGATGCTGCGGGTAAATGGTGCCTTGCTGCCGACTAATATGCCAAATTGTTCTCAGCCTCTTTTCGTTCATCCTAGGGTTTGAAAGTTTCCTCTCGAAGCTTCCTAAAGGTTCCAAAGAAAGGTTACTGCGACACTAATGAAAAGATAGCTACTGCAATGGCTACGCATAAACGAATAAATCCAGTGCAATTATTTCGATGCAAAAGCTTTATTGCCTACCGATGTGCCAAAACATTTTACGTCCTTTGAACGAGCATCGATAAATAGGGAATCAAATTACTCTCCTTGCCTCTCAGCAAATAAGAAACGTTGCATACCGATCGCGACCGTTCTTGCCCTTTCAGAACGTAATGAATACTTTGTACCGATACACACCAGCAATTTCATAAGTCGATCGGCTATGCTTATGGTACACAAACTTTGATTCACCGAATGCATTTACACAAGCCGTGTAAGAACGATTGGGAAGGAAGGTAATGGTGCTATTACAAAATATGATGGCATATGCTGCGTTTGCTGGATGGGAGGCAGATAGTGATATCTTTGCAATGTTGCTTGTGATTGACTTCAATTTCTTTGATGCGTCGAGGCCAGTGACGCTTGAACTATATGTATTGAGTTTTGTGAACAAGGATTTATTTGCTGTCGTTATTTTATGCTGTTCCAACATATTTTAAGATATTTATAAAAATAAACTTCACCATCGTAGGATTGTTAAACCACATTTGTGTGATCTGATCAGCCTGGCTGAAGCTAAACCAGTAACTAGATAGCAATGACGCAAACAGAGAAAACGTGGATACATAAGAATCCCTAATAAATTATATAATATATAACCACTTAAAGCAAACTGTGACATATTTTTATGAATACAAAACATGTCAGTGAACTGTTTTTACATAATAAAACGTGCCAAATTGATTTTTGACATTGAATTGTACCATATTCCAGTCTTGTCGTATTTGTCATAGGTTGGTGAACTATTTTGATTCCTCACAGGTAGAAAATGTCAAACTGTAACAGGTTAAGCACTCAACTTTGTTTTACACTTCACACACTAAAGACTGGGCTATTACGGGGGTGCAGACAATCATTTTCAGTCTATTAAATTCCTAGTCTGACCTCGTCTTATGTGCCATACAATAATGGAATAATTACTGTCTATTAGTAGTCTTATATTGATAGCATTACATATTAAATTCGTCATTGCTGCACTTAAGGCCCAGTGCAACCTTATTTTCGGTATTCTACCTAAGGCATGCAACCGTTTTGAATATTAATGGATTGTTATATATGACTTAATGCAACTGAAAATGTCGTCGTTTATGTATGCAGGTATCTCAATAATGCGAAGCCATGAACACTGCCGTCAATCATATGAGTAAATTTATCATATTGATGTACAAGAAATTACACCCTTTAGTAGCCATTCTCGCTAATTCCTTATGTTATCATTTCAAAGTGGTTAAATACACGAATTATGTAAATAGGGATCAAATAAAAATATTGCATATTCTTGGTTGATACAGAGACGAATGTGTGAGGACCACAATCTAAGTCAAATTATGTTGTATTTGATATTTATTTCCACATTACAGCTCTATAGGAAGATATATGTCATTGCGCATAATGTTGCTTTTTTTCTACGCACCAGCCATCAAATTAACTAATTGTTCGATTTTGATAACAATGAGAGAAGTCATGCATCTCGTAAATGCAACATACACATGTATTATGCATGACTTATCGAGTGAATTTTAGTAGTATTTTTTCATCAGTGTTGTATTGAGAATCAATCATGTTCATCTGGATCAGTTTGTGTGACGATAGGGTGCAAAAATAATTATTTGAGTCGATTCTTAAAGCGTTGTAATTATGTTATCAAAAGAAGTAGTCACATTCATGTCGCTTAGTCTAGCAAGATAATTGCAAATACATTAATATGACAATTTCAGCCCTTAAATCTTTAATATTGATTTTGAGCTTATTTATCCATTATTTGTTAACACAAATAGCAGCCAGCAGCGACAAGACCGAAAACATCATATTTTATCCTAACATCAATAATGCGCATGCATGCTGATGTGATTGATTCTGGCGCAATATTTGCATTCCCAGTGCAATATTTGCACGGATATATGCAGCAAATTCCGATCGTGCAATCGATTGATGAGAGCAGCTATCGCCATCCACAACGGAGCGTTAATATTACGGAGAAGCCGATTTGCAAATTACATAAGCTAAGAAAACAAACGTTATGTACATTATTGCATCCCGCTCGTGTTTGCTGGGCTATTCATTCCACGACTTATCGCTATACTTAATTAATTGATAGCAGGTTCCTGTGTTTGGCGTCTTAGGTAAATAGTCGCCTATCAAGGATCTCTCCATGTCGTTTAGAGGGTTGTTTTTTTTCAAAGGAAGCTTTTAAATGTAAGCTTTTTGTTTCGTATATGTTTTTGTGTGGCCATTGGCGTTCAAGTTGCAATGTTGCTTTGAGATGCGTATGATAGTAAACGGCAGGTGTCAGACGTGATTGCACAAATACGCAACAGGAGTCCTTAAAAGGCAAAATTGCATTAATCATGTGAATTATTGATGCCACAGCATGGAACGTTCAACAATTTCTAACGTAGTTTGGATATAGAATGGTGGGCTTAAACAGTTACATTCTTTAATAGTGCTCAAGCATTATTGTCGAACATTCGAAATAATTCTTCAGGACATTTTTGCGCTCTGTTACTTTGCAGCTATCATAGCTCTTTTGGAGCCCAGAAAATTAATAACCGAAAAGATAATCGGGTATCAATAACTTCAAGCAGAACGATGATACTAATAAACGTGCCCGTAACACATTGCCAAGTCGGTTGCCGTTTATAGAAAGCCAGCAGCCGCCATGTATCGGCGCTAATAGTACGATATATCATTGGCTTCAAGTTGCATGCGAACTCGAGCCATATACGAACCAAACGTCGGTCGCTCGGAACCGTCAAATGAAGTACCGAATGGTCGCGCTTACACATTTATTCAACTCAGTCATAGTAAGAAGCTAAAACGAAAATAGGAAGGCAAATATATGGTTTCCTTGTGTCATATCGAAGCTACAGCTGGGAAGTTATTGTCTGTGTTAAGCTTGGCAAACTAGCTTTTGTGTACTGCCATATGATAATATTGCCCCCATGGAAACAAAATACTCCTAACGCATGATATTTATTCGAAGGCTAGGGTTTACATCAGTCGCTATAGTGTTTTATTGCTCTTCAGTTATTTGATGTAACATTGCGACTCAAGCTTTTGAAGGAAATGTGATTGCATTATTAATGCTGATGTGAGAAAATACGCATTTAAACCTTTCAAACGCAACCATAAAACACGGTTAGGTTAAATGAATTACTCGAGTTTCAGATCACGTGAAAACTGAAGTATCTCAGTTGTAAATATTCGTATCGTGTATTGAATTTCACTCGAAGGAAGCCTATTCATTATGATCACACAATTAAATACCTTTTACTGTAAATTATCGATATTTTGCTCACAAAGTATGCTTGAAGTGCAGTGGGTGTCACTTCTGCTAGCTTTTCAATGGTTTGTTAACAGCTGCCTACACATCATGCCGCACAGAGGTGCCGCTGCCACACAGTCAAGTATTGCGCGCCACGCTGAACCAAACTTGTTCGTGAGTCGGCCATATCATTGTCAATCTATAATGGACCCGGACAGCAACATTTCTATTATAAATTTAATCGCTAGTAAAATCATCAATATACGTGCGATGGTCATTAAAATTGGCTGAATGATGATGAAAAACTTCAAAAAGCCATAATAACTTGTTCAATTATGTACCGATGTTCACATTGTGTTTATTTTCCTGATACAGTTCACCAAATTTTTCCATGTACCCATGGGATCTTGGATGATAATTGGGTTGACTATAAGGACCAAACAAATGAGAGAAGATGAAGTAAGATTCGTTTTTAGCATTGTTACTTGAGCAGTCTGTCTGTGCCAGATTAGTCGCATTTGCATTTTTGAGGTTGTTTTTCTATCTTGGATGCTCATTTGTAAGCGACTGAGAATGGCAAGTGCATGCTGCTAATGCTTACAGCCAAACATAAGCCAAATGTTATGTTCCATTGCATGCAAACCTTCCAAGAGTGACTGCTTTACTGAAATATTTGACCTATTTTATTCGTTATGACTTGCGCTCACGCTCATATGTACTTGTTTTCACGATGTAATTTGTAGATTATATAGCTTTGCTTGACGCCTTTGTGCCAAATGGACATAACGTGACAATAATTTCCCTCTTGTGCACCATGAATAATACACGGCTCCTAGAAATCAACGGCTGTTTCAACCTAGAGACGCTGGATTCATTTGTTAGCACAATGCCACGCGCTATTTGATTAGCCAAATTTCAAGGCCCTCATGTTTACATTTTACTGATATAGTCTAATTTTGTCTTGACATTCTCAAGATAGCGACCGCTGGTGAGTTTAGCACACATAACAAGGCTACAAATCATCTTTGGCCAAGGCTATCGGATTCGTATCGATGCATTAACAACAGGGAATCGCCACGATCTTCTTTACACGATTCTTGGCCCTTTTTAGGGGCACACTATAAGATATGGTATCTTGCTTGGTTTAACGTTTGGAAGGATAACACGGGCCAAAAAGATATCATACATTAGAAAGAGCTTAAAAGCGTGGTATTAAGCATGTAGCCTGTTTAGCTAATTAAGGCTACGAAGGGAGATTGCACTTAGGACTAACAATTTTTAAGACACGGCCTCCCCATGGTGACCTCATGCATGTATCCAATGGCTTGGACATTACAAGTATTGATTTGATCGTTCAGCTTTGAAAGTGTGACAACTCAAGGTTTTTGGGATCTTCCTTCACCTTGAACATAGCCATGGCTGGAACAAAAATAAGGAAACATAGCTTTTTTCAATAGCGTTGTGACTCCAACGAAAAGTTCCATTTCCGAAAGTGCTTGATATTTTTTAAACGAATTGATTAGCGTCCCCAAAAGATAATTTAACAAATACTGATGTCACATACCCCGTAAAAGGCTCTTTCAAGTACATTTGCAATATCAGACAAAACCATCATTGATTTTATCCACTGTAGTGACGAACATCGATTTATACCAACTGACCAACTTCACGTGACATAACCACAAATAACAAGTGGAATAAACTGCTCCGATATATCGACTGCTGCGTCAACGTAGAATCCAATGCGTGATTGTTATGATGTAAACTGCCAAATGCCAAGATAAGTCCAAAATGTCGTCCCCTTTTTACTTACCATTTTCTAGCAAGCGCAAAAGATAAATAAGGTTTAATAACATAAATGATGAAGTTTCTCTCTCTTGCTCTCTCTCTCTCATTATTATAGAATGCTTCGCACGTTGATGCATTTATACTTCAATACACAACATAGTTGTTCGTATGCAACAATTAGATCAGACAAGCTTGTTTGCTATGAAGGAACCAACATTAAAATAAAAAATAAACTATTATGTTTGTTGCTCCTGCAATTTGATGACTGACTGTTGCGATGAATGATGGTGTTAGACACAACATTGCACCATGCTATTAATAGTCAACGTAAGACCCTGATAACATAGGATGTTTTATTGTGACCCTATTTTCAGCGCAAATCTCTACCGACGTTAATAACTCTGACGGTGATGAATAGGTTCTCAGAAATGTTGGCAGAATCAATATGCACCTTGTTGGCAGTAATAATTCCTCACAGAACAAAATAAGTTCTCAATCATTATGTTAATGAAAGTACACACATACAATATCCAGTTGAATTTAGCTTTTGTGCTGATGCAGGTATAGCATCCAAAATCAAGATGACAGTTAGTTACTATTTCATTGTTGACATAAATGTTATGTACGTAACACCCTACGATGCCTGTGTTTTTTTATTATTATATCTGGCCATATTTCCGCTGCTGATAAGTACTGCAATATCCTGATATGAGATGCTAGTAGTAGAGCGGCAGCTGACGGTTAATAACACAAATGGGGTTCTTATCGTCCTTTTATTGTGACTAATTACAGATTTGCACTTATATTATAATTTTCCATAATACCACGACTGCACATATTCCCCTACCATGAATAATTTTCTGCAGAGTAAGGAATCATTAGCTTATCCATAACGGAACGAGAAATTCCTTTGGAGTCTTAGTCGGCCAACGAAACGGAATTTAGCTACCTCTAGTATTGGCTTATCTAGGCAGTGATTGGGGCCCCACCGGGTAGTCCCTCTTCTAGTATTTATGGCGGGCATGACAATTTCGAAATTCCGAGCATTGTATTACACGGTTATTTCCTGTGTGCAAAATACTACCACAGTTAAGCTATTGTCGAGCCCATCTGTTGTCTAATACTACACAGGACTACCATGTAGTATACCTGTATATTGACATAAGACTATGTGTTACCACAGACATCAGGTGAGGTACTATGTCATGACAAAAAGGCGCTACAAGAGTCACATCGACATGGGTAAACCGAAGTGCATTTAATACATATTGCTTTTATGTAATTGTGTCAACTATTGAGCGATCTGACAAAATAAACCACTGAATTTTTATCGGTGTAAGTGATTGTGCCAAATTGATGTTAGTTAGAGTAAATTATTTTGTTGAAAATTAATCTTATTTTTGATTTGCCACTCTTTGTTGTATGCAATTGACGGTCAATATTATACACCATTAACAAAATCACCGCGATTAGCCAAAAAATACCGCAATTTTAGATAATGTATCATCAGGAAGGTTCAAAGTAACAAGCTAATCAATTTTCTATGTTCAAACAGTATATGATTTTATAATTGTCTCAGGTCCCCTAGGCAAGGGAATCAGAGCTGAGGTTCTCATTTTTTTACACTTATTACATTTTGTTTTGGATACGGTCGACCCTATGTTTTTTGTTATTATCAAGGATATATTTCGAGATCATTGATGTTACTGATTCATCGCTCGAACTGATTCATCGTGAGTGCAGCTTGACCAAACTGTGCGATCATTTGCTAGCGATAATGCATTTGGCTGGCTTCATTAATGGGAGCGCGAATCTTGACAATTTTCATTGCCGCCACAATGAAGCCTTGGCTTAATCGACGAGCCCTCAATAATTTATGCAAAAAACCTCGAGAATGCTATTAGCATAAAACTGAGAAATATTATGATGTAAAAGAAGCCTGCTATCGCATCATCAGCTCACACTCTGTAACATAAAGAACACCAAAGTCTCATTAGGTTCAGTTCCCTTGATATTCATGTCATTATAATTAATGTTATCATTGCGTGCGCACAAAGCCAATTCCACTCATGATCTGTTGTTGCCGGCTGATTCAAGGCAAGCTTACACCCTGTATGTACCACTGCATGCTATGGTCATTTGCTCTAAATGTGAAGCATTGATTAGATAAATATCGACATCTTATTCTTTCTACAACTGAACGACACTATGGTTCAGCGATAATTGATGAACACAAAACCAAAAGTAATATTTAACATCTATGTAGTAATATTAAACATCTATGTTCCTTTTTATTATTCATATAAACCTACACAATACGTAGTTACATACACACTACACTAATGACCCTACTCTAGGCTGTAATACATATCTACATTCACATGACTAATAAGTAGTAAACTGTTAATGCATCAAACGTTGAATATTGATCACGTTTTGGCGATGACATTACCTCTGCAAGGTACGCCTGTGCTCGTCAACAGCATCCATTGTAAGTCCAATTCTGGCTGTTTCGATGAGTTGATACTGACAAAATAACTGTTTGATCAGTATTGAGGGTTAAGATAACATAAAGCCCAGGCTATACAATTGATGGATACAGAATCTCAGTAACAGCGGAATTATAGTGAACAATTGATACGAAAATTATATGTGATGGCGGCTTGTGTGTAAATAATATCTGATGAGACAAAATAGTACCATCGCAACCCATAAATCACTACTACAAGAAGCAATGTGTACATAAGCTTGTCCCACAATCAAATGATTTATATACACATACAAACTTAGATGAGAGTGCTGCCACTATTGACATTAATACACATTATTAGCTAGGTGGTTACCATTAATGACATCATTTTTTAATCATTGTTTTTCTTATTTATCAGGCACATAAGAAAGATTACACACAGTGTTGGGCGATTTCAGTTACAGTGATAACTCACAGCTATTTGTTGGTTACACAGTACATTCAATGATACGTCTGCAGCTGAAGGTTAATGTTATTCTGACGCCAGTATAAATATTGTTTTGCATCTCTGCCTGTGTGGTGAAAATTCGGGATTACCTTTAGCCAAAGTATACATTCATACATGTTACTCATGTTGCTAAGGCTTGTCACTGCATACTGCTATTTGGTATGATTTTTTGCGTGTCTATTTGGACTGACAACAGTTTGGTGTTCCAACATAAACAGATGTCAGAAATAGTGCCGACAAACAAATGCCTTACATGCAAACCTGCAATGAGCTATTGTGGCATGCACTAGATCGTAATTGATATTTGCATGTGCTTACTATTAAATATAGCATGTAAAGCATTGGAATTAGGACATTAAAATGGATCAATATATAGGATAACGACCGTTTTCATCTCATTTGCGTTCACTTATTTGCTTTAAGAGTGAAATGACAACACTATATCCGCTCGGTTTTACATATGAACAAGTTCTTAAGTTAATCACCAAAAGAATAGTGAACATTAAATGTATGATATATAAGTTACGCATGTTATTTATATGACTGTATAGCACGTTTACAAATACACCTTCCGATTTAAAAAATTGTGATTATTTCATATTCGTCTTTTGTGTTTAAAAATACACCGTCCGATTTAAAAATTGTGATTATTTCAATTTGACAAGTCTCTGTCCTAATGATGTACGGTTACAGTCGTGATGGTGTTAGTCATTTGAAGAAATAGAATACCAAAGGTGGCTTCCTCGTTTATTTCTTCCCACAAGGCATCATGGTCGATTGACCTGTTTGTATATGCTTCCTCGCTTTGAAGTGCTTCTTTTACAGTGCAGATTCCCCAGAGTATCGCGGATGAAAAGTCGAAAGCAAAACGTCGGTGTGGCTTTCTACTTATCATCTGACACTAAAGACATGATCTTATTCAGTTGGCTTGGATGCTATGAAAATTATTACCATAAGTATGCCAATAGCTGTACCAATTCACAAGCGTTTATCTTTGGAAAAAGCTTTATCATTCAGAAGTGGATTAATGAAACCGTCGCCTTTGAATTGATAGCTGCTATGTTGACCCAAAATTCTTATTTGTTATTTGGACGCCTGTATCATATTAGCGTGAAAACATGAAAGTTTTCACTATCCTTCTTTGATAACCTATGTCAGATGTAACAACTAGTTTTAGTATGTGTTAGCATTAGAAGTATATGCAGCTACATATACGCATGAACACGTACGACACGTACGTACACGTACGTACACGTGCTTAACAGTGCGTACACCTACGTCCAATCCACATCATATTCATTTCATGATCATTATATTATCTATGGCCAAACGAAAATTTTGTCCTATTAACTAAAAGCTCGCTACAATGTTTGCGGAATATTTGAGAAAATTATCCGAAGCACTATCAAAGTCAGTTGTAAAGTACGTGATTAATGGACATCTTTGGTTGCAAAATACTTCATGCTGTGCTCATATTATCTTTAACAAAACCATTTTATGCAATAATGTCAATGATTGAGGCAACTATAGCTCGCATTTTGCTTCCATGTTTAACAAATAATCCACCAACTGTAAGGCTTCTGTTTTTTTTATCTTCATAGAGCGAGGCGACCTATTATATGCACGGCAAATAAAATAAACTGTCATTATCGGCATTTATCAATAAATAAAACAAACCGCCGTCATCAAAAGGCACGAAAAAGGTTTGCCCTGACGGCATCTGTATATGTAGCACTGCAGTGTAGAAATAATGAATAACGGAGCGATGCCATTATTAAAATTATTTCCAAAATCTTATTTCTTGGGCCCCTTGTCTTTTTTTGTAAAACTGTTGTTGTGCATCGATCGCAGTTTATTGTCATCGCCTGTGCAGATAGATTAGTTCATTGTTAGTCGTCTCTGTTACTTGAAAGCAAACAACTGTGAACTTGTTTAATGCGGGCACAAATGTGAACGGCAAAATGGTCTTCCTCAAGACTAGGCGACTTATATTCAACGATATTCGTCCAAACAAGCCAACACCTCGTTTGTGTGCACAAATGTCATGGGTCTAGTTCCCAGAGGCATACACATGGCACCACGATTAATGTAAATACATGTAACTCTGTCCTATGTGAACTTCTGAATGCAACTTGAACTGGGATTCGCGTTTGCATTCGTTCGTAATGCTCAACAAGCTAAAACATTGTTAATTTAGCATGTGTATTATGACGGCGAATGTCTTCGCATAACAAAGTGTAGGCCAACTAGTAGCAAACAATTTAAACATTAGTCTCAGGCTTTACATGACTTTTAACTATACTGCACTGTATAGTGGTCATATAGAATGTAAATAGAATCGTTGCTGTGGAGGGACAATCGCGCCAGCGATCACTATCATTCCAGGTTTGCTTTTTGCATTGACAAATTGCGGCAATGATATTGACCAACGTAATAATACCATGCAGGTGAGCCGTGCGAGGAATTAAGGAGATAATAGTGAGATAATATATAGATGCATTTCATCGTAATCAATACAGTACGTATAACTTTGGTTTATCGAGGCTAACCATCATGACGCCTGAGGTAATGTTAATAATTTCATCGTAATCAACTGATTGAAACAACTGATGCGTTATTCCTGGGAAAAGAGACGAGGCACAGTCATAACATTACGCTGACCATTTGTGTACTTTTAGCGTCAACAACACATCAACCGTCATCAAGCAAAGAAACGGCTCAACTCACGTCTGACATGGCACTTAACCGCTGTTCAGTACAATTATCTATGCTGATGTCTTCAAATAGAGCAGCAGTTGTGGTGTTTCCTATATGTAGTGCTCTTTTATTTCAACTGTCACATTGTTTTATACCCTAACAAGTGACCGGCTGCGGTTCTTAACCTCGAAGCTACACCTTTTTATGATATACAATGTGCAGTAGGTAGCCTCACCAATTAAAAACAATGACAAGCTTTATGAAATCTTGTGGTGATAAACATTATTTGAACAAAAAGGGCAAATGATTCCGCCAGTCACAGCGCTTCGGATCCTCAGCGTGCCGAATATCTTTTATTTGATTCGCACTTATTTTCACGTGACTACCGGCTTGATTATCGAAATTTGTGTAAAGGCCGTTAAGTCCAAAATGCAACGCTCCCTGTGGATTCCATTATTGTCCATACTTGATCCACATTTTATCAAGCTGTAGTGTGTGTACTACTTAGGTCTCACGATCAAGTATGGTATTATGTATGCTGCAGAATTCGTTTTATTACTTTTTGATTGCATTCAGATAAATACCCTTATGGTTATAAACCCGAGGGTTTGGTGACGGTCAATGTTTAGTGAACTTTAACGAACATCCGGGGCACATTAATTAACAAACCTCTTGAATATATGTAGGAACTGCTTCTGCGCATGAGTCCCGTCTCATCGGGAAACGTCGACAATTTTGGTCAACCGCCCATCTGAACTGATCTATATGCAGTAGAAGTTGATAATGTTTCATACATATCGTTAATGAAGGTTGCACCAAACTTTGACGTCATGTGGCGCCATGGGCCAGCTTTGACCAGCAGACAATTCCACACTACGAATCATACTGCAAGTATCATAATTTAGCGGTACCATGTATCTGCAGGTGTAAGCTACTTTTTTATTGCGGATAGTTACAGTGAAATCTTGTTCAAACGTTCCCCGTAAGCGTATTAGTCTGACATACCCAAAGTGAAGATGTTGTATCTGCTTGTGTATTAATGGTAGAAGGAGGTCTAGTAACTATAGTCTGGCGAGCCGTAAGAGCAGTACCGGAGTATCACAACGGCTATATCGACTGTTACTGGATCGCCATGCACCGTACGCTGCCTTATAACGTTAAATAAGAAAATTTAGGAAGGATACTGCGCAGACGGGACAACAACTGAAGGGAAATATGGAATAGATTATCGAATATGTTGTTACTAGGGCCGGCTGGTCTCTATTGGTTTTGTGTTTGAAACCACAAAAAGAAGGTTATTACCAGACCCCTATATTGTTAAAATAGAATATTACAGTGTTGTCATTTTACAAACCTGAGCAACATTGTTACAAGATATGAAGTGTACAAATTAGCCAAAGTGTGCATGCATAAGTACCAGTCATGGCATGATTAAAACAGCGACACAGAACAACATAAAGTCTATATTGTACGTCCAAAGTTGTTGAACATCATCTCGTTAACACCAATCGTTATATTGCCATATTGTTACAATCATTTACATGCATTGCAAAGAACTGTGATCAATTATTTATGTAAGGTATAAATTCAATTGGATTCAGTCTGACAGAAAGTAGTGTTACTTAGTGTAATGCTACTTGTCCCATTTATCATAAAAAAACATTATGCAACCTACATCAACCATAATGAATCAATAGTTTGATGTTAAATGCGGACAACGTTAAAACGTTTCCGTGATAACCTATGATTCGAAACTATTTTCTTTTGTTTTTACGCCACTCTACGTGAACCGGTACATTCTATCTATAGACAGTGCGCTAGTCAACAGCATAAAACAAAAACTAGAATGCAAAACATTTACCTCAAGCCATGATAACTCAAGAGTTTGTGCTTCCGTATTGTATCGACTTGGATAAACCTTTTTTTTTTACTTATCGCGCTGACAGATTATGACACGTTGTGCAGCCCTACGTATTTTGTTATTACTGAGCGCGTAGATAATTGGGTTCATTGTGCTATTGAAGTAAGTCATCCAAAAAGCAAAAGCAAGCAAGGGGACTGAAGTAAGATCAGGAGAAACCAAATAAACGTCCATAATGATATGCATTGGCACCCAACAGATCAAGTAAGTAGCAATAATATAACTCAAGGTAACAAACATCTTCTTCTCTTTCAATCGTTTAAGGGATTGCTTTCTGTGTGAAGAGCTAAGAGAGACGGGACCGCCAGGCTGAGCTGCCTCCGTCAGAAGACGTGAAGGCCTGGTGCTACCATTTGCATCCGCTGCTCTGGTGATTCTGGCAGATGTGACATCAATGGGTCCTCTTGGCGCCCCAGGTGCATTGCGATGAGAACCAAGATTGTGCTCTGCCAATATTATGTTGCCTGGTCTGACTTTCGATTGCTTTCGAATGCAAACGAGCACGTGGATGTAGCAGTAAACAATGACGGCACAGGGCAAATGGTGACCAACAAGAACTGCCAAGTAGGCAAATTCGATGTTCTTCCTGGGATCCCACCAACACACATCTGGTTCGCTCCATTTGAGGCGGTCATTGATAGTAGATGGCAAACACATCAGAATGACTACAACCCTACAAGTGAAATAATATGAAGTGAATGAGTACATGTAAGAAGAACATCCATAGAACATACAGACCTCTTACATGCAGCAGCTTTTCTCAACTTGTCAGGGAAAAAAAGAAGGGATGTGTTCACTCAACATGTAGATTTTATCTGTCCGCTGAATACGCTGTCGAAGTGACTTTAATGACGTGCCGAAAGATCTATTCAGCATCTATACGAGTATTTCTACACACCTAAGCTGCATGACACCATACTTGTTATAACTGCAGGTAATATGTTACATCGATGAAAACCAATATCAGTTATTAAGGTCATGCCCATGAAGCAATGCAAATAGAGCCATAAGGATGGAGTGACAGGGATCAAGCAGGACTCAATCGAGTATTGTAAGGCTTGAAAGTTATTTTCTTTGCACTGGAAATCGCTTCAGCACAATAATCACATCCCATAACATTTACTGTACATGGCACTCAAGTAATCGGTTCATAGTATGTTCACATGTATTTGGCCGGTTGGGTATAAATATGCTTTGATATATAACCATTAAGAATAACATATACATGTATATATATATATGTACATATATTTTTATATATATATATATATATTATATATATATATATATAAACATATATATGCATATATATATATATAAATGCATATATATATATATACACACATATATATATATATTTATACATACATTTATACATATATATGTATATATATACATATACATATATATATAAATACATATATATATATAAATATATATAAATATTAATATATATATATATTTTATTTATGTATATATATATATATATATATATATATATATATATGTGTGTGTTTATATATCTCAATATCTTTATATAAATATATTTATATAAATCTATATATACATATATATCTCTCATCTATATATCCGTCTATAAGATATATACGTATCTAGATATATATAGATATATCTATCTATATCTATATATATATATATATATATATATATATATCTCTCTCTATCTCTCTCTCTCTCTATATATATATATATATATATATATATATATATATATATATATCAGGTCAAAGACGACCGCAAAAGGAAGTACGTACCTCGATCGATGTACGTACCTCGTTCCTAGTACGGCGTGCTTGGTTTGAGGTATGCATACATAAACATTAATTTTCTCAACTGTTTTGCAAATTGTGACATCATTTACTGAGATTTGGTTGGGTTAAATCGTGGAAACTCCCTTAGTTGTCATAGCCTCGATTTGGGACCATGTTTAGCGTTGCGCGTGCACGAGAAGGCTTTCATATTCGGTTTTAAACTTGAGTACGGCGGCTACCGCGTGACTTTCCTGAAGATTGATGAGGCAAGAATCATTTTGTATCAGATTGGCAAAGTTAAAAACTTACTTTTTGCGGAGCATAGTTTGTCTAGATTATAGTTTCGTGAAAATTGTATCGCATATTTGTGACTTATGGATGATAACATCACACCCCATGTCAATCCATTTGTACAACCGATATTTACGCTGTACAATGATTGTTTCAAATCTCGCTTGTTGTCCACCCGAGTCTGATCGAGAGTGTTCATATACAGTACAGTTGTTTTTAAATGAATATTCTTCTCAAATAGAATTACAAAGCAACCGGGTGTTTGGTCGTGCACATAATACCCCCCTAAACACCGCCGCAGTAAGTATTCATACTTTTGTTAGTTTGTTCGCCTGTTCTGTTCGAGTTTTTGAAAAGTTTTGTTCTTGTTTTAATTGAATGTTAGGCTATTATGTAAGGCTTCACAGATGGAAACAAGCATCATTACATATGTAATGAACATTATCATTTTAGCATAATTAAGGTTTAACAGATATGGAATGGATTGCTCACCAAATCTCGGGTCACCGATCTGGTTGTATTGAAATTCACTATGCTTTATTACCAATACTTCCATAGCAATGTAGACAGTGACCCTAAGAATACTCTTCATCTGTAAAATTTATGATGGTGTTTATCCTACATGCTGCTAATAATTGAGTTTCTATTGGCCAAATCATATGCTACCTTTAAAAATATATCATCCACATCCATATTTCATGAAAATGGAATCCAGAGTAAAATATTCTCTCTGTGTCTCTGTTGTTTGGAATGAAATATATTGAAAACTATGATTTAAACTTTCAGGGATCCAACGTGGAAACACCACGTAGGTAAATACCTATGACATACATTTCTGATTGTACCGAACGTCGGAAGAGTAGGAACGAGAGGAAGAGGACCATATGTACTAAATCCTATGAACTTGTTCAGCGGGGTGGGGGCACAATTTTGGTTGAATATATAGACGAGAACAATAAAAGATGAGTTTATTGTTCTGATGAGACCTGGTATACCCATCACAGGCAGAGCATAAACTCCCCATCAAAGACTTTTTGAAGATGGTAAGCCATTGGTAGATTTTCCAACTCCAACCAAACTCAGCTGTGGTTACAAGAGGTCATCACTGCCCAGACCCCCAAATGTAACCGAAATCCAAATTGGGCTTAATCCATCAAAGTTAGCTTTTGACTTCCCCAAAGCTCATGCTGATATTTTCTCACCCCCTGACTCTCTCACAGTCACTTCAGACCCTGTCTCCCACCCTGACTCACCCATCGTGTCCATTGATCCTGTCACACCCCTAGGCTCCCTCACAGTTCCTACAGACCCTGTCTCCCACCCTGACTCACCCATCGTGTCCATTGATCCTGTCACACCCCCAGGCTCCCTCACAGTTCCTACAGACCCTGTCTCCCACCCTGACTCACCCATCGTGTCCATTGATCCTGTCACACCCCTAGGCTCCCTCACAGTTTCTACACAGACCCTGTCTCCCACCCTGACTCACCCATCGTGTCTATTGATCCTGTCACACCCCCAGGCTCCCTCACAATTTCTACAGACCCTGTCTCCCACCCTGACTCACCCATCGTGTGGATTGATCCTGTCACACCCCCAGGCTCCCTCACTGTTCCTTCACACCCCGTCTCCCACCCTGACTCACCCACAGTCTCCGTCGACCCTGCCTTCCCCCTAGACTCCATCACAGTCCCTACTTATCCTGCCTCATCCCTAGACTCCCCGACAGTCCCCTCTGATCCCGTCTCATCCCTAGACTCCCTGACAATCCCCTTTGATCCTGTCTCATCCCTAGACTCCCTGACAGTCCCCTCTGATCCCGTCTCATCCCTAGACTCCCTGACAGTCCCCTTTGATCCTGTCTCATCCCTTGGCTCCCCCTCAGTATCCCCTGATCCTGTGATACCCCCAGGCTCCCCCTCAGTCCCCACTGATCCTGCCATACCACTAGACTCCCTCTCAGTATACCCTGCCCATACACCATTCACTGCTGGAGTTTTGAAATCCACCACACCTCACAGGTATAACATTAGAAAGCGTACTAGAGATCATGTTAAAACTAAAAGACCATTATCAGCTAGTATGCAGCAAGATCAGTGTGCCATTTGCAATGCTGTCTACAACCGAAAAAAAGATAATAAACGCTATGGCAGATGGCTTGCCTGTGAAAACACAGCCATATGTGAGGTCTGGGTGCATAGAGAGTGTATTGGTTGGACAGAGTCGGATGTGGATACAAAAACTTCCTATTGTACCATATGTACTGCTTAATTTTGTTTGATTGGTCATGAGCTGCAGTGAATATTCCATAAGCTGTCATGTGTTTGAACTTCATATACTGATTTTCTTGGGGTAGCAGTATTTATGTATATCCCATGAGCTGTCATGTGTTGTAAGTGCATATTATTCTGTCTGACTTTTGTTTTTGGATTGTTCCTGTGAATAAATATTTCTATTTTTATAAACTGTTAACTTGAAAACAGCAAAGCATACAAAGAACTCGTATTCCACAAACTTATGCATTTATGTACTACTTTCAGCCTGTTGACAATAACATGATTAGATAAAAGTTTCCATTCCAAGTTAAGACTAGTACATGTATACAAACACATCATTAAGACAGTCCTCAGCAAATCACGAGGATTTTTAAAACAAAAACAATGGGTACACAAAACTAGGATTGGTGAGGATTCTACTAACAGTTGGATAAGAAGATATGTCATTAACAATCCTCATCAGTGTCATTGCTATCCAAGCCAGTTTCTTGATCATTCACATACATTTTCAATTCATAATAAAAGTTAAGTATCTTGGTCTTTGTTGGTTGGTTTTTGGACTTGTTCAGTTCATTCCACATAGCTTCCATAACCTCCCGCACATCTTCATCGATTAGCATGTGCATATTTTCTGTAACTGTCACTTTCAATTCTGATATGGTTTGGTTTCTACAGCCATGTAGCGTTTTCTTTCCTCTGGGGTGACAAACACTGAAAATTCCTTTAATGATGGTGGTGCAGCCATTTTGTTTTCGGCCTCGGCTTCATGATTTATGAATGACTCCATGTATTTGGCCCGTTTTTCCCTTGAAAGGCTACAAAAGTTTTTCAAATCAACATCAAGAGGCTGTCCATCTAAACTGACATGCACCTGTTCTTTTCCAGGGTAGAGAAGGTACTCCTTCTTTCTTAGCTGTCTCCTAAAGGCCTCTACCTCGCTGTCGATGTTCTGTACATATTTGCTCTCTTGACGTTTGGGGTCTTTTATTTCCATCTGTTTGAAAATCGTCTCTCTGGGTAGGGTAAGTTGGTCAAAATTAGAGCATGCAGTTTGCCAGTCCTTGGTGGATGGTACATTAGGTAGCCATTTCTGTACTTGTCTGTTCACTTCTTCTAGCCGAAAATCGGCCCCTTCCCCACAGTTGGGTTTGTCTGACAAGTTAATTGATGATGACTCTTGGATAAAAGACAGAATTTCTTCTGGCATTCGGTGTACACTGATTGTGTCAGCCATTTCCAGTTCCCTGTATAATGGATGATGTCGTCCTGACCAGAGCTTGGCAAATTTACCACAGCTTGCTTCATTGAACTGTGGGATATTGCTTCGTACCCCAGCTCTATACACAAATAGTGCATCTAAAAGTTCAAAGGTAAAATCACACATAAATGCATAGTTTGGGTTGGATGATTTCATTGTGAACTTGAAAAATTTTGATGCACATAAGTCTGGACTTGGGCTCAAAAGTTCATGCCTGACGAAAGGCACAATAAGTTCTTGAGTGATGGCCTTGCATCGACGGCACAAATTGTATGGCACACCATCACAAACTACCACAACCCATTGGCGCTCTTCACCATATTTTGACACTCCAACTTTTTGTCCAATGTTTCTAAGCACTGTAGCAACAGACTCGTAAGAACACGGGTTCACATACACAGGCTCTAGGACATGAACAGAAGCCTTTTCTTTGCTTGTGATGCGCTTATCATGAAAATATTTATATTCGTCGTCTGTGGTCACTTGTTTCTCATAAAAGAGGCTTCGCTGTTGCCAATCACCGCTACTCTCTCCAATATGTACTTTGTATTCTGTAGGTTTTTTTGAGGATACCTTTGATTTAGAGACATTGACTTTGCACTGGGGGCATACATGTTTTGACTTTGGGACATCTTCATACAAATAGTTGTAACAAGTTTTGTACAACAAAGTATGTGACTGTTTGGACACAAGTTCGTCTATATCATCTGTAAAGTCATTTGTTTGTTCCTTCCTTGTCTGTTCAGCTACAACTGCCTGTATTTCACTATGGATTAATGAATAAAGGTACTCATAGTGTGCGCTCTTGATCATCTCATCTTTATCTATGTACTTGATTTTTTCCATGTCAGCATCCTTAAGAGGGTTTTTCCACCATGAGACTGGTTTCAGGGTGACCTTATGTTGCAACTTTCCATTCCTTGCCATAAAAAATAAAACAACCAAAGTGACTATGTTGCATTTAACTTCATTCCGCAATCTAACTTTCCATCTCCGCTGCAACACCTGATTATTGTCAAAACCTGCTATCAAATCTCCTTCTGGTACTTCAGGAGGGGAAGATGCAAGACTTGCCAACCATGATTTAACACTTTGGTATGAAGCATGAGCCCCACCTGATCCAAGCATTTGTAAGGCAATTCTACTTCCAGTAAGTTTGTACAGAACAACTGACTCCCGGAAGTGAGATGGGAGAGTTAGGTTTACTGCACTTAAGTTGAGAACAGATTCCACACTCTTGGTCATCTGGTAGCTGTTTTTGACACTGACGTGGGAACTTTTTTCTCCTTCCACAGATGGCTTAGGATGATATGCCAAGTCTGCCAAAAATGACTTAATGACTTTGGGCTCTTCACTGTTACGTTCTTTGGTATTCAGAGTTAGTAGATTTTCCAGACTTTTGTCTTAGGACATTGCTAAAGCGAGAGACTTGCAATTTTGGCTCTCTGCTTGTGCGAAATCATGTGCAATTTGCACCCATGCTTCTTCGTTGAGAGAGTTGAAATCAACGTTCAGCGTCTTGGAAGGCGGCGGCACGGACCTGGAAAAGTCTGGATAGATTTCACACACTTTTTCAATGCATGATTGACAGAACTTAGGAGCAGTTTTTGTGTAATGGACAGATTCTTTTTTTCCAGCCAAATCCAACAGTTTTTCTTGGACACCACTTTGAACTTTTGATTTCAGGTTTCCAGTTTCCAGACATCCCCATTGTGAATGAAGGCGCTCGGAAGCACATCGTTTTGAAAATGACATGGCCAATAGCTGTTCATTTCTGGAAAAAAATAAAGTAATTTAGACACTGTCTAGTCAAATACATAACATTAAATATTATAATCAATGTTTAAGTAAACAACACAAACCACCAACTCTATTGAGATTTGTTATTTTCATCCTCTACTAACAGACCAAATCATATTCGATTGGAATTATTGACATTGTCACATCAAGCCGTGCAAGACTTTTTGTGAATTTATGTATACTACCGTCAGAGTGGGGCAATATCACTTCTTAAGTTAGCCATAAGAATCTGGCCTTAGTTTCTAGGCCAGAAGTCCCCTGCACAGTTTGCTGGAAAGGTATATTTAATTGTAGCCGCACTTTATGGGCGTGTGTCGGTTCTCCAAATCAATGCCAAACTTAGCAAAAAACTTATATCTACCCTTACCCGACCATGAAATATTGATAATTACCATGAATCTACAATTACATATAGCTCTCCAGCAAACCGTACAGGGGGACATCTGGCCTAAGAACCTTAGTTCGAGGCCAGATTATTATGGCTATTCTTAAGTATGAGGTTTAAAAATTCTAAAACAAATTATCTTATATAAGAACACCACCAGGAAAGTCTATATTCGACATGCGATTCGGTCGTATGATTCATAAGTGTCATTCTTTAATCTGTGTACGATCTACTGTCAGAATATGGCACCAATTCAAAAGGAAGCACACCGTACTTCGATTTAAGTACGATCGCATCACTACGCCATTGTTTCAGAAAAATCATTCAGCAGGGGTGTTATATTATAAGCGATAGCTCAATAATATGCCATAGAATTTTGAATAACATATAATGTATCAAAAGATGATATACTTGTAAATGAGAAAACATAGACCTTACCTCTGCCATGTTGATGTGTTTACAAAATTTAAACCATGAACGCTAAAAAACTTGTCGTCGCTGTCGAATAATGGAAGTGAAAACTCTTCTAGTGAAGGCCCGATATCGCTCACAACAACAGATTCTGTTTCAAATGTAGTCCATAATATATTTGCATAATCAAATCGTTCAAAGCCAATCACATTTCAGAAAATAATGTCAGAGGGCGGTGGAACGACTATCATGCGTACCTCAATCGAGATGCGCCGTACTGGGAACGAGATACGTACCTCGATCGAGGTATATATATATATATATATATATATATAGATAGATATATATAGAGAGAGAGAGAGATAGAGAGAGAGATAGATAGATAGAGAGAGAGAGATATCTAGATAGAGAGAGAGAGATCTCTATCTCTCTCTAGAGATAGAGAGAGAGAGAGAGAGAGAGAGAGAGAGAAGAGAGAGAGAGAGAGAGAGAGAGAGAGAGAGAGAGAGAGAGAGAGAGAGAGAGAGAGAGAGAGAGAGAGAGAGAGAGAGAGAGAGAGAGAGAGAGAGAGAGAGAGAGAGAGAGAGAGAGAGAGAGAGAGAGAGAGAGAGAGAGAGAGAGAGAGGAGGAGAGAGAGAGAGAGAGAGAGAGAGAGAGAGAGAGAGAGAGAGAGAGAGATAGAGAGAGAGAGTCTCTCTCTCTCTCTCATCTCTCTCTCTGTCTCTCTCTCTCTCTCTCTCTCTCTCTCTCTCTCTATATATATATAGTAGATATCTCTCTCTCTGTATCTCTCTATCTCTCTCTCTCTATCTCTCTCTCTCTCTCTCTATATCTCTCTATCTCTATCTCTCTCTCTCTCTCTCTCTCTCTCTCTCTCCTCTCTCTCTCTCTCTCTATCTCTCTCTCTCTCTATATATATATATCTCTATATCTATCTCTATATATGTACATCTTAGGGTTGATAATTAACCGCAGTCTAAGTATTACGAAGTTACGCTGATTCTTATAGGGCATACGTCTGTATTCAACACATACGACTTTGCATATCTACGTTCAATATGTGAACTGCGGATTCCTGGGGTATACCCATTTACACTTTGCGACTATAACGCGGTGATTTATCTTCATATGATAACAGTAAACAAATACGGTGCAATTTCATATCTTATCATTCGAGCGAAAAATAGGTAAGCAATTCGTCGATGACTCGATATGTTCCACAGTTCAAGCACAAAAATCGACGTATTTCTGTTGGTAATTTTACTCTCAGTTTTCCTGCATGACCTTATCCTCATAAGGGCCTATAACCAGCTATTACATTCCCGTTGCAATGATATTTCTTTCTCGATATCGAAATCATTATTTCAAAGTAGAATGACTTTTATCGTGAATACTATGTTTGAAACAGTGGTTAGATAATGCCTAGCCCCGATGCCCTGGCCGGATGCACAGGCAGATAACGCGGGGAGGTGAAGTTCAGTTGCAATGGTACGGTCGAGGCGCCTTCAAGATTACATTCTACAGTAGTAGCCATCTTGTGATGTTGTCAGAATTACTCACCGATGGCTAAATCTCTATCAAACCATCAAAGGTACGGCTGAGTCTTATTATGATTCACATATATGTTTTGGTTATTCGTTGGTAACAGTATTGCCTGCAGCTTGATAGCTCTTGATCGGTGGATGTACGTATATATTGCCTGTTTCATTTCGTCACCATTCCTGGACGATATGGCCTTAATTATTTTTAATTTGTAAACTTGATCGTGACCCGGTACTATACCAAATTACAGTTGTATCTCCGTTAGTTTCTGTAAACATAGCGGCCGAAGGTAATTCTACTGTAAAACAGTTTGATGGCACTTAAGATCGTACAACTGAGCCCTATCATGACACGATACTGAGATGCAGCTTTGAAATATCAGTTATATTACCACCGAGCCGCTAAGAACGGAACTTCAATATTCTGTTTACAGGATAAATCATGTTGTCAGTGGTTCGGTGATATATCACCATGATCAATAGAGGTTAATACTCTACTTCTAAAATATGGTGCATAGCTGCTCAAGTTCATTTAAAGGTGCATCTGAACAAAAATCATGAACGATATGTTGTGAAATTTCTAATTATTGGAAACAATATCCCTACAATGAATCTAATTTTTAACATCTGCTATTTCTAAGGTAGTTGCTAGGATAAATTTCTTATTTATGAAGAACGTTAATGATAACCCAAATACAGAACTTGATAGGTGTTCCTAGACAAAAGCTGAAAACAGGGGAGTTAAGTTTAGAATACTGAGAGATTAGAAAATTGCACAAATAATAGAATAGTGCACCAGTTCAATATAGGCAAAAACAGATGCAAACATCGAACCTTGCACTAAAATAATGCTTATCAAATATAGTGAATGCTTATTGCAATCCTTTGACATATCATGTACCGCAACTCTACTCCATCTAGATGCAGCTTGGTAGGTTCTTTTTCGGGTTTTTTATGCAACTCCAGTCTATTGAAATGTAGTGTATGCCTTATCCAGTCCATTGATATTTGGTGTTTGACTACTAGATTGCCTTAAAGAGCATTCTAGTACATTGGTATGTGGTAGTAGGTTTATTGAAATATGGTGTACAACAGCCGCAGCCAATCAAAATGTGGTGTACTATTACCAAACGCTCATTAAAATATGGTGTTTGACAAGTTGTTTTGATAATCTCTTCTGAGCGGCAGAGCATGTTTTCCTATAAAGCATATTAACCACCTCAAATTATTCATGAAACCCTCTGATGGTGATTATTCTTTGCAAACATCAAATCAGCTCATCATCATGCCAAAATTAATGGAGCTTCAACACCGGTTGGACTCATCTAGTCTACAGCCACTCACATTCATAAGAATAATGTGCATGGTAACCTAGGTCCATTTACATTTAATGAACAGCTATTAAAGTCCATTTAAATATGGACTACCACAACTCCTGTTGCATGTAAGAAGTTTAGCCTGTTGAAATATTGTGTACAGCAACTCCAGTTCATTAGAATTCTATAGGCATGGATATATGGTGCAAGGCTATTCCAGCCTAGTAAAAATGTGGTAAACTGCTACTCCACACCATGGAAATATTGTGGACATCTACTCCAGACCATTGCAATATGAACCCTAAATACTCCAGTCTATTGATCTATGTACAGCTACTCCGATTCATTGAAATATTGTGTATAGATACTCCATTCCATTTAAATATGGTGTACAGCTAATCCAGTCAATTGATATGTGTTGTACTGTTACTCCATTCCATTGAAATATGGTGTGCGCTGCTCAAGTTAATTGAACCATGGTATACAGCTACTTCCGTCCATTGGAATGTAGTGTTTGGCAGCAAATTCTATTGAAATGTAGTGCACAGCTAATCATATCCATTGCAATATAGCGCATGACTTCGTGGGTATATTTAAATAATTATCACGGTTGTACGAGTTCACTGAATTGTGGATTGCGACAGCTCCAGTCCATTATATCATGGTATAAAGCTACGGTTTTTCTCTCAACTTGTCTGGTAAAATAAACTCGAAAGCGCGCGAGTAAGTTAATTGAGCAGCTATCTACACCACAAATGAACCCTATTTCTAAACCTACGGTAAAATATAGTGGGCTACTGTTAGCGTTTGTCGGGTTCAAGTTTCAGGTTTATATATATATATATATATATATATATATATATATATATATATATATATATATATAGAGATAGAGATAGAGAGATAGAGATAGAGAGAGAGAGAGAGAGAGAGATATAGATCTCCTAGAGAGATAGAGAGATATATCTCTCTCTCTCTCTCTCTCTCTCTCTCTCTCTCTCTCCCTCTTTCTCTAGAGAGAATCCTCTCTCCTCTCTCTCTATAAAGTTCTTTCTCCACACACCTCTAGATATCTAAAGATATATATATATATCTATATATCTGTATATCTTATATATATATGTATAAATACTATATATATATTTATATATATATCTATATATATATATATATATATATATATTTATATATGTATATGTCGATAGATGGCTATGGATATTTGTATATATATATATACATGTTGATATATATGTATATGAAGAAATATGAATGCGTATTTATATAAATATATATTTATAAATATAAATACAAATACATTGATAAATATATATGTATATATATATATACATATGTTCAAATATATATTCGTATATATTTATATATATATATATCTACACTTATATATATATTCATATACATATATATATATATATGTGTGTGTATATATATACTTATATATATATACATATATATATATATGTGTATATATATATATATATATATATATATATATATATATATATATATATATATATATGTGTGTATATATATATGTATACATGTATAAATATTTATATATATATATGAATATATATATATGCATATATATATATATATATATATATATATATATATATATATTCATATATATACCCACATTATCATCTTATGTATGAGTTACAGTATATATACACTTACCAAATGCATGATGCAACAATTGCGGGCTTGGGCCTGCTGTTGTATGCACGATATTTTACACTCCACTTGACAGCCCAGTATCTGTAACAAGAAATAACATATGAGATGTTGAAAACCTGCTATTGGTAGTCACTCTCATATTCTATTCTGCGGAATGTGCTTGATCGGGCTAATACCGTCTGACCGTGATTTCTTCGCGTTGATAAATATACTATTTTGGAGGATATCTTCAAAGACACATAAATCAACATACCACTATGTAAAAGCGTATCAGACACGCGACGATTGCGCTAACATGATGGCAGTTATCCCGTTTAACAAGGTGTAGTACTACTAATAATGTGTAAACGCTTTGTCATAAATAAATTGTACATACCGGTCAGCCGATATCGCCACCACTGTAAACACTGAAGCAAATACACTAGCCGAGTCGCAGAAGATCCACACACCACATAAGAACGAACCAAATGGCCAGTAACCCAGCACGGTGTTAACCGAAGAGAAAGTCATGCTTGTGAGGCCGACGAGGAGGTCCGTCACAGCCAGGTTGACAATGAAGTGGTTGAATGTACTCTGTAACTTCTTCTCTGTGTAGAAAGCGATGAGGACAACCAGGTTGCTGATAAAAGTGATAAGAACGATGAGAGTAAGAACAATTGCGACAGTCACTTTCTTCCATAAAAAGTGGGTTTCCGGTGGCCACGGCGACGTTGTAGTCTTACTTGCGCCAACTTCCCAACAGTCGGTTGTTACATTGGGTGCCATTGTGAATGCTACAAATATAACAATAAAGAGCAGTACATTCGAGAATTTGCAAATCTATGTGGCTTTGCTTGACAGTTGAATTAGAAGTAGCCCATTAAAGCAACTATGGTAATCTGTTCTGAAGCTGCAACAGAGTAACGCTCTCTATATCTTGCACTTATATAGCATCGATGGACTAGCTTCCCTTCTCTCTTCTGATCCCGAGCTGGGGTGTTTTTTTGGCGTGCTGCGTTATGGTATTAAGGGAGCATATATAGATGCAGAACATGAATAGATTAGCAGAACGTTAGCTGTTTGTAATTTGCTTCAGAAAATTCATCATGGTTTTTTTTTACATCAATGCATATCCATCTACGCCTATATTTCTCATGCTAGTTCACTTGTGTTGTGGTTGCAATGAATGGTTCTATCAGATATTTTAAAGTATGAGTAGCGGCAGTTTACCCTGTGCCGGTCACTTTTACAAAATACTATGTCCTAACAATGCTGGATCATTGTCGATGTGATCTAGTGGCAAAAGTAGAAGCTACTTAATCACGCTTCTTTTCTCACGACAAATATATAAGGAAAATGCCGGGTAAATATATATAAATATATATATATATATATATATATATATATATATATATATATATATATATATATATATATATATATATATATATATATATATATATATATATATATATATATATATATGTGTGTGTGTGTGTGTGTGTGTGTGTGTGTGTGTGTGTGTGTGTGTGTGTGTGTGTGTGTGTGTGTGTGTGTGTGTGTGTGTGTTCAACGATAACGAACATTACTCACAAGCTGTTTTTTTCTATAGACCCTGACATAAGCAAACAGAAACTGTACGCCCACTTAGTGACAACATACTTTAGAATCATGCTATTTGTCATTGCGTATTGTAATATTTCATCTCCAAAGGACAGAAATATTTCTTTATATTTTATTAACAGTTGCAGTGGTGTCGTTCCGCGTTCGGCGTCTTGAGCGCATTAATTAAACCACAATATTCATAAAAATCGCCTTTTGGCGTCCCCCTCGACTCATCGCGCTTGCATCATATACATATATATGTATACATATATTTATATACATTTATATATAAAAATATATATATAAGTATATATATATGTATGCATATATATATATAAATATATATATATATATGTATATAAATATATGTATGCATATTTATGGATATGATGCAAGCGCAATACATTTACATATATATATATATATATATATATATATATATATATATATATAAATATATACATATATATATATAAATATATATATATATATATATATATTTATAAATATGCACGTATATATATAAATATACAAATATTTAGATATGTAAATATATATATTTACATATATATATATATATATATATATATATATATATATATATATATATACATTCATATATATAAATATATATCTATTCGTTTTCAATATCGGCACAATGAAACATCTTATGACTCGATGCTGCATCCACACACACACACACACATACATATAATTATATATATATCGATATATATATATCTATATATATATATAAATATATATGCATATATATGTCCATATATATATATACATATATATATATATATATATATATATATATATATATATATATATATATATATATATATATATAATAACGAACGACAAAGTAATATGCGTTTACATTGATCGCGCTGCTATTTGTATGCTTATGGCCACAAGAGCCATGACATTGTTGCACACCAACGAGGCGGCGGCTTAATTGGAATATTATCTTTGAATATAAGTCTCATAGTCTTCAGATGGACTAACTTGTCGTAAATCGTACGGATTTCGATGCATTCAAGTAACAGCGACGACCTGTAATAAATTATAAATTGCGATAGGCGCTTGACAAAGGTTTACACGCACATATAAATATATATTAATATATATATATATATATATATATATATATATATATATATATATATATATACTATATATATATGTATAAAATATATATATATATAGTATATATATATAGTAATATATAAATCGTAATATATATATGTTTATAAATATACATATATTTTCTATATATATCTCTATATATATATACCTATATATATTAATGTCTATCCATGTATAAATATATATATATATAGTTATATATATAGTAATATATATATAGTAATATATGTCTGTTTATAAATATACATATATTTATATCTATCTCTCTATCTCTATACATATATATAAATGTATATACATGTATAAATATATATCTATATAGTTATATATATCGTAATATATATAGTAATATATAAATGTTTTGTTTATCTATCTCTCTCTCTCTCTCTCTCTCTCTATATATATATATGCAGAGATTTATATATATATCTATATATCTATATACATATATATATAAAAAATGTATATATATGTACAAATATATATATATATATATAGTTATATATATATAGTAATATATATAGTAATAGATATGTTTTGTTTTATCTATCTCTCTCTCTCTCTATATATATATATGCACATATATATATATATATATATATATATATATATATATATATATATATATATATATATATATATATATATATATCTCTATCTATATATATATATATATATATATATATATATATATATATATATATATATATATATATATATATACATATATTTATTACGAAGGACAAAGTAATATGCGTTTACATTGATCGTGATACTATTTGTATGCTTCTGGGAACTAGACCCATGACTTTTTTGCAGTTGTTGGCTTGTTTGGGCGAATATCGTTGAATAAAAAGTCGCATAATCTTGAGGTGGACTAATGTATCGTTGAAAAGTTTATTTGCGCCCGCAATTAACGGCTTAACAGTCGTTAATCGTACGGATCTGCTTGCATTCATGTCACAGCGACGACCAGTAATAAACTATAAATTGCTATAGACGCTTGACAACGGTTTACATAAATAGAAAGAGGGCAATGATTTGAATATAGGCATCACTCCATTGTTCGTTATTTCTATGCAATGTATAGATGCGTTCGTTTTATTTATTGATAGCTATATATCAAGCCCTTATATCTGCTGCGATGGCATACGGTTCATACACCGTGGTGCGCCGATGTTAATATGCGTACATTACCTCATCATATTAATTGAGGACCCTAGCTGAAGCCCTATTTAAGCAGTAAAGCTGTACAAACCATATTCATAGCGTGGCTTAATGAAGTAAGTGGTTTGCAAAAATATGGGAATTGATATACTTCTCTCTTTGACGATCTCCTATGAGACGATAGATCCCTTATCCTATCATTCTATCACAGCCTATAGGAGCCCACATCAGCCTATTACATACCATCAATGCATAAGCTAAGCACCAGGCTCCATCTTTGTCGCATAGCTCACTGCACTTTATTGAACTCATAGCTGCATAGTATATCAAAGCAGCTTTTAACCGTCATTTAAAGCTGTTTGGGGAGCCGTTGCGTAAATCATATATCACCTGCATGAACAAATGCGCCAGTTTGACGGGATATTATGACAGATCACTCTTGTTATTCGATTTGTTTCTTTGTACCGCGTTACAGATTTGTATGACGGTAGTGTTATTTTGCCTTTTTTCAGAATGCAAAGTTACAATGAATTGGGTACCAGAGCAGCTTGATTCGGTAGCACCAACTGAAATACAATGGTACGTTATATTACACGTTATCACCTGGAAGATGAACACATAGGAAACCGCGACTTTTGAAGTTGTAGTAGTCTATGAAATCGGTATATCATGCACCTGTGCCAGGAATTTACCGGGTAATAGCAGGTAAAGCACTGTCGGAGCTCACCTTCATGGTTGCTGGGATAGACATGGTAGCAAAATCGGCAAATGAATAAATCGACTGACAGTTTAATACTAGGGCGTGTAGGACCTCGTCAGTCGCCCCGCAAATTATTTCTGGTTCATTGTTGGAAGGGCAGCGAAAGAGTTCATTGTGCTCATGGTCATGAATCAAAGACAATAACAGGCATTGTACATGCCACCTTTGTACCAAAATATAATGCAATGACCGTGTAAATGATAATGCTCAATTTAGTAAATTGAAGTGGTGTTGATTATTACATCGGCGTTGCATTAATAATCAACCATGACTATCTAGATGAAATAATGCACGTGAATATTATTTATATATATTCAGATAACCATTTCAACCCAAATGCCAGTAACTGCCGCGTTTTACTTAACTTACGCCAGGAGCATTGTATTATTTGTGTTTAAGCCTGCATCTTTTCAATTATGTATTCGTTATTTGGTTACACAATAGCAGCCACCAGGGATAGGACCGCAAAACATTATATTTGATACATTCTCCAATAATGGGCAGGATGCTGATGTGATTGATTCTGGCGCAATATTTGCATTCCCAGTACAATATTTGCACTGATGTTTGCAGCAAATGCCGATCATGCGATCGGTTGATGAGACCATCTATCTCCATCTACTACTGAGCGTTAATATTACGGAGAACCCAATTTGCATATCATGGTAAGAAAACAAACGTTGCATGCATTAATACATCCCGCTCGTGTATGCTGAGCTAATCATTCCATATTTCTTTATGGTACGACTAATCTCTTTGCTGACTGCATTGATAGCAGATTGGTGTGTTTGACGTCAGAAGTAAACTTTTTTCAATCAGCGGTTATCTCCATGTCGGTGTGAGGGATGGTTCTTCAAAGAAAACTATTAAAGGTAAGCTTTCTGCCTTGTAGTTGTCTTTGTGTGATCATTGGCGCTAAAATTAATTCCAATCAAACTGTGAATTTATTCACTACAGAAAATCCGTGCTTTGGGCAGTACTACCGTAGGTCTAGTTCCCACTCGGCCCATGTTTAATATTATAGTGTCGCAGTCGTAAGCCATTAACAATCCATGAACCCACAATGCCGGAGTTTATCTAGTCTCACAACGTTCATTGCAATGTTTATAATACTGAATGCGCATTGGAGGTTTAAATCTGCTGTAGTGGCTTGGGCACATTAGAAGACAGCGATAACCTGCTGGTTAGGCTGCACAATGGACCCAGAAGTAACCAGTTCATCAGTTTCATTTGAGTATGAACCTACATCTACATACCAAGGTATCTGAATAACAAATATTGATAGTAGACAACACCAGAAATGTTGCATGGTTTTATGTAACCCGGCAGCGATTATTGGGTGGTTTAGAGGGCAGGAAGCTTTTCAATTACCAGAGCCATTGGTTAACTGCATGGAGCTTCTCTACCGATTTGAGTAACAATGCGACTGGGGAAGATCACCAGCAGCTTAAGAATATAATTTGACCTATGAAAAAATGCAACTCCGGCTGCATTATATATTATGGATAAGTGAGCCCAGTGGCTTGTGATTTGCATGTTAATCAACATGTCTACCTCCGGATAGGGTTATTGGCTTAATGTTAGATTTTGACGACTTTTTAAAAGGTTACATTTTGCTTGACACCAACATGCCTACTTGAGACTCTGCGTTCAGGTTATCTGCAGATATTAATGTTAGAGTACGAAGGTTCAATGCGTTCATAAAAAATGATTATACAACAAGCACGATTTATATTGCTGCTAGTAATTACCGAACGTTCTTTTTTAATGGCACACAGAGCAGGCATCACCATTATTAGTATTAGAGTTTACATAGAGTATCCTGTAGAATTCTATGCATTACCGTGCACATTTAAGTTGAAAGAATAATGTTACATCCGTTGCTACCAACGTTTGAATACCAAGATTTAACTGCATTGTATTAGGTGACATCTTACTTAGATTTAAAGGATCGCAATGAAAATACCGCGAATTTAGAATTGATTGAACATGCCAAAAAAAGTTTACGCAGATATATACGAATATATCAGGTATCCATGTTATTAATATTGAAGGTTACTCTTCCTTTGGTGATATATTGAGCTACGCGTTCCTGCGCTGGTATGATGTTTGACATTTTAATTCGAACTATATTTATTGGCTAACATAACGTAGACGGTTGCAGTTCAATGTCTTCATCCATTTTAAAGGATTATAAAGCGAGCTTAATGTTATACACCGCCTACGTGCGTAGATTACAACTGTCGCACAGCCGTTCTTGTTTGAAAGCATCTGTATGTCAAATATCAACGTGCAGTTATTTTGAATAGACATACAAATGTTATATAAATAGCTTTGAAAACCTGAGTAATCCGAGTATCAATGTATATTACGCTTGTTTGTAGACCCATCTTTTTATAACACAGTCAGTCATTTAAAAGCTAATTGCTTTTGGCTTCTGTAATGATCTTCAGCCGCCGAAGTAAATATCTGATCGTATCTAGCAGTCATATCATCGGTTTTTAATGAAATATTATATACAGCTACAGAAGCGCTACACATATAATGTTCAGCATCTATGTATTCACTCGAACTTCCAACGTTGGCTAAAACGCATGCATTCAAATGTTGTTAATTATATAAGCCTTTACATAACATTATATATGATACAGTGAATGGTTACAAATTACAAAAGTTTGTATATAGAGCGTTAATTGCAACATCTTACTCAATACTGATTATAGAAATGTAAGTATTTCTAATGGTGCGATAATCTGTGTATATGTGTTTCAGTGCTCCTTAAAAATGAGCCAATTATATATCGTGTGCAGTTAACAAGGCATGGCATTGCACATGATTTGCCCGACAACTCGTAGTGATATCTCATGTTTAGGCTAGGATATTGCAACTAAGAAGCGATTCAACAACCACAGTAGCTTTGAATTGTTGGATACACGACATCATTCTAGCCCTTCCCCCGTGTTGTTTACGGCACCCATTTACATGTATGGCCCTTACATTAAATGAATTCCATCAAAGCCAAACCATTATAAAAGTTGAAGGCAGCCATTGGTTAGGTGTCTTCCAGCCAACAGGGTTTCCTCAGGGAACTGTATGCACTACCGTGCACAGTATAATGTCTCAACTGTTGGTGCTATCAGTTCAATATGAAGGTTTGATAGCATTTCGCTAAGGAATATGTTACTTAGCTTAACCTCGTATTAACTATCTCACACTCAGGAAGTGATGTATCGTTATATATATATATATATATATATATATATATATATATATATATATATATATATATATATATATATATATATATATATATATATATATATATATATATATATATATATATATATATATATATATATATATATATATATATATATATATATTGCTAGTGTTAGTTATCGTGTTGTCACGTCGGTGATATGGGGAAAGAACACGAGGACGCGGAGCACCTACACGCGGTAATCAAGAACGACGCAGTCTCCTAACAATGATAATTAGTGTGAACCTATGTAATGTAAGATATCTGCCTGGGACCTGTAAATATGATAGGTAGTCCGTTAATCCCTCACTCGGCCTCAGCTGCCTGTGTTTTAGTGATGATTAGATAAATCCTTTTTTTCTATACTTGTTTGTTTATTAGATTAGAATATGCTTCGATAGTTTGTTGCGTGAGACTTGCACAACCTTCCCAACCCCATCAAAACAGAGTTCCGCTGACTTCGCCGTTGTTTGATGTTAGCAACACTGTAGCGCAGTAGACACGGCTCGGCAGGTGTTACAATTTCACGCCTCAGCATGATTCCGGGGAGATGGGATAATACCGTGACTTCCCGATGAGCCTTGCGCATCCAGATTAGCGACTGGCAAGCAAATGACTCTTGAGAAAACCTTCGTTGTAAGACTTGAAAAGTGTGCGTGATATTAAGAACCTCCGTAGTGTTGCCATGCTAGAGCAGCGGTGCTCTGTGAGGGACCATCTCAAGTGAAGTTGTTTCTCAGTGATATATCGACACGGTTTCAGTTATCGCATTGCAAACTGTGCGTTTGAGATGATATGGGAAAAAGACCGAGCTTTTTCTCGAGCTCTGATTTGCTGAGAGAAGGGTGCCATGCGATAAATATATATATAATATATATATATTAATATATGTATTATCATTCTTGCCCAACAACACTGGCGAAGTATGATCAAATGTGTTAACTCCCTAACATTAATTTGTCTAGCTTAATAAACGTTATCACGCCCGAGAGGGTCAATTTGCAATAATAATTGTATTTATGAGTCAGTAAATCACCTTAATCTGGTTGGTAGGGGTCGAGATGAATCCTGGACATTCGCCAGTGGCATCTACTACACTCTCAAACTGTTTGTATTAAATTTTGTTATACCCATTGTTCTTCCTTATTCAGGTTTGAAATAGTTTTTGTCACCGGATCTAGATACTTCCATGTACAAAATTTCGATGTTTTGGGATCAGTGAAAACAACATGGTGTCTATATATGTGTACCATAATTAAAGTTCTGACAAATAATTTCAGATGAAAACTATTTTCAAATAAACCCACCAACCGCTATTTGTAACCCATAACTCCACCCTAAACTCTGACAATAACATTCACCAGCAAGCTAAATTCCAAATGAGAGTTACAAAACTCTTCCTTCGAATTAAAATTTATTCAGTATATTATGACAAGTCTCCTGTAATTTTCATTCATCAGTAACTGAATACCGCCATGGTATTAATTATCATTCACTTGCAAACTAAAGTCAAAATAAGAATTTGTTACCAGTTTGCTTCAACCTGTTAAATACTATTTCACTGACAGAGGCCGTATGCCAAACAAATGAATAGAAATTTCTCAACATCATTAACCCGTTCAAAGATCGAGTTATTAATCTCTTCAACAGAGTTTCAATAAAATCAGGTGAAAACTCACGTCGTCAAGTCTCGCTATCCAGTACTTAGTTATAGTAATGTTGAGGGTCATAATATCTTAATAAAAAAAAATGGCTGTCTGAAAATAGTGAATAAACAAAGACTATCATATTCACCTATAATATTTGTTGGGTTAGTTACATTTCCTTTTTCTTGTGAAACATGTTTAATTAGGGTGGCCTTACAGAAACCGTATCTCCAATTACAGAAAAATTAAATGACCCTTAGATTATGACAATTAAATAAAACAACAACATCATGGACAGACAAATCCAATCGTCGCCATTCGAAAGTTATGTATTTATCATTTTAATGGAGTAAATATGTGCAAACTGGAAAAATATGTAATTTTGTGAAGGAGTCAAGAATCAAGTCAAAGGGTATAAAACTAATAGGATAGTTTCTTAACATACAAGTTGATATGGGATGGTATAATACTAACAATGTCATTGTCAAGTACAACTTACATGGAAACATGAGGAGGTAAGTATAAAGAACAAAAAGTTTAAGAATATATGGTATTGATAAAAGGTTATAAAATGTGATTACTAATGGCATTGATGAGACATGTGATTAACTGTTATTCAATGTTCAATACGCAGAAGAAAACAAAGTGGAGGTAATTAGTACTGGATATGAGATATAAAATTATATTATGACAGGCAGGTATAATAAAAAATATGATTATGACTAAGTGTGCTAAGAAAGAATATGCAGGAGTAAATCATGACTTATACACATATCGTAAGTTACGACAAAATAATTGCAAAAGAAAATGCTACATGAATAATTATATATCAATCGTCGATATTTCAAAGTTATTTATATATCAGCTTTTTGGCGTAATAGTTTAAAAACTGGGGGAAAATGCATGTGTGTCTGTATATTGCGAGGAGTGAAGGCAATGTGTGTGGGTTGGTCAGGTGTAAGTAGAATATCATATCTCTGCTCCATAGGAGAGTGACCCCGCCACTCCAAGTTGAAATCACGTAAGAGTTTGATGAAGAACACATATATCTCCTGATGTTTGCGTGTTTCCTTCCGATAATCGCTTTCGTTAATATTGATGTGTACCATAATATGTAACCAGCTGGATCCGCGGTACAGCTGTTACAGTTATAATATGAGTATGTCAGTACCTTCATGTACGAATGTCAAATGAATAGAAACACCCCCGAGAGATTGTTCAATAACTGAGGGTCACGCTCGACCGACACCCAGGGTTGACAATGATATACACTAGTCTTTATCGATATGGGACCGCAACTCACAATGACTCAAATCGTTTGACACGAACCGTTACCTAATGACCATAGAAGCGCATCGTGAATTCGACGATCAGTAAATCACATCACTCAACTGTGTAATTATACCACAGATTCATCAGGTCTTTGATAGCAAGTTATTAGCCTCTTCCTCTCTGGTGTTTAACCCCCCTCTGGCGCTCTCTCTGTTCGCATTCCTCCCGCACCCTTTTCCTGTCTCAGCTTACCTCCCCCAGTGTTTATGACTTCCATGGCCGTTTATACCCGTGCGTGGTCACTCTCCGCTGAACATGGACTTCATATAGCCCAATAAAGCGTGTGTATGCACCAGCCTTCCAGTAAGTTAATAGCCACTTACTTTTCTTTTGGTCTAACAAGTTGATGGCTCTGTTTGTTTTCAGGTGATCCGGTATAACAGGTGGTGGGTAGCCGATCACGTGATCTTCGATTGGGTTCACAAAGACGGTCAAATTTGTTACTGCCTCCACACTCGAGTCAGGTCGTTGATTCTGGGCGTAGGTCATGTCTGTTTGTGTTATTTCACGCATAGCCCTGTCAAAATCGTCGTTATTCCGTAGAGGTGACAAGTGAAAATACTGCAATTCGTCTGATTCTTTGTTGCGTAATAAGAATCCATAACTCCCGTTAATTTTAAATGTTGAATCGCAGCCAAAACAGCTTCTGTCTACATAATCATCGATAATCTGTCAATATTAAGATCACCCAATGTCATTAAGCTTTTTTTCACAGCACAGGGTGGGGGTCGAAAGATATCAAGGGTACTCCCCTGTAACTCCAACTGTATATTCGAAATGCTTGTAATATACTTCCTTGCTCATCCACATCGCTTCTCTAAATCCGGGTTTTTCAACGTCAGTTCGAATGAATCAGGATAATTTGAAAGGTAAAATTTCGATTTTTCACAATCAGTAGAAATAAAATGATTTTTATAAATGTGCTCCATCGTTGCTATTTGGAAACATTTCAGAAGAAAACTATTTTGAAGTAAAGTTACCATCTGCTATTTGTAACCCATAACTCCGCCCCCATTTTGAGAAATATTCAATGGTCAAGTGTTTACCCATCTGTCGTTACATTCTCAAATGACAGTTAGAACACACTTCAAATTAAAGTCACCTGTCATTTTCCCTCGTTTGTAATTGAATACTCATATGCTAGTAAGATTCATTCACATGAAAACTCCAATCTATGGCGCTTTCACCTGACCCAATCTTTCAACATCATTACCGCTTATTGACTTTTAATAGCCATTTACAAACTCCCTCAGGACATTGTGAAACCACATATCCCTCCAAATGACCTCACTCAAATAGCGCCATCCATCACATCAGGTTGCTAAGGTCACCAACCTCCCTAAGGACATAACCCTACAATTCTAAGGTATATATCACCACATGTCATGGGATAAAGGAAGTTAATAGCTACAAATAACCTCGTAAAGACCGTCTTCATATTAAGACCCAGGTGAATACTCCCGCCAACAATAACGCTATCCTTGACTTCCCAATCTTTCAACTCCATTACTGCTTTTTGACTTCTAATAGCCATTTACAAACTTCTCAATAAAACTGCCAAAAATGACCTAACCCAAATAGCGCCCGTTCATCACATCAGCTCGCAAAGCTCAGCAGTCGGAAACACTTTCCAAAAATAGAATAATGTCATCAAAATATCGCAACGAATCCGTTGTCAGCGAAAAGCGTCAGCAGAATAAGGTACCTAATTTGCATCAAAAACGACGCGACTTCGGGTACATACACCCAAATCATAATCGATCTAATTTGCATCAAAAACGATGCGAGTACGGGTACGTCTTCCTACTACTTCAGTATACGTTACCGCTCTATTGCTCCATCTGATGTATTGCGAAGTTAAAGCAAATAATCCAGTACAAATGTACACAGCGGCCGCAAAAGACAATTATATTGGTCTCAATATTTGATGGGGAAAAATAGATCGTGCGGGCGGAAATGCTAGAACCTTAAATGTTTGGTAGCAATGCGCATTTAAGCTGACCAGTGCACTGCGCATTAGTTGCTTACATGTCGATCACAATTTATTGTATCGGCTCTACCAATGCCTGCCCCATGTGTTCAATGCCTACTCAAGCAAGCAGTGTCAAAATTATGCATTTATATCGTAGCCGTCTATAGTACAGCAGACTACGCCAGCAAATGACATTTTATGGCCGATCAAATATGGCGTTTCACAGGGTTTGTAGCCACTGTAATGAGACATTTTGAAAATCTTATGAGTACGCGTACGTCAATTCACTATTACCATGTCAAGGGAGCATCATTTCTGTGCTGTGGGGAGAGATGAATGATATGATTATGTGATGCTTGTACTTCTGTGCTATCATCACTGCCGTTCTGTAACCGCTCTGGATAAAAACTCATTATTGGATCAAGACAAAACTGGGATCGGGTAAATAACTAGTATAACTCAAGGATGCATTGATCATCACAATGTTCGACACTGGCTCCCGAATCGACTTTCCAATCATCAAATTGCAAACATGGCGTCAATTCAGTTTTCTCCAACCATTCCATCCATTGTAGCGAACGCGGCATTTAATTGTTCTACAATGTAAACGGACTTCAAAGAACAAGTTAGATGTAAGAACATCGAGCAGTTGCTTGTCACAATATCAACATGCAGTTATTCGAAAACTTATATAAAATATAAGCTTGAATGTAATTAGCGGTTTTTCTACAGCCCATCTTTTTATTACACAGTATGTCTAACTCTAAGTGCTACGCCTTCTCAAAGGGGTTAAAACATCAATTATTCAGCGCTTTTTCTAAAGCCCATTTTTTCATGACACCATATGTCTAACTTTGAGTGCAACGCCTTCTCAAAGGGTTTGAAATATCAACTATTTAGCGCTGGTTCTACAGCCCATCATTTCTCAACACAGTATGTCTAACTTTGAGTGCAACGCCTTCTCAAAGGGTTTAAAATATTAACTAAACGAACTCGGGTGATTAGCATGGGTTATGGCGGAATATCATGCCCCAGTACGACACGACGTCATGGTTGCAGTTTGGTAAACTTATTTGTTTGATAAGACCCGTGTTCGATGGGTAGTAGTCCGCTTCCTCGATGTGTCATCCATAATTATCAACGAACTTTGAATACCAACAGCGCATGTTGTGCTGCACCTTTCTGAGAATAACCAGGTTATTGTTCTAAGTATTGCAAAAACAAATTAACCCAGAGGTAAGATATATTCGAGCGCCATAAAGGAACTGGTGTACATTACACGGAAACCAGGCCGTACTTGATACCATGTTCAAATTGATGACTTATTTTATTGCTGAGGGCTGGCGTTCATGCTATTTCCTGTTTTTCTCAACATAATTATTTAGTAGGTACGCGTCGCAAATTTATAGAGGCGTTTCGAGCCTTGAACATAGTTATTACAAGCTCAGTTGGACCGAATAACTGGTTAAATTGTTCATGGCTTCGTCCAGTGGGTCATATAAGATATATGATATATATATATATATATATATATATATTATATAAATTATATATATATATATATATATATATATTATATATATATAGTATGTAATATATATATATATATTGAAACATATATATATATATACATATATATACCTTAGCATTCCAATTGTTGCCGCGTTACCATGGCATATGCTTTTACTAGATGTGATTGGCATATGCGGATTTATTAGATTGTCAATCGGCTGATAAGACCCACGCCTCCAAAACATGTAAACAGCCAATTACACACCAGGGTTGACAATGTAAAGCAGGAATCCAGTAATTATCCATAAACTCCCGTTAATTTTATACCAACAACAATATAACACATCATCCAAGAATCCATTTTATAGCTGAGTAATTAGGAATTTTAAATTGTGAATTCAACCAGCAGCCAAAACAGCTTCTGTCTACATAATCATCGATAATCTGTTCAATATTAAGATCACCCAATGTCATAAGCTTTTTTCATCACAGCACAAGAGGGTCAAGGGGTCGAATAGATATCAAGGGTACTCCCATTTGCTTGTAAACTCCAACTGTATATAAGCATCCATATATGGAGCACTGCTTTAGAATATGCTTTTCGGTAGAAATAAAATGATTTTTATAAATGTGCTCCATCGTTGCTATTTGGAAACATTTCAGAAGAAAACTATTTTGAAGTAAAGTTACCATCTGCTATTTGTAACCCATAACTCCGCCCCCATTTTGAGAAATATTCAATGGTCAAGTGTTTACCCATCTGTCGTTACATTCTCAATGACAGTTAGAACACACTTCAAATTAAAGTCACCTGTCATTTTCCCTCGTTTGTAATTGAATACTCATATGCTAGTAAGATTCATTCACATGAAAACTCCAATCTATGGCGCTTTCACCTGACCCAATCTTTCAACATCATTACCGCTTATTGACTTTTAATAGCCATTTACAAACTCCCTCAGGACATTGTGAAACCACATATCCCTCCAAATGACCTCACTCAAATAGCGCCATCCATCACATCAGGTTGCTAAGGTCACCAACCTCCCTAAGGACATAACCCTACAATTCTAAGGTATATATCACCACATGTCATGGGATAAAGGAAGTTAATAGCTACAAATAACCTCGTAAAGACCGTCTTCATATTAAGACCCAGGTGAATACTCCCGCCAACAATAACGCTATCCTTGACTTCCCAATCTTTCAACTCCATTACTGCTTTTTGACTTCTAATAGCCATTTACAAACTTCTCAATAAAACTGCCAAAAATGACCTAACCCAAATAGCGCCCGTTCATCACATCAGCTCGCAAAGCTCAGCAGTCGGAAACACTTTCCAAAAATAGAATAATGTCATCAAAATATCGCAACGAATCCGTTGTCAGCGAAAAGCGTCAGCAGAATAAGGTACCTAATTTGCATCAAAAACGACGCGACTTCGGGTACATACACCCAAATCATAATCGATCTAATTTGCATCAAAAACGATGCGAGTACGGGTACGTCTTCCTACTACTTCAGTATACGTTACCGCTCTATTGCTCCATCTGATGTATTGCGAAGTTAAAGCAAATAATCCAGTACAAATGTACACAGCGGCCGCAAAAGACAATTATATTGGTCTCAATATTTGATGGGGAAAAATAGATCGTGCGGGCGGAAATGCTAGAACCTTAAATGTTTGGTAGCAATGCGCATTTAAGCTGACCAGTGCACTGCGCATTAGTTGCTTACATGTCGATCACAATTTATTGTATCGGCTCTACCAATGCCTGCCCATGTGTTCAATGCGCCTACTCAAGCAAGCAGTGTCAAAATTATGCATTTATATCGTAGCCGTCTATAGTACAGCAGACTACGCCAGCAAATGACATTTTATGGCCGATCAAATATGGCGTTTCACAGGGTTTGTAGCCACTGTAATGAGACATTTTGAAAATCTTATGAGTACGCGTACGTCAATTCACTATTACCATGTCAAGGGAGCATCATTTCTGTGCTGTGGGGAGAGATGAATGATATGATTATGTGATGCTTGTACTTCTGTGCTATCATCACTGCCGTTCTGTAACCGCTCTGGATAAAAACTCACTATTGGATCAAGACAAAACTGGGATCGGGTAAATAACTAGTATAACTCAAGGATGCATTGATCATCACAATGTTCGACACTGGCTCCCGAATCGACTTTCCAATCATCAAATTGCAAACATGGCGTCAATTCAGTTTCTCCAACCATTCCATCCATTGTCGCGAACGCGGCATTTAATTGTTCTACAATGTAAACGGACTTCAAAGAACAAGTTAGATGTAAGAACATCGAGCAGTTGCTTGTCACAATATCAACATGCAGTTATTCGAAAACTTATATAAAATATAAGCTTGAATGTAATTAGCGGTTTTTCTACAGCCCATCTTTTTATTACACAGTATGTCTAACTCTAAGTGCTACGCCTTCTCAAAGGGGTTAAAACATCAATTATTCAGCGCTTTTTTCTAAAGCCCATTTTTTCATGACACCATATGTCTAACTTTGAGTGCAACGCCTTCTCAAAGGGTTTGAAATATCAACTATTTAGCGCTGGTTCTACAGCCCATCATTTCTCAACACAGTATGTCTAACTTTGAGTGCAACGCCTTCTCAAAGGGTTTAAAATATTAACTAAACGAACTCGGGTGATTAGCATGGGTTATGGCGGAATATCATGCCCCAGTACGACACGACGTCATGGTTGCAGTTTGGTAAACTTATTTGTTTGATAAGACCCGTGTTCGATGGGTAGTCCGCTTCCTCGATGTGTCATCCATAATTATCAACGAACTTTGAATACCAACAGCGCATGTTGTGCTGCACCTTTCTGAGAATAACCAGGTTATTGTTCTAAGTATTGCAAAAACAAATTAACCCAGAGGTAAGATATATTCGAGCGCCATAAAGGAACTGGTGTACATTACACGGAAACCAGGCCGTACTTGATACCATGTTCAAATTGATGACTTATTTTATTGCTGAGGGCTGGCGTTCATGCTATTTCCTGTTTTTCTCAACATAATTATTTAGTAGGTACGCGTCGCAAATTTATAGAGGCGTTTCGAGCCTTGAACATAGTTATTACAAGCTCAGTTGGACCGAATAACTGGTTAAATTGTTCATGGCTTCGTCCAGTGGGTCAGCAAGTGATTGCCGTTAACCTCCTGCAGGGGCTCTATATATATATATATATATATATATATATATATATATATATATATATATATATATATAGATATATATATATATATTATATATATATATATATATATATATATATATATATATATATATATATATATATGTATATATATATATATATATTGAACATATATATATATATACATATATATACCTTAGCATTCCAATTGTTGCCGCGTTACCATGGCATATGCTTTTATAGAATGTCAATCGGCGACTTGTAAAGCAGCCAATTACATGTTATCAACAACAATAGAATCCATAATAAGAATCCATAACTCCCGTTAATTTTAAATGTTGAATCGCAGCCAAAACAGCTTCTGTCTACATAATCATCGATAATCTGTCAATATTAAGATCACCCAATGTCATTAAGCTTTTTTTCACAGCACAGGGTGGGGGTCGAAAGATATCAAGGGTACTCCCCTGTAACTCCAACTGTATATTCGAAATGCTTGTAATATACTTCCTTGCTCATCCACATCGCTTCTCTAAATCCGGGTTTTTCAACGTCAGTTCGAATGAATCAGGATAATTTGAAAGGTAAAATTTCGATTTTTCACAATCAGTAGAAATAAAATGATTTTTATAAATGTGCTCCATCGTTGCTATTTGGAAACATTTCAGAAGAAAACTATTTTGAAGTAAAGTTACCATCTGCTATTTGTAACCCATAACTCCGCCCCCATTTTGAGAAATATTCAATGGTCAAGTGTTTACCCATCTGTCGTTACATTCTCAATGACAGTTAGAACACACTTCAAATTAAAGTCACCTGTCATTTTCCCTCGTTTGTAATTGAATACTCATATGCTAGTAAGATTCATTCACATGAAAACTCCAATCTATGGCGCTTTCACCTGACCCAATCTTTCAACATCATTACCGCTTATTGACTTTTAATAGCCATTTACAAACTCCCTCAGGACATTGTGAAACCACATATCCCTCCAAATGACCTCACTCAAATAGCGCCATCCATCACATCAGGTTGCTAAGGTCACCAACCTCCCTAAGGACATAACCCTACAATCTAAGGTATATATCACCACATGTCATGGGATAAAGGAAGTTAATAGCTACAAATAACCTCGTAAAGACCGTCTTCATATTAAGACCCAGGTGAATACTCCCGCCAACAATAACGCTATCCTTGACTTCCCAATCTTTCAACTCCATTACTGCTTTTTGACTTCTAATAGCCATTTACAAACTTCTCAATAAAACTGCCAAAAATGACCTAACCCAAATAGCGCCCGTTCATCACATCAGCTCGCAAAGCTCAGCAGTCGGAAACACTTTCCAAAAATAGAATAATGTCATCAAAATATCGCAACGAATCCGTTGTCAGCGAAAAGCGTCAGCAGAATAAGGTACCTAATTTGCATCAAAAACGACGCGACTTCGGGTACATACACCCAAATCATAATCGATCTAATTTGCATCAAAAACGATGCGAGTACGGGTACGTCTTCCTACTACTTCAGTATACGTTACCGCTCTATTGCTCCATCTGATGTATTGCGAAGTTAAAAGCAAATAATCCAGTACAAATGTACACAGCGGCCGCAAAAGACAATTATATTGGTCTCAATATTTGATGGGGAAAAATAGATCGTGCGGGCGGAAATGCTAGAACCTTAAATGTTTGGTAGCAATGCGCATTTAAGCTGACCAGTGCACTGCGCATTAGTTGCTTACATGTCGATCACAATTTATTGTATCGGCTCTACCAATGCCTGCCCATGTGTTCAATGCCTACTCAAGCAAGCAGTGTCAAAATTATGCATTTATATCGTAGCCGTCTATAGTACAGCAGACTACGCCAGCAAATGACATTTTATGGCCGATCAAATATGGCGTTTCACAGGGTTTGTAGCCACTGTAATGAGACATTTTGAAAATCTTATGAGTACGCGTACGTCAATTCACTATTACCATGTCAAGGGAGCATCATTTCTGTGCTGTGGGGAGAGATGAATGATATGATTATGTGATGCTTGTACTTCTGTGCTATCATCACTGCCGTTCTGTAACCGCTCTGGATAAAAACTCACTATTGGATCAAGACAAAACTGGGATCGGGTAAATAACTAGTATAACTCAAGGATGCATTGATCATCACAATGTTCGACACTGGCTCCCGAATCGACTTTCCAATCATCAAATTGCAAACATGGCGTCAATTCAGTTTCTCCAACCATTCCATCCATTGTCGCGAACGCGGCATTTAATTGTTCTACAATGTAAACGGACTTCAAAGAACAAGTTAGATGTAAGAACATCGAGCAGTTGCTTGTCACAATATCAACATGCAGTTATTCGAAAACTTATATAAAATATAAGCTTGAATGTAATTAGCGGTTTTTCTACAGCCCATCTTTTTATTACACAGTATGTCTAACTCTAAGTGCTACGCCTTCTCAAAGGGGTTAAAACATCAATTATTCAGCGCTTTTTCTAAAGCCCATTTTTTCATGACACCATATGTCTAACTTTGAGTGCAACGCCTTCTCAAAGGGTTTGAAATATCAACTATTTAGCGCTGGTTCTACAGCCCATCATTTCTCAACACAGTATGTCTAACTTTGAGTGCAACGCCTTCTCAAAGGGTTTAAAATATTAACTAAACGAACTCGGGTGATTAGCATGGGTTATGGCGGAATATCATGCCCCAGTACGACACGACGTCATGGTTGCAGTTTGGTAAACTTATTTGTTTGATAAGACCCGTGTTCGATGGGTAGTCCGCTTCCTCGATGTGTCATCCATAATTATCAACGAACTTTGAATACCAACAGCGCATGTTGTGCTGCACCTTTCTGAGAATAACCAGGTTATTGTTCTAAGTATTGCAAAAACAAATTAACCCAGAGGTAAGATATATTCGAGCGCCATAAAGGAACTGGTGTACATTACACGGAAACCAGGCCGTACTTGATACCATGTTCAAATTGATGACTTATTTTATTGCTGAGGGCTGGCGTTCATGCTATTTCCTGTTTTTCTCAACATAATTATTTAGTAGGTACGCGTCGCAAATTTATAGAGGCGTTTCGAGCCTTGAACATAGTTATTACAAGCTCAGTTGGACCGAATAACTGGTTAAATTGTTCATGGCTTCGTCCAGTGGGTCAGCAAGTGATTGCCGTTAACCTCCTGCAGGGGCTCTATATATATATATATATATATATATATATATATATATATATATATATATATATATATATATATATATATATATATATATATATATATATATATATATATATATATATATATATATATATATATATATATATTGAACATATATATATATATACATATATATACCTTAGCATTCCAATTGTTGCCGCGTTACCATGGCATATGCTTTTATAGAATGTCAATCGGCGACTTGTAAAGCAGCCAATTACATGTTATCAACAACAACGATCGTCTTACCGTTTGGTTATGGACTTCCTAAGAAAGTCTTCTACCGAATGAACTAATTAGGGTTGGTGCTGCGTGTGAATCTTCCCATATTTATTTTACTAATAATGTAACCGGTGATCCTGACGACGGCACATGAATGGGCATGAATAATTGGGCTTCGAATATCCCAGCATTGCAAAATTACCATAACGACTTTACCCCAATCCGACGGTACTTATGCTGATTTACATATGTATCCTAAGCGGGTTCGGGATTCTATGGACTAGCTCGAGACATCTATTCATTGATTTCGTTTTTCACCCTCAAGCCATGGCACATGTATGTCTCTGACGGTCGTGCTCTCAGTTGTCGGTGCATTTGGCCTTAAATAACGCCCTTCTGAATCATAATGTAGTATGCACGAGGTTATCTAGGCTGACCTCCCAGCCCTCGTTGTGATGATAATACCAGCAATACTTAATCCATAATGACTAGATCGGCCTGATGTACTGTTTCTGGGAGCATATACCGATAACCTCCTGCAGGGGCTACACAAGTAGGGCAGGTCAACGCCATTTATCAGCTTAATTCGATCATGTGAAGCTAATTGAACGGCAAACCAAATACTTTTGCAGGCACTACTGGGAGTACGACATGAGGCGTTGCAACTAAACCTCGGGCACTGCTGATATTGCTGCCTACATCAAACAGAAACTTGAACGTAGAACTTGATGATGAATTAGCTATGGGTTGAGGTACTCTATAGCCTGGTCAATATCATATAATATGAAGAATATTTAATGAGCGGTAATGTTCCGAAAACGACAGATGTTGCCTTTTTGGAATCCGTATTGGAGCAATTGTATCATCCGATTTCAAAGATAGTGCTATATTATAAACAGAGGAAGTTGTCCAAGAGCCTGACATTCTTATGATTAAAGAAGAGTTTGTTGGTGATGGAAATCCAGATAAGCAGAGAAAGATGAAATACGCCGGTTAACCCACAGTTAAATCACAGTTGTGTTGCTGTACCAGCACGCTGCATGATACGTTATCGACACCATAGAACCTAACCGCAAATGACGACACATAACCCATGCCTGCTAATTCCAAACTCCGCTTTACTGAATGATTAAATGGATTCCAGATCCTCAAACAGATATGCATGGAAAAGATGCAAATCATTTCTTATCAAAAGAAGCTGACGCATACCAAAGAAGGATTTTCTATTCTATGGAAATGGAATTTAAATGAGAGAGTATCATCATAAACAAATTCGAATTACATCTATGCCCTGGTACAATTCTCCGAATGTCTAATTCATATTTTGGGGGTCAAATTCGCAGCTCAACATTGAAAATCTACTCGTTAATGGATTCCCAAATCAAGACGGGACATGGGATGCTAGCGTCATCCAGCATCCTCATGTTGCTATGGCACTGTGTAATCCGACAGTGATAAGTGTAAGATTATCTTTGCCTCTCAACGTTAGCCATGATGAACATGATGATTTGTTAAGCACTGCCTAAGATGGCCTTAACATGCACACTATGCAAACACTCCGTATATCCACATAGTGCTACACTGGTATATCAATACTCCATATAGATTCACAATATGCAGACGCAATGTACAGTTTGTTTGTTTGTCATGATTGTCGCCATCAATGATATATTTGTGCAATTAGGAGCTTACTTTCAGCAATTCAATTCACTCGGCTTGGATACTTCATTCGCCCTGGACAATATTTCTGCTTTGTTTAAGCCCTGCATCATAAGAGCATTTTTTATCACTAGAGGCAATACATACATGGATATGGGTTATATAATGAAGTATCCAGTCATGGGAAGCGTAGGCATTTATTGACACAATATGTGTAAACGAAATATCGCACAAATTCGATTTTCTTAACACAACAACTCTCGTAATGTGTCATGATAACGCTTTACATCCTTGTGGATCAAGAATGTTTTCAGGGTATCGGAAAACGATACCTTCTAGTTGTGAAGTTCAAAGCATACGACGGCAATGTTATACCCTAGGAGTGGTTTTTACTGCAAATAGGCTTAAATAGCTTACCGACAATTGTAAGTGTTAAACAATTTAAATGGTCGATTACAGCATTAACCACCAGAGGCCAAAAGCGATTCAAATGTATTTCGTTTGACCATTCCCGTAAAAGCATATACGGTTCTACCAGACATCATTGCGATTAAATCTGTAATGCAAACTTACCATTGCCAGCAAAAGTGCTGGAAGACGTCTTTCTGGGTCGACTTAAGCGCACCAGTGTCCGCTTCAAAGGAATGTCTTCATGAATAAAAAACTAACCTTACAGGAATGGACAACTCAAAATTTTATATCTTGAGAATTCAATAGCAAACCATTCATAATTCTTTTATAATGCAAACCATTTCGCCAAAGCTAACGCTTACATTTCTCCAATGCTTTTTGCATGCAGACAAAACGGATGAGTGTATTTTAGATTTGGGAGCACTTAGGCAGTCTTAAATGCATTTAATCTTAATTGATGCCAGCGACTGCGATCAACGCTGTTTTGTTGAATTTGTATATAATTTCTGGCGCATGTATCATAACGAAACAACGAATTATAGGCTATCATTGTAAGAAATAAATGATCATCAACGAAAGTGACATCAAAACATATGATATTCGCGGAAGCCTTTAACAAGCGAATTCACAAACCGTTACGTTAATAAAAATCAGTAAGCCCAATATTCCAAGCATGTACATAGATATGCTATGTTGCCCAAACATTTAGAAGCATCAAAAACAAGTGCTCTCCTCACTTTTCTGGTTATTGCCCTTTACTTCGATCGGCGTGAGTGAATTTATTTTGTATTTGTCAACTTGGTAGTCATCAAACCGGAACGGCAAGTCATGGACCTGACCATTGATGGGAAATCATAATTCTTTTATAATGCATACTACCAACGTTTTTTAGTAAGTGCTCTTCCTCACGAACTTACCAAGGGTAGATTACAGATATTCAACTGTAGATGGCGTCTGGTGATGCTGGTCGTGTTTGCAAAGATACAAATGTCTGTTTGTCTCGATGTTATTTATACATACGAAGGGTTCTAACGCATTGGAAGACTATAATATCGTAAGCGTTGTTCAGTATATGGTCTGAAGTTTGCATATGCAGTGCGGTTATATTCTTACGATGATCATTATTTTAGAATAGAACTTCCGTTTGTAATAATTGAGCCCCTCTCCGATATAATAACCAAGACTGTTGCAGCTCTAGCAAGATGGCTAATTTCAATGAAATTAAAATCATATGTTTAGGACGACATATAACCTGAAGCCATAGAATGCAGATATCGCTAACATGTTTACCGAAGCAAAAGGAAGCGTCCATGTTAATGTGGAACATACAAAGCATCACAAATTCAAATAAGGCTTCAACACGTCAATGGACGGGTACTATGTAAACGAATCGTATCTGTGCTGGAATAACCAATAATGATCCTAATCAATTTTTTATTCATCGATAAATGAGTAGTAATGATTCTCTGCCATATTAAGAAATGGTAGTATGTGAAGTATAAGAACAGGCATAGTGTTGGGTGTAGCTTCCGCATTCAACATAGAAATAAAGGCATTTTCTACTACTACCACCATCTTACGGCTTATCCCTAATAAATGCTTTAGGCAAAAACACAGTTTTCAGCAACTATTGTTAGTCATTTGGTTGTGCAAATAAGGCGGTCGTTACCAACAAAACATATAATTATCGTAATGCACTCCAGATTTGAATTTCAAGAAATATTGCGGCCGGAGAGCATTTTTCATTACAGTGATAATGGAAGTCTTTTTATAAATCAATTTACCTCAACACGTTTAACTGACCGAAATTTTTGCGCAAATCGATTGACAAGAGGCTGTTATAATGATTGCAAGGCACTAACTTATAATCGGTTATATCTTTGTCTGATAAAATCCCCTTCAGTTCGAGTATAGTCATAAATGTCACCGTAAACTAACACGAAATCCCCGAAGAGGTGCTTCAAGTGGACGAAATGAGGGCGGACCGCTCTTGATGGCGCTGTTACTTCTACTTGCTTATTATTGGCGGGACATGAAGTACAAGCCAAATATGACACGCGGTAGGCGGTACACACGGAGCTAAAAACAGGCGGAGTTAGAGCAATAACATTAGCGGATTATAAAATTGCGGTGGCGCAGCTGCTGATGTATGTAGACGCCGATATAGATAAATGATCAATTATTGGTGTTGCTAATACTTTGAAACGATTACAATTATGTAATTTTAGCAACTAAACAAAAACAGAAATGAAGCCTGGATTACTAGCTACCGTGATTTATGTACTGGTGTGTCATTTAACACGATCATAAGGATACATACTCAGTCAATATAAAAATATTATTATTACTATTATTCAGTAACATTTATTGCCACTACATTATTGTGAGACATAAACTATTACAGCAGTTCCATATATTGAACACGTTTATTGTCACGGCTTAGTAGAAAATAATTGGCTTTTAAAAACAAGATAATTAATACAAACCGACGTAAGATTCCAGAAAGACTCCAAGTAACGCTTCTATGATCCCCAATGTAAGGTTACCAACTGACATTTGGTAGAATATATATATTAGGGAATGATTCATATTAAATCATATTAGCTTGAAACGGTAAGGACTTAATTGAATTCTCCTAATTCTGATAGATCGAATGATCCCGGGAATGCTTTTACCAACGGTATATGGCGAATGTCTATTTAGTTACTAGATTGAATTCAATGGTCTAGTAGTAAGTGCTTCTCGTTTTTCTTCACATTTACCTAATTAATACTGGTTGATGAATTTTGTAATACGTCGAACTTAGAATCAATACATCACTTGCGCGACAAAATGATGCATCCGATATGACACCGCTAGAATTTAGTGGTAACGACAGTGGTTCCGAGGAAGTAAAAGAAACTACGCGTAGCTGTCTAGTCACAAGTTATAACATAAGTTTACTATATCACGAGCAACAGTGAGGAATGCATAACTTATAATCATCTTATATCTGTGTACCTGTAGCAAAACATCATACATTTCATACGTGATAAATCTGTTCAACACCTTTAATCGTCAACGATCATCAGTTAATTTTTAAACTAAAAGGGAATGTTTTGCTTTACTATTGTAAATTTGTGGCAAAGGCCTTTTACGCTAAAAGTAATTACTAAAACCAGTTTCGTTGTCTCTGTCCCTCTTTTTTTGTCTCTTGCTCTTTATTACTCTATATCTCTCTCATCTGTCTCTCTCCCTCTCTATTTCTCTTGCTCTCTCTTTATCTCTCTCTTTCTCTCCGCCTCATTATGTCGCTCTTTATTCAACCCTTATTATATCTTGACCGGTGATGCACTTTTCAATCACCTTGTGTTTTCTGACACATTCAGCGCGGGATTACGTTATCATATACAAAATCGACCATTCTTTTGAACCACTCGATTATCAATATAGCCCTTGTATTATTAGTTTTTGGTCTTTTTTGGCCAAAATCATATATGAATTGCAATTTGGTTATATAAATGAGACCTTTCAAGGGAGTATCATCTTGAATACAGTTTGTTTGCAGCAGTAATATAAAATATAAGCCTAGGCCGTCCTGTCTCTATTTTTCGCGCATTTAAACTTAATTGCGGCTTCAAAAAAAGGAAATAATTAAAACAGCGTTTTGTAAATGGCACAATATGAGTTAAGAACCGCGCCTGTTTTGGAAAAAAAATGCATCATATCACAAGAGTAATCTCACTTTGACCCACTGTCATGTAAATTGTCTGAATTATCAATTCATCACCTCTAATTATGGGTAATTATGGCTACTATGAAATATCCCTTTTGTAAATATGAACCAACTTTAGACGCCCACGAATAAGAGCTGCCTTGTGCAAGTGGCTTGCATCAAAGACGTATTCGACGGCATTTTAGTGGAACTGTTATGTTCTTTGTTAAATTTTTGTTATTTCCTAGTTATTTCTTCACATGTTCCTAACGGGTTTTTTTGCTGCCTCTGAGCCACCTGTTGTTAGCATTAGACAGCTGCACAGCACAAGCGGGAAACTGTGGTTACATATTCGCATGTTGAGCCAACATATATGTCTAATTGTATTCTCTTTGATGCACTGTGCTGCTTTATGCAACCATGCCTGTATGCAACTTGCGGGATATTTGACACGTTGCGTGGTATCATGTTTCAAAGGACTGATATGTGCCAACATAAGGGTAAATTTTGCAATCATCAAACATTACCACTCTGGGTTTAGATAAAACGTCATCTATACCAAAAGGCTGCCTGGGGAATATAATTCTATAGAGCTTAGCAGTTTGAAATGTCGGTGTTTTTGTAGACATTTTTTACCGCAGATGTTTGGATCCTTCTCAGGCTGAATCCTTAGCCACACATTGGTGTCACATATCAAAGGATTGGGAGTCACTTTGATGTAACATGCGTCTAAGGATTGGGTTTGTCGGGTGCGATATGATTTTGTGCCACCGGTAATAAATGTAGAGCCCGTGATACTAAGTTGTGCAACTCAGTACTAAAGCTTTGGTATTTGAACACTATTAACATATTTAGCTTTTGAAATAAATAAATCAGTTACAACCATGTCCTTAGGTGTTTGGTCATTATTAAGACTGGTAACTAGCTGCTTGTGTTACACATCCATGGGGCTGTTGCTTTGCTGCTCTATTGCTCTCATTGCTTCCACCACTATGACGCGAAGGCCTTTAAAGCTGCAGGTCTTAAAAACAACATATATAAAACAATTAAATGCTAAGCTTTAACAGACCGGTTGCCTCTGGAAGAAAAAAACTGTATTGTGCCAAGATAACGTTTACAATAAATGTGAGGTCGGGGTCCTACAGCTTAATATAAGTTGCTTTGATCATCTTGTAAAGCTCTGAACCCTAATGGCGCCAATAGTCGGAAGCTATCTTGAAAAGTGATATATTTACGTATGTCATGCGATATAGTCGGCTCACAACTTTTGGTAATTGGTAGTACTTCAGAAAAGATTACTTTTAACGGGTTCATAATCTGTGCTGTTCAGCAAGATTTCCCTCACGGAGCATATGCATCTAAACATAATAACAACAAACTGGGTGAATCATACACCCCAACCATACTAAATTACACCAGTTGTTATGCCAATGTGTATAACCTGATTAACCAGATGTGAATTAGCGTAGAATGATGACCCTAGAAGTCGACGCCTCCTATATTGTACATGTACCGCTACGGAGGGCTGTTCTCAGCTAATAGCCCCTCCCGCTAATCGCATGGTATTACTTACTTTCTCCACGAAGTTTGTGGACAATGCATTCGTTGTGCTGGTCTGCGTTCAAATCCCGCTTGATGACCGCATGGACAGTCCTACACATTTGTCCAGAATGAGATATTTGAGAACATGTTAGAAGTCTTTGTTAAAATTCGACACAGATGTCATATAATTATTGCATCACAGGGAAATCAAACACATTAAAAAAACCGATACTTTTTTTAAACAAAATGTCATGGAACATTTGTTTTGCAACAAACGCTATCACATGAATGAAAAGCAGTTGTCTTAATTCCTTACAGTCGGTCAGTGATTAATGTAATCACCTATAAGTACTGGTGTAAATTAGTACGGTTGGGATGTATGATTCAAGTTTGAAATCCACTTACTCTGGTTGCAGACAGTCCACAGAGGATGTGGTTAAAATAAATTTATCAAACCGCCTCTAGTTTTAGATGATGTTTTGTTAAAGCCCCAGGTGGTAATAGCTGATTTCTATTTACGTTTGCACACATGTGTCCGTTGACACATGACATTAGACGCCCGCTGGTCACGTCTTCGATCTGAAACACCATCAAGAAGCATCTCACATTTTTGATTGGTGCTGCGCAAGCGGTGCTGGATGCAGCCAAATGAACATCAATTTGAAAACACGCTAACGGTAGGATAGACAGTGGCAACACTCTTTTCTTTCAGAAGCATTTACCTAGATAAGCTAATAACACCATAACGCACACTACCATTAATATACGCTATGATTACGATGCTGCTTCTACTGTTGTGCTACGATCATTCAACATGGATCATCAAGAGAGTTAGTAGCAGTATGTTTGTTCATCTCATGTCAGCCATCATTACTCATAAATGGCGGTTGTCAATTGAGCTTTGCTTGCTATTGAAAAGTGTAATATGAAATTATACGCCATATAAAGGCCACTAAGCTTTTGTGGCCGGGCACAAATAAAACCTGTTTCTAAGTACAGCGATTTGCTGATGTATCTTAGACATTTATGCGGGGATAATTGCAGGGATTACATGGAGAACGACAAAATATTGATCTATAACCAGCGCTCTCTGCTATGCAGCAATATTTATTTATTTTTCGAAGATAAGACGATATTTAAATTCTCTTGCTTATTTTGTAAGACAACATCCACCGCCTGCTAACCGAACTATGTTAATGCGATATTAAATTCATAAATACTGGACACTGGAATATTTAAAAATTCGATTCATAAATTGACGATAATTAACGAATATTAAATCGTGGTAAACAAAATACCTTAATGCAACATTCAATGTATAAATAAGGGTTAACTCTGTCAACACAGATGCGCACAACAGATGCATTTGCCATCGCTTAGTTATTACAATATCTATTGCACACATAATAACAAGCCTAAGCGATGTCAGGAATTTCGAAATTGCCATTGCTGCAATACCATTGCTACCTTAGGGATTGATGTGGCTTTTAACAGTTTTAGCATTTACATTGGAAGCTGATTACTTACCCGACTAGACAATTTTAAAAATTACTCAATTACGTTTAGTACTCGTCTCAGTCTAAGGAATGAAATACTTATGCCCCTCCTTTATAGATTGGCTTATACTGGTTTTGTCTTCACACCACAACGACCGACCAGTTTACTGTAAGATACGGTCTACGGGCAGCTAGTATGGATGATATCTATGCAATTCCGTACTTGATATCTTTTGTGCATTGTAGATTGCGTCGGCCAGCGTCTGTGAACAGCGATCCATCTCTGTCAAAGCAACCACTGAAAAAGAGAGGTTTATGTAAGAAAAGGGTTAAGTTGGCAATATCGTTAAGTCGACCACCACTGATAGATTGACATAACCTCCCATATGAACAATAATCTATGATTGTGCCATAGAACAAACAATAAACGAGCAATTCCATGTATCTTTCACATCAACCAGACATGAACGATGGTAACATACAAAGAACTGCTTTTATTAAACGAAATAACAAATTGGCCAAGACTATAAAAGTATCAAGAGGGTAGCCAATGTCCCTGTCACCGATTCATATAAATTGAATATAGAACCTTGCAATAAGCGTACTATGAAGTTGCCTCTATGGCAAAACATACGGCATTATAAACGGGAGGACCGACGCGGTCAAGCATGACACTGCAATAAATTTTAGACAGAAGCTTAAATTATATATATTGATTTACTGCATTGCCACTTGGTGTTTTTTGGGCTAATGTTAAATTTTTACCGAATTCTCTGCCGACGAGTTTCAGCAGTAGAAAACCAAAAAAAAAAAGTTTTATATTCTTGGTCATCCATATTATATCGAAAAGTATATCCCCGAATATCTTGTTTGACAATGTGACAATCAGCATTGCCACGCAATGCCATCTACTACACCTTTTAAGTGTCGAAACCAATGGTACTAATTTTCGCTTATAAAGCCTTACTTTTAATTGCGTCTACCCTTCAATATTATTGCTTCGGCAACATGTATATAGGTATAAATCGCAATATGGCGGATTCGGTGACAAATAGACAAACCTAGCGGACTATTTGGGTCTGATTTCAATATCCGCACCGAATAACCTGTGGCTGTGGGATTGATTGAGGATATTATATATGTTAATTGAATGCTCTCGATATAGATTCAAACAAAGTTTTGAGTGCCATTGATGATTACTTTCTTAGTTCACCGCATGTGTATCAGTCATTGCTCCCAAACAAGCCATAAAATATAGTGATACTCATTTCCAAGCCTCAGTGTTAACTCCAGAGCATCCAAATTGTGACCAAACTGTCGGTGCAGAAGTGATGATCGCATGTTAATTAGCAGCTCGACGGGACAATTTGAATCGGTTATGAGAGAGTACAACAACTGTTATTGAATAAAGGCTACCTACTCATATGCTCGAAATTTGATCAAACTTTATAAAAGTGGAGTGTCCGAATTCGGTCATAGTTTAGCTGCAATTAGCAAAGAATGGCAATGACGGATAGAATTGTGCTGTCTGTAATTGCTGTCATTTGATGACACAAACGAGGCCTAACATATTTATCATACCAACAAGAACGCTGTTGTGTAATCCTTGCAACCATTACACATCGAAGTGAAGAGCGATAGTTGTCTGTGCACGGCCACAGAGACTACAACTACATGTTTCAAATAGTCCTACTAACAAGGGCTCTTTTTATATGACAGATGAGGTCAAATATGGAGCACACTGCTTACGCTTTGTCAAACCCCATGAAGCATATATTCATTTATTGCATGTAGGTTTTCCATAACGATGATTCATCGAATGACGGCATATAGAGAGCTGTCATTAACGCTTTACAACAACAATGAGTAAACAAACATTTGTTTGTAGACTAATTTAGCTGTCTAAGAGCAGTGTACATTTGGATACGGCGCGCATTCGGGTAATTGCTTTCACTTGACTGATTCCGATGTTCTGATCAAGTACATCGTGCCGAACCCGAATGTACCATATACGTACCCAACAGTGACTATACAGGTATCCATAATTTATGGTTGACGGATATTGGAACATAAGTAACGTTTATAGCGTTGTGGTGATCTCTGCCATACTTCGCACACAGTGCGTGGTGCATCGGTATACAAGTGCAATGCAGAAATCGTGTTTGATTATGAACATGCTTTCGAGAAAAAAAGTCACCTCAGGCTCAAGCATTCAAAGTTGTCAAACCCAGTCAATTATCCGACGAACGCCATGTACCGCTCCTTCCTTTTACTCTCTCTCTCTCTCTCTCTCTCTCTCTCTCTCTCTCTCTCTCTCTCTCTCTCTCTCTCTCTCTCTCTCTCTCTCTCTCTCTCTCTCTCTCTCTCTCTCTCTCACTCTCTCTCTCTCTCTCTCTCTCTCTCTCTCTCTCTCCCTCTCTCTCATTTTCTCTCTCTCTCTCTTGCTCTCTCACTCTCTTTCTCTTGCTCTCTCTCTTTCTCTTGCTCTATCTCCTTTTCTTCCACTCTATATCTCTTTATCCAATCCTACGCGAGCTTCGTGCTGTTTGCACATTGAGCTCATGATTATTTCTCAATGTACAATACAGACCACGCCTCAAAACCACCCCACCATCAATACAACCCTTGCATTATTATTTGTTTTTGCCTCTGCAAAAATCAAACATTAATTGCAAGTTGGTTATATTTATGAGACATTTAATTATGCATATCATATTAAAAAACAGGCACTTTGTGGTAATATCTAATAACAGCCTACCAGTTTACATGTAGCGCGCATACAAAAAAGTATCATATTACTTTCGTACTGCCATACGCAATGCGTGGATTATCGATGGTTAGCCGCATGTTATTAGTGATTACAGTTGCTACAAAATTCCACGCATGCAATAATGAACTAACATTGGACGAACAGACTGCTACCCACTATCTTGAATATCCAAGAAGAAACCTGACAGCAGCACATGAAACACATCGAGCGGGATGCTTCTTGCTAATATTTCGGTTTAGAGACGTATTTATCGGCAATGTAGTGAAATTGCTAATCTTCTTCGCCAGGTATATGCAATAGTGGATCGTCTTAACCTGCCTCTTGGACCGCTACGACATCTTGTGTGAGGATTCCACAGGTTGACAGTTTGAGCCAACACATATGTACACAATTGTATTTTTGTTAAAGCATGGTGTTGCTTTATGTAACTATGCCTGTATGCATTCTGAAAGGTATTTGACGTATCGTGTGGCATCATGTTTCAAAGGACTGATGAGTGCAAACATAAAAGGTTATTATGTCCACGATGGATTTTAATAAAACGTCATCTATACCAACAGGCCGTTTGACGAATGGAATTTTTATTTAGCATAGCTATGTGAAGCGTCGGTGTTCTGATGTAGATATATTGTATCGCAGATGGTTGGATCCTTCCCAAGCAAACATCAATGTCACATATATGTGAATTGGGAATCACTTTGATGTAACCTGGTTCTAAAGATTGAAATTACCAGGTGTGATGTGAATGCTTCATTTAGTGACACGGGTACTAAAAGTATCGCATAGTTAAACATTGCTTGCAGCTCAGGTGGCTCACGAAATCTCAGTTCTAGTATAACCAGGCATTTTGGTCCTGAGCAGATGTAGGTAATGCCGACTCAAGAAGGTTTCTATTACCGACATAAATGGCCTCTGAAAGCCTAAATAGATGCATTGTGGGAGCGACTTGCTTTGTTACATTTATTGAATTAGTGATCAACTATCCTCACTACGCAAACGCAAAACCAAACCAAAAATAAAATTAATTGATTGCTAATTTGGTTTCCCTCCTCCTGACGATACACGCATATTATTAATCATACCATGTTTTACCTCTGGGTGTTTAAAGTATACGCTTATGACGCGCTAAAACAGGCGAAGTTTTGAAAAACTGGCCGATATGCTTACGACATCCTTGGCAGACTCCTCAATTGCACAGTGGTGTAATATTGCTGTTAATTGGGTGTGACCTGAAAGAAACCTACATATACTGTATATGTTTGCCAAATAGTTAATGAAATCGTTATGTGACAGCCTGGAAAATATTGATTTATCCACGCATGCCCCTGACACTACCGAATAAGTTGCTCAATATATCATGGCTAAAAAGAAGTGGCAGGTGTTTATTAATATGCAATAACATGCCTTTATGATAAAAACGTGTCCTAAGATGGATGCAGTTTTGTCATATTACTAATACTTGGTAGTTAAACTTGGCTTTCAGATGTGGTATAAACAAAACAAAGCAATGGCATTATCAGCTTCTCCAAGGAAAGAGGGCCGATGCAGACAACAAGTGCGCGTTTTCCAAAGTATAAAGTGTGAGGAACGATTGCAAAGTTAAGCTCACGACATGCTTTTTACCAGTGATCTCTGAGCCAATCTACTATTCTCTCTAAGCCAATGCATTTCTGAGAATTTTTTTCCCCTCTGCCACACAATAAACTCATAACATGTTCGATAAAAAGGCTACAAGGATTACAGAAAGATTAACGGATAATTTGCCAACATTTGAAACACAGTAAAGACATTTTCGATTTGACCACAATGTACATCGCTTACTGATTGTCAAAGATGGCTTTTTGGATGCACGTTTTTAAATTAAGTACCGCATCCACTAAAAAACATCTCATCGTCTTTACATGCTGTTGTAGTCTAGATTATGCAGTAGTTGTCAATAAGTCATACGCAAAAGCATAGCAAATAGTGTATTCGCTAAAACCTAATGCTGAAGCTTCTGTATTTGAGAACAAATAACGTCTTTGGCTTTTAAATTATATACATCATTTACAACGCGATAACGAAGCCTGATTCAACCATATCCGAAAGTGTTTGGTAACAATTAAAGCTGGCTACTAGTTTCTACTACACACATTCGCATTTGCTGCTTTGCTGCTTTATTGTTATCAGTGCTGCCACCGCTATGACGTGGAGGCCTGCAACGCCGCTGGTCCTAATACAAGCATAACTTGACAAAATGCACAAAATCTTTGGCTATTAAAATACCGAATACCTCTAGAGGAAATTTTCGTCATGATACCAAGATAATATAGACAATACAGTGAAGGCCGGGATAGAACAGCTTTATATCAAGTTGCTTTCCTTTTTATGAAATCCCTTAACCGTAGCTGAGCCATTTGTTTGTAGGTATCAACATATGTGTTCTGCTGTGTAATCATTTAACCCACAGCGTATGTACATGTGGCCACATGTGTGTCCGTCATATTTAATTTGGGTTTTTCCTTCATAATTCTTCACGTTCATCATAACAACTAGATACTATTGTCTTATCAACTGGCATGGTGCCATTTCGCTCCGTGTTTATAGCAAACATTATCGCGAGAAAAAACAATTTGGTTTTCTTACTAATCGGAAACAACATAAATCGGCAAGTGATAAATCTAATCACACATACGCTAAAGACCCTTACACACCGCCTCCACTCGTCGGTGCAAGAGTGCCTGGTACTGCTTGTGTAAACAGGGCTCTGGTACCTTTATCATATCACTCAAGTCATACCCATTCATAACAGACGCCTTTATGCTGGCTACGAAGCACATTGTTCTTCCATCATGCATCAAATAACATTGACAAATACATTATTGACCAATGAGATCCTTTAAGCCATAATAGAGCATATAAAATTTGATATGTTTTGTTTTCCTGATATGAATTTGATGCTTATGTTTATCCCGTTTACAAGCAATTGACCCCGAAATTACTTTAAGAAGCAGAAGTAATATCCATTTGTAAGTCCATTAGTGTATTGCTGTGAAAAATAGCGCTGACGTTTTAATCAGCAATCGATGTGAAACTTGCAGTTGCAATGCTTGTAAGAATGATAAAGTGTTAAGTGCCGCAGCCGACCTGTATGAGTGTATAAAACTATCTAGAAGTCTGCAGGAAATATTGTGTACCAGCTACAAAAATGTTTTTCTGACCCCAAGAGAAGTGCGAGGGATGTTGTATGTTACAGCAATATATGGCAAAATATGTTTGAATTGTCACACTGTGAGTGTGGACAAACATATTTGAAAAACACTCTCCCAGGCAAGTAGGTTGTTATAGCATATAGGTTCGGCACACCATGTTTACCATTCGATGTTGGGAATGCACAGTTGCGCCAGGCTCCCTTATTGCAGTAGACCGTAACAAAGTATATTTGCGTCACACTGTATATAGTAGCGGATATTTACAAGGTATATAGTCATCACGAAGCAAACATTTATGTTACACTGTGCCCACATCATATAATAGCAGAGGATGGTAGCAAAGATTTAACCCTATTGTAGTCAATGCAATAACATCCCACCAGGTTTTGTTCCCTACGAACTGATATTAGAAAAATGCCACTGATCATCTGAAGAGTATACCAAGGGAAATGATGCAGCATCAGTCATGGATCTGCGTGGGCACTGTTAAAGTGGTGGCTTCGAATAATTGGTACAATCGGCATCATCATTCCAACCTTAGGCAAGGATACTTTTCGTAAAACAAGTTAAATTATTAATCAATAATTAGTAAGTTGCAAAGAAATTAAAATCTACGTACTTTCTCTTATTGTATCTATATTGGCTGTGGTGAGCTTGTTTCCACGCCTCAACATGTCAGTCGAAAGTTATCTTCGCTTCGCATAATATCAAGGTTGTATTTCGTTATCAATTCATCTGAAACCAATCCAAATGTACTAGCGATATAGATGTGTCAATGATAATCCTACTGGAGTCTTAACCATGCAAAACATGTGTTCAAAGCTAATGCACGATGTGGACACCTGCCACGCCTCTCTGATTAAGCTTTGTCAAGTAAGTAAGTAATCTGCATTGTCATGTACTTGATTGATTTAACGTTTTCTTGCCTGACTACATCTCGCAACACAAATCTTTTTCACCGGTGACGCAATAGGCATTCATTATGCATCTGCAAAATCCAACGAGTTGAGGAGTGTGCCATGACTTTGATGAAGCAGGTTAATGCACAATTACAAGCCGTTTGAACAGTGAGCAGTGGCGTCAACAAATGTTGTATTATTTAAGTGACAGACACTCACACACCTTACAAGTAGATAGAGCAGTTTGGTGTGTATCTCATGTCAAATAACGAGGCAACATCACCTTTTGATGCAATAAATGCTCTGTCTGTTGTGCGATTATTTTGCCTAAAAGGCGAGCTCGACAGTTTGCAATGCCAGCTTGCATTGTCAAGCGCTACATGATATCAGATCGCCAACGGGGATATCCCCATAATTAATCATAGGTTGTACTTAGTCTGCGTCCCATACTCCAGGGGTTCCGCTACGCTTCTCGCCCTAGAGTCTACGACACGACCAGCTCTAAAAGTGGCGCGTCCGAATATTCATTAGACACGTTCGTTAATCTTCGTGACCAATCAACGCAAAGGTTGTGACCCGGATTGACCTTAATTGCACGTGTCTGGCTCATGGTCTTGGCTTGTGATACGCACCCTCGGTTCTATGTGACGTCTGGACATTGTAGTGGTCTGCTGCCAATGAGAACACATTGAATGTGTTCTGGAATTATGGGGCGTCTCAAAAGTTCAAATTGGCACCACAACAAGCGCTTTAATCGCTTAGCTGCACGATAGTATGTTTACGTGATAGTAAGTTAAAAAGAACCATTTGTGTGTCTGCTTCTCTCGCCGAATGTGTGATTAACGGTGCCACTCAGCGTGAAACAACAAATCGGAGTGTTGTAGAATGTGTGCCCGGCTCATAAAAATCACTCGGCCAGTTGGACAAGTTCTTCGGAAATTGTAGAACTGACCAATGAGAGACAACGACTCAAAAGTACCCGAGAGTGACCGAGAGACACGGCTTGTGATTGGAGCATCCCAAATCTGGGATGCCTGTCCAGTTCAAGATATTATGGTCCCCTAGACCTGAAGGCGAGACTAATGAACATCAGTAACATGTAAACAGCGCCCGCAGCCATCAGGCTAGGGGACCTTGACTAGGTTGTACTGCTGTATCATGCCACTCCTTTTCATGGTGAATGCTCGTGGACATATTGCGTGTATCGTTAGAACAAAAATGGCATTGAAAGACCATTCACAAAGGATCCAAACAGCTGTGGTTCGGTATCACCACAGCAACCTGCATTAGATATCCAACATCTCAGGCAGCTAATAAAATAAATCACATTTGTCAAACAACTTCTAGTTTTAAAGGATGTTTTATTAAAGCCCCAAGTGGTAATGTCTGATGGCAAAACTTCTTTGTACGTTTGAACACATGCGTCTTGTGATGCATGGCTTGACACAGAATGGCAGATACCCCGCTGGCTGCATGCATGTAGAGTCGCATAGAGTGACATCATGCATTCATGGAAATACAATCAGCACAATATATTGGCGATACCCATGGATATTAAACTGTAATTTCCCGCTTTTATTACAGTTAGACAGCGGTCTAGATGGATAAGCAGACCATGTGGCAGGAAAAGACCATCCACTCGGTATATGCGTAAGAATGGCTGAGTTATAACGCACACCTGACCGCCGGACACGTCTTTGACCCGAAACAGTTCCAAGAAGCATATCCACTTCATGGCAGTTGCTATGCAAGGGGTGTAGGATGCAATAAAACGCACATCTATCTGAATACACGATAGCGCAAGGATAGACGGCGGAAAAACCTTTCCTAGCACCACTCATTTGTTCTGAAACATTTATATCGATAACATCATAACGTACACCACCATTAATAAACGCTATGATGGCAGTGCCGTGTCTATTGGTGTGCTACCATTCTTCCTCATGGAAAATCAAGTGAGTGATTGACAGAATGTCCCTCAAAAGTTAGTTCATCTTCTCACAGAGACAATGTCCTGTCAGCCATAATTACCAATGAACGGCGATTAATAGCAGAGAATCCCGAGAACAAATAGTACTTTTGATTTGCGTCACAGGTGGACTGAGATGTGGTGCATGGTAGTTTGTTATAGAAAGATAACGCTTGTAATGTGATACGTTGCTTTTCTAAAATAGGCGTGGCCTCAATGATTTTTACTTATATTGCGCCTTTTACATAATCCAACGCTCGCGCTGTGTGTGTGAATTATTCCAATTTATGTGCCACAATTCATTTTATATGCGTGTGATAATTAGACGAGTAGGTTGAGGCATTTAATTTATATTACTGTCGATATCTAGTTGAGTCCAATACGATATGACCTATAAAAGGTGTAATAAATATTACCATATGGTTTTCCTTCCATACTATCAATTCAGTTACGGTTTATACATAGTAAAAAAACAGTGATATTACAGAGGCTATAGATTGATTATCGGCTGGTGCAAAAAAATCGACTAGAGTGGTTTATTAAAAAATGATCCCGAGCTTGTCTAGCACACTAATGTGGTTTCATACATAAGAGCATTGGAAAAATTGATCAAGACTCTAATGCAAGTCGGGGGACAACTTCGACAAAGCAAAAGCAATATATAGGTACAATAAAGCAGAGCGACTGAGATAGAGCGACTCGAGAGAGTGATGTAAAGAAAGAATGAGATAAAAAGCGAGTCTATCAAGTGAGGGTGATATAGAGAGACTCAGGTGAGGGAGAGATAGAGAGACCGAAAAAGTGAGAGTGAGATAGAGAGAGTAAGAAAAGGTGAGGATGAGATTGTGCGGGTCAGCTAAAATGAGGACACGATAGAGTCAGATTGAGTGAGGGTAGATAGAGAGAGAGAGTCAGATAATGTGAGGGCGAGATAGAGAGAGTCGGATAGAGTAAGGGTGAGACAAAGAGAGTCGGATAAAATGAGGATGAGAAAGAATGAGTCAGATAAAGTGAGGGTT
>CM067343.1:69225250-69572750 GCA_034190875.2 Urechis unicinctus | reverse complement strand
CTCACTTTTTATCCTAGAAATGCTAACCTGTATATCTTGGTATATATCTCAACGATATATCTGAAGATATTTATAATCCACCTCACTCAAATACAGATCTTGTGTCGGATATTTTTCTTAATCGCCATTTTTGTTTTGCGTTATAGAAGCGTAAAAATGTTGTTCTTTAAATGAGGATACAGTGGTTCTTGTGGGATATTGCATGAAAAATCATCGAAATATTGAGGACTGATTGTTTTCCTGCCCCAATAGCTCTTTCAATGTTCGGATTGACGATATCTACGCCGTGCAAGAACGGAATATTTGTGGTGAAGCGAGCCGACGACGCTCCACCTGTGAACCTTGCTCGCTCGAACCACCCTGCATTTACTTCATCAAGGTAAATACCAACCGTCTATATTGTTTGCCGGGCTAAGTGAACCAATTAAACAGATGCGGGGTCACATCATACGATGTTAGACGTCCAATTTCCTTGTTAAATCCCATTGAGATTATGATTTCCAGTCTATCATAACGGAGAACGTTGCCGATTTCATCATTTCGGGCCATGCCGTACTTAATGGCGATGTTAGATCGTATAAAGCTGCTTTTAGCTGTCATGATAGCATTGCCCTTTTGAAGAAAATAAATTTGGACTTTTTCTATAAGTAGACCTGTAGATCATAACGACCAATTGTTGGTTTTTAGGACCAGTAATGTTTGTTTACAGGTCCGTTTGTTTTTTGAGGTCCAGGTCTGTATGTATTGCCATAGACACATCTGGACTACTGTGGTGGGCCTTGCAGGACCAAGACACTTCTGTTACACTTCTGTTATAATTAAATATTCTGATCTTAATGGCCCAATATCAGGTAATACTTTTTCCTATATGCCAGTGAATAAATCCACAATGCAACATATATGATGGCAAAATATAATCTTGATTGTGCAGTACATATCCAGTGTACTCAGTGCAACCATACGAATATATAAATTACTTTCAATAGCTTCAAATATGACTGACTCCCAACTCCATTTCAATATGTCAGATGCAATGTCCTGCAGATGTTAACCATGCCATTTTTGTCACATATCTCAATTCAGTGATTGGTTCATATTTACCTCCAAAAATCAGTAATAAATAAATCCAAGATTATGCAAACCATCATTTTATTATATTTTAACAGACATTGATAAATGAGTATTCAGCATAGTCATTGCCTCCCGCTGACCAGAACGAAACACAACAATATATGCCTCTTCTGTATCAATGTAAATTCTGATATGAATGCTAATATGTTTGTGGTCAGCCACCTCCTATAATGAACCATATCTAATTAGTTTGTCCCTAATTCAATGTAAATAAATGTTATTCTGACATTGGAAGACTTGTTGATAATCTCTCCATCAATAAGAAGCACACATTATACAATCAGAGTGACAAGTCAGTCAACTTGAAATACTCTTTTCTCCATTTCATCAAATGTACAGAACACAGGGGAAAAAATGCTGGTTCACAAAGCCAAAAGTGAACTTCATTGAAACAATAATGTGATACTGTTTGGGACACATACCTTATGATCAATGGTATCATAATACATATTGAAATGAAAACCAGAATATTATCAAGATATTATGCACTGTCTTATGCTGTAGCCGGAAACAATAAACAAGCAGGGAGTGGGGAGCCATATAAACAGCCTTGTTCTTTTTCTCTGAGGAGGGGTTGGGGCTAGTATTCGAAGCAATGTAAACATCACTAATTGAGGTTAACATACATGATGATCATCATGTTATCATTATGTAAGTTTAACTGCAGGGTATGTTCTGATAATCATATTTTGAGATAATTTAATGCTTTTACATCAACTCCCCTGCATTTTATACATTGTTTACTGTTATTGTTTCATATCACATATGATAATTACCTTATACTGCCCCTATGCTCTTGCAAACAGCTTAATAACTTTTCATTGTCATCCCTTTCATTTGCATGGTCAGCTGCTGCACATGTACCAGTCACCATGCTTCCTATGGTCAGCAAACGAAGATCTCCTTGAAGAGCCCCAAGCAAACCTGTATACAGTCAGTGACAGGGCCATCAGTATTGTTGCCTCACCAGTGGAATAAAATACCCTCTTTGAAAAGACACTGAATCCTGTTTAAGTTAAGGACAGCATACCTCTTCCAGAAAGCTTTCAGGACTTTCAAGCAGCTGTGTGAGGTGCTAGTGGGCCTGCTACATGGAATAAGAGCTTTATGAATGACACTCTAATATTATTATTATCTAATCATGTTCATATTTGTATGCTACTTGTAATTACTTGTGTCGTTAATAAATTATTATGGAAAATACATGGCTTGTTCCTTGACTCCATCACAGCTTGATATAATCCTTTATTTGCCATCAATACTTGGCCCAGAGACAAACAAATATATAGAGGGACAGATAAAGGCTGGGGACAGGTATATTATCACCTCTGGTGAAAAGCAGAGCCCAAAATGGTCTGATTGCATAAATGTTGTTTATACCTTTTTATATATCACCCAAAGAAAAAAGATGTTTTATGACATATATTACCTGAAATGAATTCATTGTAAGTGTTTCCTAACTATCAAAAGAAAATAGAATCGCTTATGGCTCTAAAATTCACAAAGAAGTAGCTGAAAATTAGGGTCTCAACCCATAATGATGGACACTTGGTTGTTATAGTGTTTTGTTATCTGCAGCAAACCAACAATATCATGTCAGGTGCATGGACTGACCTGACATGGTTCTTCAAGACACCTGGGCTCATTCGGTGTTGAAACATTCCATATATTCTCTCGGTCACTACACTTGTGCTGGAAAGTACACTTCGGCCTCATACCTATAACACAAATGGGCCATGACATATCAGAAATATCAGCCTCAAACAAACAGCAGTAATTTGAATACAGACTCCCGAAATATATAGCCTCATATAGAAAACATTTATTGCCCTGTACAGTCAACAGTATCCCAGTATCACAGTTGCCCAGCAATATTTATTTAGCATATACATTTGTAAACATGCATTGACATAATGAAATGATATATCAACGCAGCTTTCTGTTTTTATTAAGAAATAATGGCTTTTTAATTCCAATGATTTTTCATCACTTACAACCCCAGGAGACTTGGTCATGATGAGAAGTATAGTTATCGTGACGCTGTAGAAGTCACCCCTCCCCCGCCCTGTACAACCAACACGCCATCTCGGTCCAGCAATAGACCCACCGGCTCCACCCCGTTAATATAACAATCCGACAATTATTAACGGAGTTATTCGAGATACTAGTTTTTCACTTATTGGATGACCTTGACCTTAGTTTTAAATCGAGGCCAGTTCTGCGCATTATTGACGCCAAACTATTATAGAAAAAAAAATAATGTTAACATACGTACATGAATACATACATACATACGTACGTACGTACATACGTACATACGTACGTACGTACGTACATACATACATACATACATACATGCATGCATGCATGCATGCATACATACATACATACATACATACATACATACATACATACATACATACATACATACATACATACATACAGACAGACATACATACATACATACATACATGACATACATACATACACAGACATACATACATACATACATACATACATACATACATACATACATACATACAGACATACATACATACATACATACAGACAGACATACATACATACATACATACATACATACATACATACATACATACATACATACACATACATACATACATACATACATACATACATACATACATACATACATACATACATACATACATACATACATACATACATACATACATACATACATACATACATACATACATACATACATACATACATACATACATAACGACAAACGCGACTAACCAAGATAACTTGGGGAAGCGATTGGACAAGTTAACCAAACAGCCACAGTATTCTGAATGTGTTACATCAAACCAAATGTTATTTCAAGTAAATGATACATCTAGTCTAGTTCTCCATATCTTGAGCCCCTACACCCCGACTGTCACAACTCTCTCTCGCTCAAGGGTGGAGGAGAGAAGCGAACCCCCAGAGTCGCGGGATGTAGACTAACTTCTGCCAGGAATCATACTAATCCCTCAGACCATACGCGACATTTCAGTGCGTGTATACACGCAAGACCACGCCAAGAGGCTCCGCGACGCCACGACAATTCACACCGCGACAACAGTTCACACCGCAGCGCTTACCTTTCACAGCACTGTTATCGCGATTGCAATATTGCGTGCTACGTTAACTTGCGCAGGCACAAAGCCACGCGCGATTGCTGCAATATGTTTTGACATGTCTGCGAAATAAAAGTCTTGTCTAATGTTAAAATATATCTTACCAAATTGCAATTTGTGAGCTTCATGCGCGAGCCAACAGTATCCGTCATGGGAGGTCGGCGGGTGAACGGTCATGTAGGGAAAATTCCAGCCCGTCCAAATTGACGATCACCCATCCTATGGACGTCTCTGGCTAAGACGCCAGTACACAGTACTAGTGCACGAATTGCAACTGACTAAGATCTAAACTTGTCTTTTTTATAGAGTGGGAGCCAATAAGTTACACTGTTGAAAGTGAATGATCGTATCAAGTGATAGAGAGTAAGGCTTTAAGTGGTTCTCTGTTATCCAGGAAGCGAATAAACATGATAACCATTGGATGCTGATTGCGGTAAGCATGCGGTATCAAAAGATGTAACTAAAAAAAATAACGGCACTCACAGTTCCCATCACATTATTATGACCCGCTTCATAGCCGAAGCCCAGGGAACCCAGCGTCATCAAAGGTCAACTTGTGATTGACCGCAGCTGACCTGTGCGACCCCCACTAATCCGCATGTCATTAAGTTGTGACCCGTTGGTCCTAATGGTTGGTCTTTAAAGGCGGAGATTGTTTGTTGATTGCTTAACGACCTTGTCATCCAAGTATATGAAATAAACCAAGTGGAGCTCTCGCCTCCTCAAGGTCGTACTCGATCGACTGTTGGTCTGTTGGGCTAGACTATTTGTCTACCAGAGGCGCTAAGCTCCTATAGAAATGCTTCCTGACTGCCCAGGTCGATATAGAACCAGCCCCTGGGAAGCTTGAGCTCTTGAACCGAACGTCTGTGCATCATTGCTGTTCTCTTAATTCGTTTTCGCACCTATTAGTGACACTGACCTTGATATTTTAATTTGTGTTATCTGAACAACGCCAGGACAGTCAACATTTAGACCAGAGCGCTTCTATAAATTTTACTGACCCTTAAGAGCCTCATACAGCAGGTGATCAATGGGGTAGTGACCTTATTACCCCACCATCCCCTAATCTAAGTCTGAGCAATGTTTTTAAATTTTATCTGAAAAAAAAAACATAGACGGCAATTTTTACCTGGTTTGGCCAGCTGTTTTCTAAGTTCTGTGATTGTCATCAAACAAATCGTGCACAGATCTCATATTCCACACCGCAACGGCTTATTCTATTTCCAATAGTGATCTCTCGTCGGTAACTCACGGGCGGTGGGAAAAGACTCAAGCCGACAGTTTTAGGAGGGGTTACTTTTGTATTTAGACATAATTCACTTTCGTCTGTCTGCACCAAATGTCAAGTGAACACACTACGGAAATGATTTAGCTTTGCCTAATTTCTACAAATTTCGCATAATCTACCTCTTGCTGCGAAACATCCTAAAAGTTGTTAACTGCTGAAATGCAATTTGGTGCCTCCCCCATCCGCATCACCTTGAGAAACGGTCGCAAATGGTAAATGCTTTAAGGGAAATGCTACAGTTCACTGCCGCGCACCCCAGCTGCCGTCTTGTAACCGTGCGTCCTTTGGAGGATACCACCTTTGACGCGCTGCGCGTATTTTCGCGCCCAGTGCGCCCGCGTCTGAGCTGAAACGAGTTGATTTGTGCGCTCATAGCGACGAATTGTTTCCGTTGAGTTTAGATCAAAGTCACACCTCATGTACGACACAATCCAAGTTTAAATAATACCTAAGAAAGCAAATATACTTCCACATGGTCTCTGGCCTGTGCCGGGAATTAATAGTGTCGTTATAAGTTACAAGTCGTTATGTTGTTTGCTATGTATACGACAATGATATGATATTTTGTCCGTAAGTTTTAAAGTTATGTGGTGTACAAATAAACATATACATTCTATAATAATCCATAGCAGTCATTTTTTTCCATGGTTTTGTTATCATTTTTAAAAAATTCTGTTCATAATACATACATTACTGCACCATATTACCAAGTTTACTTCAAAAGTCTGTTGTCATTTGTTTTTATTATGGAGGTTTGAATATTGTAATAGACCGCACTCACGAAATCGGCCGAAAATCCATTGTGGGTTCCCATAGACTACACGAACCTATCATGTTTTAAATTTCTGTTCATAGTACATATATCACTGCGCCATATTACCAAGTTTACTTCAAAAGTCAGTTGTCAAAATTTGTATGGGGGTTTGACACCATTCTGGTCAGGGTCAATGCACAAATGTGCTATGCAACAAATCGGTTATCCAAAAGCTACGTTTGATATCGAAATATTTGATGGAATAAATGCATACATTTGAAACTCTGTAAGGACTCAATAGCATGATAATTATCCCCAAACCTCATAAGGAAACCAAAAGTACATACGCACGCTTTATTGTGCTTATGAAACTCAAATAACCCCGCTGCGCTGAGCTGGTGCAAACATTAATTAGCATAAGAACATTAGCAAAGTGAACAAGCAATATAGAAACAGATTAATTAGGAATATGCAAATCCAAGGGAGATAAATGAGAGATGGCGTGGAAGACCGGCCTACTAAAGGAGAAGAAGTGGGAGAGAAGAAGAAAGAGGAGGGACAAACATTACAACAAGCGTTAACAAATGTTTAATAAGGGGTTGACTCGGTAGCATTGTCTTGAGCAGTATCAAGGCAACAAAGCGTGACCCCAAGTTTGAGTGACTGAAATGCATTGCTAATGAGTGAAAGAGAGATAGCATTGATAAAGTCGAAGCACCAAATACCGTGGAGCTGAAAGCAGGTCGTAAGATCGCCTGGGCGATAAGCCTCGACGGAGTCCGAATAAGGGTCCGATTCAACCTGAATGCTGTAGAAGCCGTTTTAGGCGGGAGGCAAAGGTGCCAAAAGGCGGCCGTGAACGTCGGGGTAAACGAAGGCACGTACAGGTTTTAGGATGTGAGGGATGGAAGCTATGAATATTGTGAGAGATGAGTCGCGATTTTGAAGAATCATTGTGTGTTGTAAATGGAGCTCGAGTCCGGCTTCAGTGAGATGAATATTTCCACCAGACAAATGTCGACTAGGGGCGAAGATAGTCTGGGAAGGAGGGACCACATTTCCTTTTCTTAAGAAGCGAAGAAGCTATGAGAATGGCTGGTAGTACAGTCGCGTCTTCCGGCGACGCGTGTTTGGTGTTATGCGCGAAGGCAGCGTGCCCACAAATCTCGAGAAGAAATGGAAGTGGTTAGTCTGTATTGATGGTCCGGCGACAAGTGCCACCCGCTAAGATGGTCGGCCATTTTAGTATGTATATCGGAGAACCAAGAGGCGCGAGTAGAGTAACAAACGCTGTATGTAAGTCGACCAGGAACGACATGAGTTCAAAGCGGCGATATGGCCTCGTTATCCACCAATAAAACAAGATGCCCATGAAACCATAGGGGAACTTGGCCTTATAAAAATAATCACAAAAAAATATACCATCGGACATGTATTGACGGTTTTATAGGCGCTCAAAATATTCATGAAACTTATGTTGCCATTTCGACCGATACCACTTTTTTCGACCTTAGGCGCTTGGGAAAACCGTTGGTTAGATGGCCACATATGTCATTTGAAAATATTTACAATTAGGATGAGCTACACGATGGTGTAAATTTTGTAACAATCCGACCATTATTAACGGAGTTATTTAAGATATTATTTTTTCACTTATTCGATGACCTTGACCTTAGTTCTGAGTCAAGGTCAAAACAAAACCTCTCGGTTCTGCACATCATGGACGCCTAACGATTGAAGAAGAAAACATAGGAAAATTTCAACAATTGCGACCTGTATCGCGAAATAAAAAATTGTATTCATGAAACTTATGTTGCCATTTGGACCGATAACACGTTTTTTCGACCTTAGGCGCTTGGGAAAACGTTGTCATTAGTAAAAGTTTGCAATTAGAATGAGCTACACAATGGTGTAAATTATGTAACGATCTGACCATTATTAACGGAGTTATTCGAGATACTAGTTTTTCACATATTCGATGACCTTGACTTTAGTTTAGGGTCAAAGTCAAAACAAAACCTCTCGGTTCTGCGCATTGTTGCTCCCAACCATTTTAAAAAAAAATCTGAAATATTTTGAAAATTGCGACCTGTACCGCGAAACAAAAAAAGTGTTAACATACATACATATATACATACATACAAACTTATAAACCGGGCCGATCGCCATAACTTGGCTTCGAGCCAAGTTAATTAAGCGTTGACGCTCCAATAAGGGCCCCCGTAGCTTAGCGGCACACAACTAAGGCCGGAAGCTCCAAAAATCAGTCTGGTGCGATTGGTAAACAGTACAATCAAAATCAGTTTGGTTCTGTATGGAACCCTAGACCAAACAATGTGCAATATTTGAGTACCATATTGAACCATTGGTTTCATATAAAACCTTGCAACAACCATTATTTTGGGGAGTGTAACGTAGGTCACAGATGGTCATGTGTGTGTAACGCTCAATATTGCATACATTAAATGTGATGTGTAGTTTGCAAACTTAATCAGCGTCGTCAACTTGTTGTTAAGTCCCTGGTCCAATCAGAAACCTCCATGTTTGTAGATGACCGCACACTTGTATCAATACCTTTTCCCTAAATGTTCAAACCGAGACGCATTAAAGATATGACATTGAATGTCGTGGACCAGGTACGCATTTCATCAGACCGAGGGCAGGTATAGTATTTTCATGTGCTATTCAAAAGCGAAGTTGTCTATACATCCGTCGAAGAAGCTATATTGACCAAATTGACCATATATTCCCTCAAGGGAGTTTCGGGAGCGGGCCCCAATTGAAATCAATGGGCTTCATGATGAAATCTGTACTTATTTTCGAATGCGCTCAGGTTAATTACTTAAGCTCATAAATTTTATCGACAGACTTTTGGTAGCATATTTAAATTTCTTAGCATTCCCCAAAAAGTATAACATCTTGTATTTAGTTATATTTCTTCTTTATTCTTTCAAATACAATCAGGACTTACTACCCGCTGATTAATATTTGGTAGCTTCTCTGGTGTGAAGTTCGTTTAATGGGAGTAAAGGATCCGCTAGGTCCTCTCTCTTCACCTTTTCATGACTGACCGGTCCATATCCCACCCTGACCAGGTCTGCTTGGTAATGCAAATTTGTGAGGGATATACAAAGGTGACATCCTCCCAGCCGAAGTATCTCACTTCTGAGAGCCCTGCTACCTCTATACTCGTCTTTCGATCCGTTAGAATCCTCAGTAACTCTCTTAAAGGACCAAATGGACCTCTTAAAGCCACACTCGACATACCTCAGGGACACAAGACTCAGTTTTGGTACCTGTCAGAGCACTCTTAACCCAATCTAGTCAAAATGACTAGCTAACCTGGTCACCCAGCTATCGAAGTTAGTCAAACTCTGTAACGACTAATCACATGGTCAAATCGACTAAGCAACATAGTCACAATGACTAGCAAGGCTGGTCAGGTGTTGTTTGACTAGTTACCTAGTTAATTTGACCACCCTGAGAGCGTTATCTTCTCTTTGTTGGGAGACCGCGATGCGCGGATCACAAGGGTTGGTTACATAACCACAGATGCGCGCTGCGTCATACCGGAAGCTTGACCTTTGCGGCGGTTCTTTAACCAGTTGCTGCGGGAAATTGGAAATCTTCAGTTGAAATGTTCTGACAATCGCCTCCATACTATTAGGTGAGAATATTAAATAGTTTACTGTATTTTTGTATGTATTGTCGTGTACCATAGCTGGTATCAGTACTAATGAGCGCTTAGCTTCAACCATAAGTCTACTATGTGTTTTAGAATGTCGCAACGCAACAAGACACCAGCAATAACATCTGTTGAAGAAGCTGTGGATGTAACAGAGGTCATGGCCATGGGCATGCTGATGGCCGCCATTAATGTGTTTATGTGCCTTACCACATATCGACCAAAAAGACGTTTCGTTATGTACAGAAGGTCATGCTGGTCGTTGATGATGAGGCTAAAGACCCAGTTGATGCGAAGCTTCTTTGTATTAGGGCTAGTATTAACAAGGTCATGCATGTATGTGTTTATTTACAATAAAGTCTTCTTGCGTTGCATATTATTTTGTCTAACTTGTTTTTACACTGGTTCTTACATGGTTCGACCTTTATTCATAGTCAAACTGACCTTCATTCATAGTCAAACTGACCAAATCTTCTAGTCGGTCTGACTAAGTACAATAGTCATTACTACTTACGCTATAGTCAATTTGACTAATGAGATAGTCATAGTGACTAATAGATTAGTCATACTGACCACTCTTTACTTGACTAGGTAGATTAGTCATTTTGACCAATCAATATTTGACTAACTGCATTAGTCAAATTGACTAACACATTAGTCGTTTGGTGGACAGTCAATATGACTAGCCAAGTTAGTCAAGTTGACTAGATTACATTAAGAGTGAGTTTATTTTTCACACATTGAGTAAGTTACGCACAATTTAGGCAATTACTTGATGACTTCGCGCAAAGGAAGCGGTCAAGTACATGGAAACTGCAGTTACTGGCGGGCAAACTGAACTGGGCATGTCATGTCGTAATGGCAGTGCGCACGTTTCTCTGACGTATAATTAACCAAATTGACATATTAACTGACGCGAGGTATAATATCCTTCTTGACAACGAGTTTCAGCTGGACGTCGTATGGTGTCAGGCATTCTTCACCACGTTTAACGGCATATCAGCCTGGCCAGATCCAAGGCCGGTAACTGATTTGAAAACCGATACATTCACAGTAGGTTGTGGCGGAACTATTCTGACGGATTACTTTTATTCAGCCTGGTAATACGACTGGCCAGAAGCGAATCCCTTACAAATTAACTATAACGAATCACTTTATCATTCTTCCTTGTAAACCTGGATCGACACAAATCCTTTTCATTCTATCTCTCAGTCTTCAAACAGCTTCAGTCCTGTTTAAAATTGGAGCAAAGCTGAATTCGTATTCGCCTATCAAAGCACAGTTTCTCATAGGCCAAAAAACAATGCTATCGGAGCCACAGAAAGGTCCTTCTTAACTTTCTGCAACGACATCCGTTTCCAGCCAATCCACCACCACGCTTTGTAGTTATGCGGCGCAGACAGAGTTGCATTCAGCTCCGTCAAGCAGAACCTCAATGTAATTAGAATAATGCACTTAGAATTAAGTTTCCCTGACCCCATTGATGATAATTGGTCACTGTCCAAAGACAAAGGCACCTCTGTTAAGCGTAAGCGCTCGATTCCCCTACATCATCCTCCTCGTTAGATCAAAGCTTGGCCTTACGTCACCGCATAATAAATGCTTCTGGGCTGCTTGTTTGGTTCTTTCTCAATGCTCAGAAAGTCCAACGCCCCCCCCCCCCCCATTTTTTTACGGCTGCTTTCAAGTTCAAGCCTTTCTAACACCTCAAACGGTGCGATTTTATTGTACACCCTGGCGGCCTAAGCCACGGGGTCGTAGCACAAATTAGCTGGTCGAAAACTACTTCAGCGCTATCAGCGGGGTGTTACGTTGACCCGCGCCTTCTGCTGCGCCTCACGTCAGGGCCCCGCTCTCATGACAAGGACCTGTGATAGGGGACTTCCAGCTCCTCCGTTGTACAAGGTTTTTATCTCCGAGCTCCGGGAAATATTGGGCACCATCATCTCCAACCCTCTACTCGGGTCATAATATCCGGCGGGGCGGCGCCTCTTGGGTGGTGCACCATGGTCTTCCAGGGGAGGCTATCAAAATTCAAGGCGACTTGAAGAGTTGAGTCTACCACTCCCATCTCACTCTCCCTTTCACAGCTAAAACCTCCATTATTAATCAATTTTCCACTAACCTATCCTATTGAATACCATTGGCTCCTGGGGTAATATTTTATAGATTATTCTTTGTTTTGCCATATTACATAATAGCAATGATCATTTTGCGCTTAAGTAAAAGAACTACGATCTTTATGTGATATTGTATAATAACGTTATAAATAAATAAATATCCCTTGCTGCCCACTTACATTTTACTTGCTCGTACATTAACTCCTTAAATATATATAAAGTAAATTGTTGGGGTCTGTACATTAGGATAATACATGGTGTAGCAACAACAGGCATATGAATGAGACCAGATCAAAAATCTTGGCGGCGTATCTGGCGCGTTGCCTGGACTAAATAGCAATTTATCACATGTAAACTATAAACATCTAATACGTTATGCAATAAACTTTATATTTATTCGTACCCTTTGGTACATGCCTGTGAATTGATGAGAAATATTCTTTTAACGAGTTAAATACATGGACGAGGCGCATTGCGGCACAAGCACGGGTCACTGTCGGCGCCGCATCCCGGACTACCGGACCTCTAGCAACTGCCCTTACTTATCGTTTTCCCGTCTACGATACCGCAACGTTGAAGCTGTGGATTCATGCCCTGAAAAGGAAGGCGACGCCAAGTTTGACGGTGGATCGCGTGAATAGCGACCAATTTGAGAAAATCGGTTATGTCCGAAAAGGTGCGTATGATACGAAAACTGCCTTCATAATCCTGAAAATGTCCAAACTGAAGCGGTCCACTTCGAAGTTCAACTATTGTTCGTACAACCCCAAAGCTACCGATCGCCCTCCACGTTCCCAAGCAGGCTAGAAGAGAGGAGAGAGGAGGTGACAAATTTTTAGTAAGTTTGTGGTTCTGATGCTTGGTGATATAGTATGGCTACATAAATTCCCCGACGTCTTGGATTATCACCTGTTGACAAGCAAGAGAAGGTCGTTATCAGGGACAAATAATTGTCCTGAACCTGGTATCATGGGATGACATTAGGGCCCTACCCACCCGACATTTCCGTCGCGCCGCTATTCCTCGCCAGCTGCCAGACATATCCCGCCTGATTGAAATGATGGGCCTCTAGAGGTAAATCTTTACGAAGTCGCTTAAATGCCTGATCATAATGATCGTGCTATCGAGTCTTTGATAGCAAGTAATTAGCCTCCTCCTCTCTCGTGTTTATTGCTCGCTGGCACTCTCTCTGTTCGCCTTCCTCACGCGCCTTTTTCCTGTCTCAGCAGCTGATCTCCCGCAGGGTTTACGACATTTCATCGTCGCTTAAACCCGTGCGCGGCTTCTCGGGGTCTCTCTCCGCTGAGCCTGGACTCGCTTCACTCGGCTGTCCTTCTTCGTTCCTCCAACCCACCCCTATTCTAAACCCTTTCGTTTTCCGCTTTGTTGTTTGTCGTTGCCTCTCTTCTCCCGACACCCAGGCCATCCGGCTTTCCAGGCCATCTTCCATTTATCGTCCTCGCTTTTGCATATTTATGCGTAATCGGTTTCGATATTGCTTGTTCACCTTGCTAATGTTCTTAATGATGTTTAGCCCTACAAGACGTCTGAATACAAATTCAAATTAACCGTTCGACCGTAGCTATATGATCTTATGCCATTGAATGTTTGCACCAGCTCTGCGCAGCGGGGTTCTTGGACTTCATTAAGCCCAATAAAGCGTGTGTATGCACCGGCCTTCCTTTCGGTTTCCGTGGGAGGTTTTGGAATAATTATGAGATAAACCAACAACCAGACAGTCGTGGAAGAACAATCTGTGGAAGGGATACACACCCTTTAAAATCTACAAAGAGGGCGTTCCCGTCCGTGCCGATCATCTTTACCTTCGTTCCTGCAGCATGACGCATATATAACTTCTATTTCAATGCAGCTCGAGGAAGTCCCCTCTCAGATCAGCTATTGAGAAGGAGCAGCACCACGCATAACTACGCCATGTACTCCTCCTACTACTGCCACTATCACCACACCCAACACACCCCCCACCACCCCCCACCACCTCCACCACCACCACCACCACCACCACCACCACCACCACCACCACCACCACCACCACCACCACCACCACCACCACCACCACCACCACCACCACCACATCCACCACATCCACCACCACATCCACCACACCACCACCACATCCACCCACCACCACCACCCACCACCACCACCACACCACACCACCACCACCACACCACCACCACCACCATCACATCCACCACCACCACCACCACCACCACAACCACCACCACCGCCTGTCACAGCCTCCAAAGCCACCACTGCCACACCAAATACTACCACCGCCAACACCACCACCACTATCACCAACAATACTTTCCATATCTTCCCCACATAATATCTGAAGTAAACCCATATTGTACTCGAAGCTATATGCATATATCTGAATAAGCTGCATTGCACACTGAACGCATGACATTATCACAATTGTCCTGACCATCAGTCTTATGATGATCCTATGTATGTGTGTAAAGAGCTGTATTATCATGTGTTTATGGTACTCACAAAGTTCAATAATGAAACCTTGCCTTTACAACTTCTTGCATCATTTGACTTGCAGGCTGTTGATTTTATGGCCATTAACGACCCTCGGTTCCCCCTCACAGTCACACTTTGACTTCAGGGCGCTAATTGAATCACTGCCTCCCATTTCCATTTAGGGTGGAGAAATGTACTGTATATTCGATGCTTATGGACTTGGCTGGCATTTCTGCATAGCTAATTATTGAAATTTAATAAATGAACGAAACTATTAAGCATTATGTAACCATGCTTACTATTAGTGACATTGATTGAACATTTTAAACTTTCTTCCTTAAATATATGTCAACAATGGATACTAAATGCATGACGAGAAGATCTCAAGACAACAAAAAATGAAAGTATAAAGATTAGTGAAGAGCAATGTTATGTGTAGGTTACATCTTAATGACAGTCAACATGGTCAACACCACAACGCCAAAGACATAGTAAGAGACTGGTTCAAAATGCCGTCCCGACATTGTTTGTCATCCCGACTCCTCCGGATACTCCAACAATCAAGCGAACACATCATAAACTAAGAAATGACTTGCAACCAAGGTCAAGGTCAAGACAAAAACACATCTACGACACCATGAACAGTCAAAGGTATGTTCGCAGCAAATTGCCAAATGATGGATTATTGATTATTGATATCACAGCTGATAAGTGTAAAAGGCTTAGTTGTAGGTCTACTTTAATCTCCATATGTGTACTCCTACAGTTGCAGATTAGTGAGGAACAAAGAAATACTGATACTCTGTGTGGAAATAACCATGCCCTCACTCTGAAAGTCGGAGGTCTGAAAGTGAATGTTCAACGTCTGAAGATGGATATGAATGGGCTCCTCAGTCAATCCCCCCATCCCCACCCACCAAGACTGCTTGATTCAAGAATAGAAAATCGAATATCTATGTGCCTAACTTTACAAACATTTGCCAGAAAAACAGACCCTTTTCTTTTGTTTCAGCCCAAGAAAACTTCCCTGCTTGATGGGATGACAGCTTTCATTCAATACTGTTTTGATGATATGAGATGTTTCACACTCTGATTATCGTATCAAATTTATCCTGAGTCAGCGTGAAATAACAGTTACCAAATAAGTATTCAACAAGGCAAAGGAGTGAGGGTGGTATGACCACCCTGTCCTTGCTTTGGATCGCTCTTTCTGTCGATGTCATGTTCTCGCGGCATTGGTGAAAGGCGCGAATCGTCTCCGGCTTCTCGAATGATAGTAGCGTGATGCCGACCGGCCTACGTGACATAGCATCAACCGCCTTATTCTTCATGCCCGGCATATGTATGATGCGGAAGCGATAACGCATGTCTTCTTCTTGATGTTTCTGAGGCGGGAGATGGGTATGTTGTCCAGAGTTTTAACAGCGGCTTGGGGTCTACCGCTAATATCAAGTTGTCCCAGCCCATCAGGAAATAGAGCGCCAACGTCCGTGACGATCTCTTCGTATTGTCGTGAGTAATCGCCCCCTGATGTGGCGGTCGTCCTCGTGGACAATGAGACGCTGTTGTAACCGTTCCATGAGTATAACATTGTATTGCGCTTCCCCTTATATAGGTACGCGTCGCTCCTGGTGAAATGGGGATTGAGTGGAGTGGGTCTCGCGGAACACATGCTCCTTCAAGGTTGCTTGGAAGTCGACGGTGCGTCGCTGAGAATGTGAATTACCTTGTTGATCGCGGCCCTCATGGTCACGGATACGGGTATCGCTACATGATGTTCTTTATCAACAATAAACTCTGGAAGCTGTCAGCAATCTGTCGCCGGCTACTCGTGTTTTTTGTTTACATTTTACTGTAATGATATCGTTTCAACTTTTGCAACCCCCCCCCCCCCCCCCCCCCCCACCCCACCCAAAAAAAAATTCACTCCTCAGATTCGAACCCGTGATGTTGGATTCCAGTGGACACCGCGCTACCAGCTGATCTACTGAGGCCATGCTTATTCTGTGGCAGACACCTTGTAATTGTACACCTTTTTCCCGCCAACACCGGTGACGCATTAGTGACTCGCCGTGTTGTCTATCTCAGCGGGAGCTTGGTCTGGTTAAAACTAACGGTAACGAAATCCCGCACCCAGCGGAGCATGGGCAAGGTAGATGTTTCAGTTTAATCGAACAATATGAAGACCAGCATCGCATAACAAAGCCATCCACTGTATCCTATATTGAACGGCCCATATCAACCCCTCATCCCATCCCGCCCCTCCATGCTCAACATCTAGACTGCCCGTTACACGATATTATACATGGAGGCTGTGCATCATTATTTCAGTAAAAGGGTCATGAAATGATTGTTTGCTGATAGGACTGGTAGATTCCATTAAATCAACACGATGAAACCATTTAAATCGTAATTTTATGATCCAACTTAGCACAACTATGACTATGAAGAGATAGCTTGAAAGATCGGTCGTCCTTATGCGGAGGTTTTACTACAGAACACAGCGGTCGTCCTAAGCTTTGTAGACATGCCACAACAACCAGCGGTCGTCGTATGCGTGGATATTTGCGATGTTGGTTTTAGGGCGACCGACCAAAAGTCGTATATCTCCCAATATTTCACATAAACTTCTAATATTCGACAATAGGGGTTATATGACGTCCAATACGGCAATTGTGGATTGTTTTTTGAAAAAAACAGGTAATCAAGAGATATATCACCAGTCGCCCTAATGCGGCTTAATGAAGCGGTCGCCCTAAACCGGGAAAAAGAGTTATATATATATATATATATATAATAATAATAAGATATTGCCTGATATTAACTATTATCATTATTATTATTATTATTATTATAGAGATATATATATATACATATATATGTATATATATATATATATATATATATATATACATATATATATATATATATATATATATATATATATATATATATATATATATATTTATATATATATATATATAAACATATCTGAATATAGTTACTTGGGCGGCGAGCCATTACCCATGCTCGGAACCATCATGACATGAAAGTAAATGGTTCATCAAACCCTTTTGTGTCAGTACATTTTATGATTCGCAGATGAACAATATTTCTTCTCATTTGATTGTGGTATTGTCGTCAATCGCGATGTTATTTGGTTCAAGTTACGCGAAGTTAGTATCAGACAACTATATAAGGTAGTAACCTACAACTACAGAAGGTAGTATCAGACCACTATAGAAGGTAGTATCATATAACTATAGAAGGTAGTATCGGATAACTATAGAAGGTAGTATCAGACAACTACAGAAGGTAGTAACAGAGAACTACAGAAGGTAGTATCAGACAACTACAGAAGGTAGTATCAGACAACTACAGTCTGAATTGTGGCTAGGCCGCACCAAATGTTTATTTCACATAAGTTGTTTATCGATTTCATTACAGTGCTAGACACGTCGTGTCATTAAGTGGTTTTGAGTTAATTGTAATGAGGACGAAGTTACCCTCACGTGCTTGCGAGCGTTTTCAGCAAATTAAATCAGGCATAACTCGATCTGATAAAATAAGAAGCATTCAGTCAGTAAAATGCAAAAACCGACCATTTTGACCAAAGTTGTCAGCAAATATGATTTACAATATTTCATTGCCAATCAATTGGCGAAATAGTTCTTGGTCAGTTGAACATGTTGCCGTAAATATCTTTCAAATTACTACCATTTTCTCACTTTGAGTAGCGAGGATTGCTTTTCAGCCGCAGTATATATTTAAGCATATTTTTCAAAGCTGTAACCCATTATTTGGTGGAGAATTACCCAACCAAGAATGTTGAAAGATGTGCTTCTACAAAACGCATGTACACAGGCTAGGAGATTTACTGAAAAGTGACATTATTTATACGTTGCATGCGAATGCACCAAAACGGATGCTTAGAACATTATAAAGCTACACATATATGTAACCTTGGCTTATAGTTCACTCAGTATCGATTCGGATCAAGTGAAGGATTGCTTTTGCCCTATTTGCAAGATGATTAATTTAGATTGCAGCACAATTCCTATGGGCCTAGTTAGCATATGTCTATTGACTCTTTCCAGCTTCATTTGTGTATTTTTCATTTGGCATTGCAATCGACACCACCGCGAAGTCCTAATACTTATTGGTCATCTAAACAATAATGTAACAAGATATGTTATGTTACAACATCCGGACTCCGAGGCTAGTTTTCATTCATCATTGTTTTATAGAATAATATCAGCGCTGGGGATTGCAGAAGGATCCGATTATATAACTGTTTGTGAAGACCAAAAATCTCCGTCCAAATATCTCTTCAGGTTACTTACGAACGTGTGGTCAGGCGGAATGTATGTATTTGTGCTGCTGTCTCAGGTGTACATGGTTTTGTATACGGTTCTGCCTCCACGATGGATACATACTTCATTGCCAACCTGATTAAGCCTGACATGATGGTACTCTATGGTGCACTCATGCTGTAAAGACACAAAATATATCAGACTTATCATATTTTAAAATGAAAGAACATTTCCGGAAAAAACTGTATGTGACTTATCTGCCCTTAAATTAGTTTAGATTATGTATACCCCAACGTAAGGAGTTCTGATACTATGAACATCATGAATATTGGACATTGAGGGCCTGCATAGCGTAAGGATAAAAGTTTTCGCTAGTGCTCAATCCAGATCTTAGTAGCACAATGTACACACTGTTCTTTTTCTCATTAAATAATTTATCCCAACTTATTCAACCACGTTTTGTCTGTTTGTATTACTGTTATCTGTTTTTAGTCCAGCTCCTCTTGGAATTCATCAGAGAAGAAGAACTTGGCCCCCGGCTAATCAATGTGATCAATCCTATGATGATGAAGTTGGTTTGCACAAAAACCCTCGCATAACAAGAGCAAATGATATCTGCATCTAATTGAATGCACAGTTGCCGATCCGATGCTTGTTTATATTTACCATAGGTAACTGACTTGCCCCAGGTTATATTTATTTAAGCCACATGTACACATGGACACCATCTAGCTGTTCGGTGTTTTGTTGGCTTAGCGCATGCCAGTCTGTTTCCTTGGATCTACAATTCCTGGGGGCCTTCGTAGAGAATGCTCGAAGCTATGCTTATTTTTGCAATACCGAAAGCATATTGACATCGCAGGCGAGAAATACAGAAGCGGTTCACAAGGCTATGAAGGATCTTATAAGATTTATAGGTCAATAACAATGATATGTTGGAGTGGAAGTACTTTTGAGTAATGTTAAGTCATGCCATAAGGTCGGCCCGTCGTGGAAATCCGAGAGGTTATCAGTCACCAAGCCTGAGGCACATAAACGGTTTTCCTCATTATATTCCCACTACACTTACAAGAAGCAACAAATACACAACTAGATTGCACTATTTTACACATTTTTGTCATAGCAGCCACGAATGTAGTCAACTCTAACAAGACGGATGTTTGTTTAGAGTACATTGCACTTATCATTCTCAAAACGAGGCATATCGTGTCTCCGCGGATCACAAACGATACTCCTACTATGGATACATGCCTCAAAGTCAAAGACCTTGTGCACCAAAGCGATTTAAGGCGAGATCAAAAGGATCTTTTCGGTGCTTTTTTTTTTGCATTGATATTAGACTATTTATCTTTCTGGAGCACTCGAACGCCTTGTCCGTTGCCCTTGGATACGACATAATCCAAATGGTATCGACAAAACTCGCATAAAGCACATCCTTTCATAGTTCGAGGGATGCGATAGGTATAATCCCCGTCTCCAGCGTTGTTCCTCGGCAGCGAAGCTCTACCGAATATGTCTGCAACTGTGCGGTCGAGTAGGCCCCTGCGTTGTATCTTCTATTCTTACCCTCTATTCAATGTTCTACCAAATTGTAGAAAATTTCGTGCCATCCAATTATTCGCGGGGATGAAATATCAGACATATCATTCAACAATAAGCATGTGTCTCCTTTGACAATAAGGCTCAATTAGTATTCGTGGTAATATATCGGTGGAATGAATCAAGATTTAAGAAATGCAGTTATATGAATTGGAAAACATCTGAGTTCATTCCAGGCACTCGCGAGGTTTTTTTATGAGCCGAGGAATTGGGCAGGACCTTTTTCGATAGGATCAGGCAATTACCATTATTATATATCAGATGGAAGCCTTTCTCAATGGTACCATCTCAGCCTAAAGGAATATCGCCATTACAAGTTTGTGAAATATTGGCATGGTTTGTATTGTAATCATCCGGCATAATTAACGACGAGCTCAGTAATTGTGGGTTATGTCTCCCAAACAACGGAAAGTTCAGATAGCGTTAAAGAACGCTCATATTTCTTAATCAAGACGCATTTGCACAGATTGAAGTGCTCTCTAACGACCATTTTGATCTTTTTGAAGTTGGACTGTAATCGTTCAACAAACTGAAAACGTTCAAGCGATAAAATTTACGTCAGTCAAACACCCTTAACAGGGCAACATTGCACCAAACTTCTTTACAATTGAAAACTCTGTCTGCAAATGGTGGCGCAGATAAATACATTTATTTACTTTAATTAAGCACTTATTGAAAAAGAATTGTTTGTAACGAATTTTTTTAGAATTGTAGTGGTCCCAGCATGTCGATCCGATGCAAGCCTAAACTAATATGCTGTATTAAGAAATATAATATCGACTTTCAAAGGATGCCATAATGTTAGGCTGATTCATGAATAAATTCTTCTTTTTATGCAACATTGAGATTGGCTCAGTTGAGTCCTAAATGGGCAGTAACTCCAGTGGTTTAAAATCGATTATCCGATGTAGTGTCCCGCGCCTGCTATAATATTTATTTGCCCTTTCAGTTAGCTGCCATGACCATACATGATTGAATAACGCTAATGTATGGCAGCGACTTGTCTGAATTGTGTCGCCTCGGAAGGAGGTTATCGCCAAATGCGCCCCAGATAGTACATCAGGCCGATATGGTAATTATGAATTCAGTATTGCTGGCATAATCATTACAATGACCGCTAGGATGTCCGCTGAGATGACCTTAAGCATATGTTCTACTTGAGAGGGAATGGCCAACGATTCGTCCGCTTATATACCGAAAACCAACTGTGCAGATCACTGAAAAGAGGTCGGTTCTCTGCCAAAGTGCACCATAGATTTATTATCAAACCTGTGCTTACAATGGTAATCAGGGATAGGCTTTTTGTGGCGAGTCGTTGAAATCCTAATTTCTGCTAACAATATACATGCAATTCAACAAAACCAGATCTAGGATCTTGGCTTAATGGCAGCTTTACATAGTTGGCTTTTTTTGACTACTTTATTCAAGACCACTCAAAGCCTGTCTTTGGGATCACTGGTAAAGCTATGAGAGCAGTATAAATGAATAGATTCAGTCCTCACCAACCTTAATTGCTCCATTCAGGAAGATGAACTCAACTTAAAAAGCTACAGGGAATGATCGAACCCTCTATTCAATGACATATACATGTCACGTGACTTATATCGATTTGTGAGTCAGAATGTGTTGCGATGATCTGCTAGGTAACATGTCGCATTGAATCTCTCAGGAATAATTCTGATATTTCACTCTGGAAGTAAGGTACATAATGCATTTTTAATGCTGTATGCAATTCATAAAAAAAAGATAATAATGTAACGATTAGCTCCTACACATGCCGCCTATCGATATTCTAGCAATGGCATCGTCAGAACGCAGGACAATGTAAGCGGAAATTCCGAGGTGTCACACGGCAACACCCAATATGCTTAGTTACGAGAACCGATGGGTCGCGAATGTGATTCAACGGGTCCCGTGAAAACCGTGAACAAAGCTCTTAAAGATAACATGCACTATAATTATGTAGCTTGTTATCATATGTCCCATATGTCTAAATCCGTCCATTGGTGAATCATGCGGGTCCATCGTGCCATTCCATGTGTCAAGCGCCCTGTTAAATGGGAAACATGCTCTGCTTGGATCAAGTTTCACCGAATTCGCACTGGCTAGTTTTAATCCACGAATGTTTATTCATACCGCGTTGTTCGAGCAGAAAATTTAACAACAAGCTGTAGCAGTACTACAAAAGACGTCCTTGCTGTTTTAAGGGCCTCAGTTGACATAAACTGTCCCTTGAATATAATTCCGCTTTGAAAACAAACTAGACTGAGCTCCATTCCAATAAAGCGTCTCAGCTGTTAATACGAGGTCGTACAGCTTTCTGATCAACATTGTTTTTCTATGTTTGTTTTTTAAGACCATTTACCTGACGTAGAGTGAGGAGTTGATCAGCAATATGTTTGCACCTATCGTCCCCAGTCATTACGGTCTAAGTCCGCATGCTGATAGCACTGATGATACACATAAGGGACGATGGACCCGCATAATTTTTGCTAGAAAAGCTCTAAACAATTATAATCAAATAATGCAAAAAAAAAATTTAACATTGTAGTGATAATCTGTTCTTTATAACAACACACCCCTACCAGGGCAGCACCAACTCTTCCAATGTGGAAAAACAGTAATAAGGCAGCGGCAAGAGTCATTACAATACCAAAGCCGTACATGGCCAATGCAGTTAACTTTACCCCATCATAACATCCACAATATCTTATGACAGCATTGCCATCCGACCCAGGGCTCATGCGTACTTTTAAAAGGTACCCAAAGTGAAGTGTGCTTTACCTTTCCATGTATTATCTTGCACCCAACTGTTGCTGACGAATGGCCATAGGGCTGCATGCATGCACTCACAATTTGGACATAGATTACCAATCTATTGTGGTTGGTTAAATTGGTTGTCTCATCCACTACGGTACTGACAAATAAAGATTGGCCTACTATTTCATACAACCGTGGCTCATGTGGGAATATTTTGCTGAAAGACGAGAGTTGTATGATGTTGAGTTTTTCAGAATTACAATATAATCGATTCCGATTTCATAAAGCCAAAGTGAATAGAAGTTTGGATCTGGGAATCCCCCAGGGACAAACCAATAGGGGCACTTGGGTTGGGGGCTCTCGCTTTAGAGAAATATTCCTCTAGCATTACATTTGTGCTAGCATAAATTGCTAGACTCTAGTAGGCTGAGAATTGACAACGCCCATTGAGTAGACTTGCTGCTTCATCTGTCTTGATAAATGATAACTGGGTTTTTTGTTATTCCTTTATACTAGCGGTAATCTCCGTTTGCTTCTAAGTCTTCTCGTTATTGATAATACTTAAGCATCAGGATTACACCCTATATATGTTAGGCCTGATTCAAGGCAGACAGCGTGAGCCGTTTTCTGGCTCTTTGCACGCTTATTGCTATGACTGGTCAGGTTATTTGACTGAAAACAGTGTACAACGACTTGGTGTGCCTGTTTCCAACTTCCATGATTCATTAAGTTAAATATTTCGTATTAAGGTAAGCTTAGCACCAAATTGTTCCGTGTGCCAGACTATGAAGCAGCCGTGTCACCGATACGACTTGAATGTGCAAGTCTAATTACTAGCTGCAGTTATTTTCATTTGATGTGCAAGAGATATTAAACGGTTCTTATGCGTTTTAGCTTGTGGTCAGAGTAGTTGAGCGAAGCAACAAACGTCGCAGGCAATAGAATACAAAGCGGTTGTACCACTAATGACAGGCCGCTAATTGTTCTGCAACATTATCACAATGCATAACATCAAACTAGTTTTGCAATAGTGCACCATTGTAGGCTGCACCATCAAACTATCCCGGTGGGATATTTCATTATAGCCATAATCAGCCGCCAACCGAGCATCTAGTGGAGACATATTACAAATGATGTCGGCCCCTTTGATGTTTCAATGTGTAGATATTATATGAGGCATGTTTCAGGTCCATAAAAATATGGCTAAAATGTCGGTTAGTGCGTTGTGTATTTGAAACACGTTATATCTATATCATCTTTAATATATACAGGAGCTCAATGTAACGCAAGGGCAATCCAAAAAGTTTCAAAACAATTACCAAGTATTCAATCGCAAATAATATTAGAACATAGCCCAAGTCAATAGAAAGCCGGCTCACATATAATATTACTGCGGATCACTGGCACGATAATATATAACTCGATACAGGAAAGGCCTGATTATAAAATTGCCAAATGCTTGCCGGACCCCACGTGCAATTCAAACATTCGTATTGCACAGTGAACATAATTAGATAAATAACCACTGGCTCAATTAAGAGTCGGCGGGAAATGATAATGTTCTAGCTTTGTATATCTAAAATACACCAAGTTCCTGCAGTAATATAGAGATAGCTGTTATACCAACTATCTGTATTTTGAAATAAAGACTTCAGCAGCACATAATAAGACACTACAGCGAAACAAAAAGAGAGCTGGATACGAAGCAAATGGGATGATAATGGGCGAGAAATGAACATGAGATTAAGCTCAGGTGCGAGCGAGAAGGCACGAACATGAAATAAAGTTAGGGTGTTAGAGAGAGATAGAGACATCAAAAGATAAAGAGATTAAGAGAGAGCGAGAGCGGTAGATTGAACATTACGGAGTGTTTTTGCGTGAATGGGCGAGGAAGTGAAAAAAGACGCTTGTAAGGGAGCGAAATAAAAATTTATAATCAAAAAGGGGAAGTCAAGATTTTCGAAACATAAGAAGAATAAAAGATTTGCAGAGAAAAGAGGTTTTTATGATCTCTTTATGCTCCACTCTTTTCTCCAGTAGAAATATAGATGTTTTAATGTGCTCACCTCAGTAGATGTAATCATTACCACAATTGGTTAACAGGCCAGGCTCGTCTTGAGGGAAGATACAGAAGCTGCTCGCCAGCTGTCGTGGTAAAACATCATGTGCTGGAATCTAGTAATAATGAATACTTGAATAACAAAGTATTGGCATGAAATGCATCTTTAGCTCAGCCAATGAGTCATAGGAAATGGTTTGCATCGGCAAAAGCCTATTAGCCACGAGCAAAGAGCGAATGAAGCGCCTGATTAATACTGTTTTATGTACTTCGTAATAACCGCTTCTGAGATACCTGCTTGCAGCTTGCATGGCACCAATAATTTCGCAGAAAGCAAATGAGTCTGGTCTCTATACACACGTCATCACCATGATGTAGAATAATCACGTAGTTAACAGCTGATATATATCACTGTTGCCACCATCTAAGTGAATTCAACAAACGTTTGCTGCGTATATGTAAGCACGGCATTTGGATGAGGATAAGCAATCTAAAATATGCATTTTCTAAACTGAAATACACATACATCCGATACGCACTCAACATCAACTAATAGATCGTTTTTCTATTCAACTAGGTTATCAGCTCTCAAGGTAACATCTGCAGTTTTGTTCCTTGACTGGACATTTTGATTACAATTGCAAGGAAACGGTGAGACAATTGGTCAATAACCGTCGCTTTGCAGTGCTGTATCTGGTTACCATGCGATATAATTGTACCTGGACATAGGACTGGATGTAACTACTAACAGCGTTTATGCTAGGCTGTCATTCGATATTCAGCAGATTTTCACCAGCATGATTATATAAACTCTGTTGCGCAGTATGTCAGCACATGTTCACGTTTGTCGGAGTGTATATCCTTCACAAATCATGCTCGCTTGAATGTACCAAGGGGTCATTGTTGGCCTATTAAAGTGCCTATCGCACACGGTTATAGGTACTTCGCTGAAATCAATTCATAATGTGATCAATAAACTCAAACCGGTCCAATAACCGTCGCATCTGATCAGTTAAGGCCAAAATTTGATGAAATGTCAGTTCAAATTAGCGCGCCTGACAAAAAGCTGAGGCAGCCATTATCCAGGTCAACCATGCGTGTGACGTTAGGTAAGGGAGGCCGTTCTCAGAGACGCCCCGTTGTTTACATTGTCAGAGTTCGTCTCGCGGTTTTGGGATTTTGGATAGTTTTTAGCCATCTTGTGACCACCTGAAGGCGATAGTTAATGGTTGTTGTGTTGGGGGCTGCTCGCGTACCAGTCGGGACGGCGTGAGTTTGTTCAGGTTTCCTCGTAAGGACGATTTAAAAAAAACAATGGATTGGCCAGGTACTACAATCGCGAGACAAATGGCCGGGCCCGGGCAAGTACTCGTTTGTGTGCTCGGTTCATTTTTCCGAGGAATGTTTTTAGGAGGCACCCGTACTCAGAGAAGAGCTTGGTTGGATACCACGATGTAAGCGGGTTTTGAAGGAAGCTGTTGTGCCTACTCTTTTTGCGAAGGCCTCTGCTGTCAGGCAAGCAAGAGAGGATGGTGAGGCAAATGAACCCCTCTCACCCAAGCCCAAGAAAAGCAGAACTGCCTTTATCAAGAGAGAGAAGCAGAGGGTGAGACTCCATTATCTTGTTAAGAGAGTACAATACATTTCGACCGTGCAACTAATTCATGGATCTATATAAATATGATAATTCTAAAGATTGACTTAGCTGATGCTTACCATGAAGGCAAGGAGTGGTTGTGTCTTGAAGCTTAGATACCCCAAGTTTAAGCAGGGACATGTTGTCACTAAAATAACAACAAAGGCAACATTTGGTGAATATTTTTACTGATATATAAAATGTAAACAACAACAAATTCAATAACCATGGGGATGGTGTGGAAGCTGTAACTTGATTCCTGTTATGTTTCAGAGTATGTCGTGTGCCTGATGGCTGAGTTCTTGCTAGTTTGCTATGAGCCAACCCTGCCCAATACACAAACACCATCTCCAATGTGTGCAGATGCGATGAGACCAGATCCACGACAAGCCATTGAGGCACACCAGAGTAGGTTCCGCATGAATCGCGACAAGTCTAGGTAAGTGGAGGGTTGAGGAATTCTTGATAGTCTGGTGCTGGGAAGCTATCTCGTATTGTTGTAACAGCGCAGGCTGGAAACGGAAAAGTCTGTACGTAATGAAGCACATCAGACTCTCATCCATGAACAAATGACGGGTGTCTCCCAATACTGCTTTATTCAGGTATGACACAGTAACGATCGCATAGGTCAACAGTGCTGCAAATAAGTAATCGATTACCCATGCCGATCCAGCCCATTAAAGACGTTGTTATCTATATGAGCGTCGCCGTAGATAAGGATTGATAGCCATTTGAATTGGATGCTTACCTTCCCCTCCATGCATCTAAGCCGAATGGTTTAGTATTGTATCAGATCAGCTATTTGACCCAGGCGTCTTTGAGAACCAAAACAGGATGTGAACAATAAAGCTTCAGAAACAACACAAGCCTCTACATTGTCCATTTGTACATTAGCCCAAAGCTCATACAAGTGGGATCTCATACAAGTCTAAAGTGGGTTGTCGATGTGCATAACATCCGATCCAACTCTTTGCATGATATGACCAAACAGTCTGTGTTATTCTTTGAGAAAACTGTCATGACAGGAAGATGGATGAGCCAAAGTCACCTATCTGAGCATGGACATGCGTAGCACGTTAAAGAGTCAAACGATCACATTATGGCACTGTCGTCGGTGTATCTACATCGTGGGAATTTTCTAGTGCCTTCATTATGCACGAAGACCATGATTGATCGACCGCAAACATTTTGAAAAAAAAAAGTTTTTCATAGAGAAATACCTTTGTAGTGAGGCGACGGCATGTAGTATTCATGTAGGGATGTGCACTGCGGCAGAAGCGTCAACACCGGTAGTAAATTATGCAGCAATTTTAATAGTTTCACCGATAAACCCCCGTGGATGCTAAAGTGGTGCGACAGGTACTCCTCGATCAATGTTAGGGGTTTTCACGGGAGTGTTTACTGCTATATTACATGGATGCATAAACATTGGAGTCTGTCGAAGCATGGAGAAGTTTGATTACTTTATTTAGTTATTTGTGTGAATGCCATACTAAGAATAGAATGTTAATTATACTGCTAACCATGCGAAAATAGAACATTAACAATACGGAGAAAAGAAGAGTTAGCAAGACGACCTAAATCATCATGTAATATCAAGACGTCGGCACTAAAAAAACCGTGTGAGATGTTAAGTTGAGCAAATGAATATCTTTTCAAAAAGTAGCAATCATGCGTGGTTGGAAAAGATACAACGCCGGACGTCTTAATATCGTCGCTTCCGAAAGGGTCTGCCGTTCACGATAAAAATATGAGGAATCTTGCTACTCCCTAAACTTTTAGTCAATAAACGAATGGTTAAATGGACCATTATGATTATAAGCGGCAATAATTTCCACTTTGTGTCTTCTTAAGCAAATGCAGCCGAGTCCGTTTATCAAAAGCTGCAATATGGTTGATTTGTTTCACCAACAGCGCATGACAGTGCACGGCATTCCTTCTTGCTGTAGCACACGTGCAGTATTTTTTCTGAATATAGTAAAACATATATCACAGCCTCTAGGCGGAATAGATATAATGGACTTGAATTCTGTCGCCTTCCGCTTTAGGTACATCAGTTTATAATCACATTTGAGGGTTCTGGTAAATCAAAACGTCAGAAGGATGGAAGTGTTATGCTCATAATATAGCCGTACATCATTTCTTTTTGTCTAACATCCAAGGCTCAACAATGGCGCAAGTGAATCCGGCCTGTTACAGATTGTAGCCCAAATCAATGCAACTTCTGACGGTTCTCTCTAAATGTATCGACACTTCGATAAAACAGACCTCCTATATCCATCAGGGCACCCATTACTTCGGTGTTTGTGTCCATGAAATCGTATCATGATCATTTGAATATTCATGAATTGGTATATGATGTTGGTACAACAGAATACATAAATTATAACGGATTCATGCATCACGTGATGTCCGACAACAAAGCATCTTTGTTTATCAATCAATTTAACAAAACACTGAATGTAATAAATGTTAGTTTACTTCTTTCTCATCCAGCAAACTACTGGTATCCACGTGTACACAATGCTGTTCACTTATGGACAATGATATCGACGTTCATAAAATTCAGAAATAACCACTTACTCTTGATTTGGTCTGCTATAGGTACAAGTGTGCATTATATAATGAAACTAGTAACGCATTTGTACTCCAAGCAAAATAGCTTTGATACAAGTACGGTAACATCAGTCAAACAGTAAGGCCCAACCGCAATTCATTGCTTTAAATTTCACTTAACGTGCAACTTAATAAATATATGACCGCCATTTTACTGTCATGTAACTAATTGAATGTTTGAAAGTGCCTAATGAGAGACCGTGTTGCCGTTTAGTTTAGTCCTGAAGGTGGCAGCACAGAGCAATGCGGTCCCAAGCTCACCCATTCAGGGTGTAATTATATGAATTTCATAGTAAAGGGATATCCCGGTTGTCTTACATGGTTGTCATTTTATGCCATGAACTGATAAATGCAATTTACAATAATCCTTCACTGGGGTTACATTGTGAAGATAAAATTGCATTGTAAATTTGCATGTTTGTCTCTTTTATTAAACAAAGGTAATCTGAGTTCATGTTTTTTAATTTGTAAGAACCCAGAAATGAATTAAAAAACTTAATTCTTTAAAATCGCAAAGTTTATCATACATTCAACCACAGACAATATGCAACTAGAGATGCAGGTGAATGATTATTGAAGGAAGCACAAAACAGTGCACAAACTACACAATCTCAGTAACAGAAATTGTGAAAATACATGGAATCAAGCACAGGATCTCTGAAGCAGTCCCTGGAAAAAGCCCATCTAACTTTGCAACCATACAAGCAATAAAGTCATTGCAACGGGTTAGTGGAACAATCTCGATGAGGTGACAAAGTCGACTGAATGTATGATACAACTGGCCCTGAATCTTGTAAAGGAAGTAGTGTTTGCTGTTGAGGGTCAACTGGTTGTTCTCACTGACCAGGTATTGCACTGAGACAAGAGTGACTGGTTTGTTCCTGGTACTATAGGGGCACTTGACCTCAGCAATCAGATCATTAGACACAACACCATCTGGTGAGCATGCCATGTGGGGTGAGTTTGGGACACCAGATCCGACATGGCTCAGGCTCATTATGGATACCATGGTCAATGGCTTTTGTACACGAATTTGATTGACGCGGGTCAGTGACTTAGCCATTCAGACCATGTTCGTTTTGATTGAGGCTCTGCACACCCTGCCAAACTGGGAGGACTGCAGTTTCTTGCACCATTCCATGTGCAATGGTGTTGTCCCTCACCTCTTGGCATTGAGTCTCTGTGATGTAGGTGAGGCCTACATGCTGGAGGAATTCATCGTGAGGAGCAAGTTTGAAGAAATCGTGTTCATTGACAATTCCGTATTGCTTTGATGGGGGGATAGGCATGCTGCAGGTGAATGTGGACGCGAAGTTGACACATTTGTTCATGACAGATGAGGCGTAGTCTGACAATGAGCGGTAACTGTATGGCAAAGCGGTTCTGAGCCTTGACAGGGTATCCCTTAAACCATTTTCTGGTCTGATGGAAGGTCTGTACAGCTTTCCTCAAATATAAGGTTTCCAGACACTTTGAAAACTACAAGTGCGCACAGCATTGCGCACACAATACAGTGTGCCTCTTGGCCCATGACCGCACCGCAATCACACTAGCAATCATTGATGACACCATGGATGTCAAGTAGTGCCACATCAACCTCATACTCCACTGACTTCTTCACACTGTTCCGACCTCTGATGAAGACAGAGGAATATTTAGACGTATAGTACTTTTTTGCATCTTTGGTAAGCTTTTTGTTGGGGGAGTGGAGATAGGCATCGGATTATCGAAATGACATTAGGCAATTAATAAGAAAATGGAACAGGATGATTACATAAAAGAAATTCAGTCAGATTAATGAGGATTCCTAACGTAAACACAAAATATACAGGATCGGGCCGAACAAACGATTACAATTCACCTAGTTCAAATTTTCATCCACTAAGCTGCGCATTTCGCTTCACGGCTCTATTCCCAAATGCCTTAGAGTTATCAACGATATAACGCAAATGGTTCGATCACAAACAACGCAGTTTTCGATGTATACCGCGTGTATTTAACTATCGGAAGCAAGCGAAGGACCGCATCACTCCGTGCTGCCGCGTAGAGGATTTATACTCGCATTCTCTCATTGAACGAGGATTCCGAACACATGAAGCATATAGATGATTTGTTAGGCATGGGAATAGTTAAAAAAGAACATCTGTTATAGCTTGCATTAAGTGACACCAACTCTTTGAGCTAAGACTCATGCACTGGCGGATTATGCAGGTGCTCAAATAAATGCGAAGTATTTTTTTTTGGCAAATAATTTTTTATTCAAACGGTAGTAAGTGTTCTGGATGCAGTAAAGAAATCATTCAAACAATTGAAAAATTCGATTGCATTGTTTAAGTGAAGCAATAGAAGTGAAAGCAAATACTGTATATGCATAGTACAAATGATTTTGGCCTTGCTTTGTCAAATGGAATATTATATGCCGCCATTATGTGTACATCGTAACATAAGCGTGCTGATGATATACAATCTTCTCATTTCTGAAGAGCAACATAAGTTATAGATGTTGCCATTGAAGGCACACTTCAATCATCACTGCTGCTCCTGTGTGTTTTTGAAACCTAATATCACCACATGCGACGTCTTTGTTCAACTGCCTCCTATGCTGCGGTAAAGAAAGTACATCAATATTTAACATGTACGTACGTGCAGCGTGTGCCGTGGATTATATCTATTGTTTAACAACAATGACACCAATCAGTAATTCGGATAACAACTTGCTGATTCACCATGCGGATATAGCCTATACAAAATTTGTACCCATAACAATATAGCATTAGATACGGAAATATAGATAGTAGATTGGATGCCTACTGTCATGCATCGAAACCCGGCGAAGGATTGATGTAGATATCGATTCGCTACGTGTGTAGAAATGTATAGATGGCATTGCACCAAGAGATTAACGTTAATGAGCTCACAATGGACCGCTGATAATTATCTCATATGCTGTCAACATTTGACCACGGCGATGATTTAGAGATCAAGAGCTAAGCAGGATGTGAACAATGAAGCTTCAGTTGCAACACATGAACAAACATTGTCCCCTTGGGGATTACCAAAAAGCTCGGCTTTATCACAAATGTAGCCTTTTGTTAGCTTAGTCGGTGGCACACATGCTGTTAAAGTGCTTACCATCAAACGCAACACAAAGTATGATGCGACGGAGCAAATTGAGCCTTACTGCTAGCTCACTATCATCCTAGGAAGAAGGATAGGCCAATGTCAAATGTCAAAACAAGGACACGCATAGCTCAATAAATAACAGTACGGTCACGAAATGGCACTGCTATTAGTGTACCTGCATTATTGAAATTTTGGGTGTCGCTATTATGCATAAATATCATAATTCTGTGACCGCAAACATTTTGACCAGAATGCCAAGCTCTTCTTTGTGGGATAACATTATAGCGAGGCGAGGACAAGCAGCATTCATACCAAGGGATGTGAGTAACAGCCGAAGCATCAAAACTAGTGCTAGATATGGCAGCAGCTGGAATATTAAATTCAGTTGGTCCCTGTAGCAGTTTTTGTAATCACAGCAGTAGCTTAAATATCAGCATAGGTGGCTATTCGAATGCGAATATCCGGATAGTTCAATTGGGGGATAATTGACAAATATATGATGGTTTCACTTAATAGTAGTAGATACGCGTGTACTGACGCAGAAGGTTTGTCAAAGGCCAAGCAATAGACAATACTACACAAGCTACAATAGATGTATTAAATGCTATTCAGACGCGCGGCCTAAGCGATGTCGTTAACATTTCACATGGTACGACGAAACACAAATGCGGTTATTTACATACTTACTTCCCTTAAAAAGGGTTTCGTTGTGATGGATTTGTTTTGCGGGTGTCAACGAGAGCAAATCAGCTATACGTCACTTATATTGTACGAAACCTGCCAACCATCAAACAGACACTTTCAATGGCAGCCTTGTTCGACGTTCGACTACGATTAACATTTTACAGAAACATCGTAGTTGCATTCCAACATGTTATAATCACCGTTATCTACGGAGTAACATACTGGATAATACATATTAAAAGGCAAGTGATGCAGTTGTAACCGGTAACACTAAACAACGGCGGCATGTAAATGAGAGCTGGTGAAATTTTTATACATATTTTATAATAATCATCATACAAGCTACAAAACCCTCCTTTAGGCTTCATACACACACATGAACCCACGTTATAAGGCAGCTATAAAGTTGCTGCCGCCTACAATAGCACGGGGTTTACACAAAGCAGTCAATGGGTAGAAATGATCACTGGCAAAATCTCTCTTTGGGTGTGGTAAAGGTATACGTGACTCCATATATTGTCCTGGAACCCTGCGAATCCCCCCTAAGCAATGTCTGATCATCCATGTATTATTAACGCTCTGCAAACAGCCGATAGCCTGGTAGACATACATCTCCACTGATGCGCATATTGTTGTTTGCATTAACATGCTGCTCAGCAAGGCGTGGTCGTTGACCTTTTCATGGCCTAGTTTGCATGTACCACAACTCGGTAGCTTGTCATATGAATATCGGAGCATGTCTAGCCACCCCAAAGTGGCATTGTTCTATCTTCTATGAATTGTCGCATATTATTGTGTACGCATAAAGGATGAATGAACTTAAGTTATCCGCCTATAATACTGACCCTGCCATTGAAAGCGGTATTATCGAACCCAAATCGGCACAATTCATGATTATGACTGTATTATCTAACAATGACATTATTCAAAATTCAACCAATACTATATGCACATACACACACAATATATATATATATATATATATATATATATATATAGATAGATATAGATAGAGATATATATATATATATATATATATATATATATATATATATATATATATATATATATATATATATATATATATATATATATATATATATATATATATATATATATATATATATATATATATATACATATATGTATATACTGATATTGTTGCTTTTAATGGTCATTAATATTAATTGCGGAAACATTCATCGGAGGTTTCGCTAAAGTGGCCGTCAATATTATAATTTCTGGTGTTCCTGTCTCTTAACTTATCAATAGCGGCTCGACGAATTATTCTGTAGATCACTTATCCGATAGGGCATTGAATAATTACATTAAATTGACACGTTTTAACTAAAATTGTTTATCAACATTTTGATGCAAGAATAAAAACATATTGAATTGTTAAAAATGTCGCCAAAAACCCTGCTAAGCGGCCGTGTATTTCATATGTACATCATCCATGGACCTATAGACAAAAACACGTTAAATATGTTGTCTATGTCAGAACAATAAAGCTATTGATTAAGAGGTAATCAACAACCGCCTCGTATCAATCACATGTGTAACATTGGATGCGCATACATTCCTTCAATTATATATATGCGCATCGCGAATACTGTAGAAAGCCTGCTGCCCAGGGTCAATATAATTACTTATGTTTTAGATACGAATTGAGTAACATTACCGCTATGTATATTGTTCTACTGTTCATAGGTACGAAGCTCATACATTATTCATAGCTGCTTAATTAATTTGCGTTTTTTGTGAACATGCAAACGGCGCACTCAACATGTAATATGGTGAGTGGTACGATTATGCAGCTTTTGCGCTCTATCGGAAGCAAGTGTTTTTGTCGAAATGAAGATGATCTAATATCACAGAACTGTCAAACGAGCTCACAATGTCCTCAGTGCATATACATCATGGTGGTTTTATGTGACAGCATCATGCATATAGAGTGATCGACGTTCCGGGATGTGCTGCAGGAGTCGAGACTCCATTATCTTGTTAATAGTGTACAATACATTTCGACCATGCAACTAATTCATGGATCTATATAAATATGATAATTCTAAAGATTGACTTGAAGGCAAGGAGTGGTTGTGTCTTGAAGCTTAGATACCCCAAGTTTAAGCAGGGGCATGTTGTCACTAAAATAACAACAAAGGCAAAATTTGGTGAATATTTTTACTGATATATAAAATGTAAACAACAACAAATTCAATAACCATGGGGATGGTGTGGAAGCTGTAACTTGATTCCTGTTATGTTTCAGAGTATGTCGTGTGCCTGATGGCTGAGTTCTTGCTAGTTTGCTATGAGCCAACCCTGCCCAATACACAAACACCATCTCCAATGTGTGCAGATGCGATGAGACCAGATCCACGACAAGCCATTGAGGCACACCAGAGTAGGTTCCGCATGAATCGCGACAAGTCTAGGTAAGTGGAGGGTTGAGGAATTCTTGATAGTCTGGTGCTGGGAAGCTATCTCGTATTGTTGTAACAGCGCAGGCTGGAAACGGAAAAGTCTGTACGTCATGAAGCACATCAGACTCTCATCCATGAACAAATGACGGGTGCCTCCTAATACTGCTTTATTCAGGTATGACACAGTAACGATCGCATAGATCAACAGTGCTGCAAATAAGTAATCGATTACCCATGCCGATCCAGCCCATTAAAGACGTTGTTATCTATATGAGCGTCGCCGTAGATAAGGATTGATAGCCATTGAATTGGATGCTTACCTTCCCCTACATGCATATATGCCGAATGGTTTAGTATTGTATCAGATCAGCTATTTGACCCAGGCGTCTTTGCGAACCAAAACAGGATGTGAACAATAAAGCTTCAGTAACAACACAAGCCTCTACATTGTCCATTTGTACATTAGCCCAAAGCTCATACAAGTGGGATCTCATACAAGTCTAAAGTGGGTTGTCGATGTGCATAACATCCGATCCAACTCTTTGCATGATATGACCAAACAGTCTGTGTTATTCTTTGAGAAAACTGTCATGACAGGAAGATGGATGAGCCAAAGTCACCTATCTGAGCATTGACATGCGTAGCACATTACAGAGTGACACGATCACATTATGGCATTGTCGTCGGTGTATCTACTTCGTGGGAATTTTCTAGTGCCTTCATTATGCACGAAGACCATGATTGATCGACTTCAAACATTTTGAAAAAAAAAGTTTTTCATAGAGAAATACCTGTGTAGTGAGGCGACGGCATGTAGTATTCATGTAGGGATGTGCACTGCGGCAGAACCGTCAACACCGGTAGTAAATTATGCAGCAATTTTAATAGTTTCACCGATAAACCCCCGTGGATGCTAAAGTGGTGCGACAGGTACTCCTCGATCAATGTTAGGGGTTTTCATATGGAGTGTTTACTGCTATATTACATGGATGCATAAACATTGGAGTCTGTCGAAGCATGGAGAAGTTTGATTACTTTATTTAGTTATTTGTGTGAATCCCATACTAAGAATAGAATGTTAATTATACTGCTAACCATGCGAAAATAGAACATTAACAATACGGAGAAAAGAAGAGTTAGCAAGACGACCTAAATCATCATGTAATATCAAGACGTCGGCACTAAAAAAACCGTGTGAGATGTTAAGTTGAGCAAATGAATATCTTTTCAAAAAGTAGCAATCATGCGTGGTTGGAAAAGATACAACGCCGGACGTCTTAATATCGTCGCTTCCGAAAGGGTCTGCCGTTCACGATAAAAATATGAGGAATCTTGCTACTCCCTAAACTTTTAGTCAATAAACGAATGGTTAAATGGACCATTATGATTATAAGCGGCAATAATTTCCACTTTGTGTCTTCTTAAGCAAATGCAGCCGAGTCCGTTTATCAAAAGCTGCAATATGGTTGATTTGTTTCACCAACAGCGCATGACAGTGCACGGCATTCCTTCTTGCTGTAGCACACGTGCAGTATTTTTTCTGAATATAGTAAAACATATATCACAGCCTCTAGGCGGAATAGATATAATGGACTTGAATTCTGTCGCCTTCCGCTTTAGGTACATCAGTTTATAATCACATTTGAGGGTTCTGGTAAATCAAAACGTCAGAAGGATGGAAGTGTTATGCTCATAATATAGCCGTACATCATTTCTTTTTGTCTAACATCCAAGGCTCAACAATGGCGCAAGTGAATCCGGCCTGTTACAGATTGTAGCCCAAATCAATGCAACTTCTGACGGTTCTCTCTAAATGTATCGACACTTCGATAAAACAGACCTCCTATATCCATCAGGGCACCCATTACTTCGGTGTTTGTGTCCATGAAATCGTATCATGATCATTTGAATATTCATGAATTGGTATATGATGTTGGTACAACAGAATACATAAATTATAACGGATTCATGCATCACGTGATGTCCGACAACAAAGCATCTTTGTTTATCAATCAATTTAACAAAACACTGAATGTAATAAATTGTTAGTTTACTTCTTTCTCATCCAGCAAACTACTGGTATCCACGTGTACACAATGCTGTTCACTTATGGACAATGATATCGACGTTCATAAAATTCAGAAATAACCACTTACTCTTGATTTGGTCTGCTATAGGTACAAGTGTGCATTATATAATGAAACTAGTAACGCATTTGTACTCCAAGCAAAATAGCTTTGATACAAGTACGGTAACATCAGTCAAACAGTAAGGCCCAACCGCAATTCATTGCTTTAAATTTCACTTAACGTGCAACTTAATAAATATATGACCGCCATTTTACTGTCATGTAACTAATTGAATGTTTGAAAGTGCCTAATGAGAGACCGTGTTGCCGTTTAGTCCTGAAGGTGGCAGCACAGAGCAATGCGGTCCCAAGCTCACCCATTCAGGGTGTAATTATATGAATTTCATAGTAAAGGGATATCCCGGTTGTCTTACATGGTTGTCATTTTATGCCATGAACTGATAAATGCAATTTACAATAATCCTTCACTGGGGTTACATTGTGAAGATAAAATTGCATTGTAAATTTGCATGTTTGTCTCTTTTATTAAACAAAGGTAATCTGAGTTCATGTTTTTTAATTTGTAAGAACCCAGAAATGAATTAAAACACTTAATTCTTTAAAATCGCAAAGTTTATCATACATTCAACCACAGACAATATGCAACTAGAGATGCAGGTGAATGATTATTGAAGGAAGCACAAAACAGTGCACAAACTACACAATCTCAGTAACAGAAATTGTGAAAATACATGGAATCAAGCACAGGATCTCTGAAGCAGTCCCTGGAAAAAGCCCATCTAACTTTGCAACCATACAAGCAATAAAGTCATTGCAACGGGTTAGTGGAACAATCTCGATGAGGTGACAAAGTCGACTGATTGTATGATACAACTGGCCCTGAATCTTGTAAAGGAAGTAGTGTTTGCTGTTGAGGGTCAACTGGTTGTTCTCACTGACCAGGTATTGCACTGAGACAAGAGTGACTGGTTTGTTCCTGGTACTATAGGGGCACTTGACCTCAGCAATCAGATCATTAGACACAACACCATCTGGTGAGCATGCCATGTGGGGTGAGTTTGGGACACCAGATCCGACATGGCTCAGGCTCATTATGGATACCATGGTCAATGGCTTTTACACGAATTTGATTGACGCGGGTCAGTGACTTAGCCATTCAGACCATGTTCGTTTTGATTGAGGCTCTGCACACCCTGCCAAACTGGGAGGACTGCAGTTTCTTGCACCATTCCATGTGCAATGGTGTTGTCCCTCACCTCTTGGCATTGAGTCTCTGTGATGTAGGTGAGGCCTACATGCTGGAGGAATTCATCGTGAGGAGCAAGTTTGAAGAAATCGTGTTCATTGACAATTCCGTATTGCTTTGATGGGGGGATAGGCATGCTGCAGGTGGATGTGGACGCGAAGTTGACACATTTGTTCATGACAGATGAGGCGTAGTCTGACAATGAGCGGTAACTGTATGGCAAAGCGGTTCTGAGCCTTGACAGGCTATCCCTTAAACCATTTTCTGGTCTGATGGAAGGTCTGGAATTTGTCTGTACAGCTTTCCTCAAATATAAGGTTTCCAGACACTTTGAAAACTACAAGTGCGCACAGCATTGCGCACACAATACAGTGTGCCTCTTGGCCCATGACCGCACCGCAATCACACTAGCAATCATTGATGACACCATGGATGTCAAGTAGTGCCACATCAACCTCATACTCCACTGACTTCTTCACACTGTGCCGACCTCTGATGAAGACAGAGGAATATTTAGACGTATAGTACTTTTTTGCATCTTTGGTAAGCTTTTTGTTGGGGGAGTGGAGATAGGCATCGGATTATCGAAATGGCATTAAGCAATTAATAAGAAAATAGAACAGGATGATTACATAAAAGAAATTCAGTCAGATTAATGAGGATTCCTAACGTAAACACAAAATATACTGGATCTGGCCGAACAAACGATTACAATTCACCTAGTTCAAATTTTCATCCGCTAAGCTGCGCATTTCGCTTCTCGGCTCTATTCCCAATTGCCATAAAGTTATCAACGATATAACTCAAATGGTTCGATCACAAATAACGCAGTTTTCGATGTAAACCGCGTGTATTTAACTATCGGAAGCAAGCGAAGGACCGCATCACTCCGTGCTGCCGCGTAGAGGATTAATACTCGCATTCTCTCATTGAACGAGGATTCCGAACACATCAAGCATATAGATGATTTGTTAGGCATGGGAATAGTTAAAAAAGAACATCTGTTATAGCTTGCATTAAGTGACACCAACTCTTTGAGCTAAGACTCATGCACTGGCGGATTATGCAGGTGCTCAAATAAATGCGAAGTATTTTTTTTTTTGGCAAATAATTTTTTATTCAAACGGTAGTAAGTGTTCTGGATGCAGTAAAGAAATCATTCAAACAATTGAAAAATTCGATTGCATTGTTTAACTGAAGCAATAGAAGTGAAAGCAAATACTGTATATGCATAGTACAAATGATTTTGGCCTTGCTTTGTCAAATGGAATATTATATGCCGCCATTATGTGTACATCGTAACATAAGCGTGCTGATGATATACAATCTTCTCATTTCTGAAGAGCAACATAAGTTATAGATGCTGCCATTGAAGGCACACTTCAATCATCACTGCTGCTCCTGTGTGTTTTTGAAACCTAATATCACCACATGCGACGTCTTTGTTCAACTGCCTCCTATGCTGCGGTAAAGAAAGTACATCAATATTTAACATGTACGTACGTGCAGCGTGTGCCGTGGATTATATCTATTGTTTAACAACAATGACACCAATCAGTAATTCGGATAACAACTTGCTGATTCACCATGCGGATATAGCCTATACAAAATTTGTACCCATAACAATATAGCATTAGATACGGAAATATTGATAGTAGATTGGATGCCTACTGTCATGCATCGAAACCCGGCGAAGGATTGATGTAGATATCGATTCGCTACGTGTGTAGAAATGTATAGATGGCATTGCACCAAGAGATTAACGTTAATGAGCTCACAATGGACCGCTGATAATTATCTCATATGCTGTCAACATTTGACCACGGCGATGATTTAGAGATCAAGAGCTACGCAGGATGTGAACAATGAAGCTTCAGTTGCAACACATGAACAAACATTGTCCCCTTGGGGATTACCAAAAAGCTCGGCTTTATCACAAATGTAGCCTTTTGTTAGCTTAGTCGGTGGCACACATGCTGTTAAAGTGCTTACCATCAAACGCAACACAAAGTATGATGCGACGGAGCAAATTGTGCCTTACTGCTAGCTCACTATCATCCTAGGAAGAAGGATAGGCCAATGTCAAATGTCAAACCAAGGACACGCATAGCTCAATAAATAACAGTACGGTCACGAAATATTAGTGTACCTGCATTATTGAAATTTTGGGTGTCGCTATTATGCATAAATATCATAATTCTGTGACCGCAAACATTTTGACCAGAATGCCAAGCTCTTCTTTGTGGGATAACATTATAGCGAGGCGAGGACAAGCAGCATTCATACCAAGGGATGTGAGTAACAGCCGAAGCATCAAAACTAGTGCTAGATATGGCAGCAGCTGGAATATTAAATTCAGTTGGTCCCTGTAGCAGTTTTTGTAATCACAGCAGTAGCTTAAATATCAGCATAGGTGGCTATTCGAATGCGAATATCCGGATAGTTCAATTGGGGGATAATTGACAAATATATGATGGTTTCACTTAATAGTAGTAGATACGCGTGTACTGACGCAGAAGGTTTGTCAAAGGCCAATCAATAGACAATACTGCACAAGCTACAATAGATGTATTAAATGCTATTCAGACGCGCGGCCTAAGCGGTGTCGTTAACATTTCACATGGTACGACGAAACACAAATGCGGTTATTTACATACTTACTTCCCTTAAAAAGGGTTTCGTTGTGATGGATTTGTTTTGCGGGTATCAGCGAGAGCAAATCAGCTATACGTCACTTATATTGTACGAAACCTGCCAACCATCAAACAGACACTTTCAATGGCAGCCTTGTTCGACGTTCGACTACGATTAACATTTTACAGAAACATCGTAGTTGCATTCCAACATGTTATAATCACCGTTATCTACGGAGTAACATACTGGATAATACATATTAAAAGGCAAGTGGTGCAGTAACCGGTAACACTAAAAACCGGCGGCATGTAAATGAGAGCTGGTGAAATTTTGATACATATTTTATAATAATCATCATACAAGCTACAAAACCCTCCTTTAGGCTTCATACACACACATGAACCCACGTTATAAGGCAGCTTTAAAGTTGCTGCCGCCTACAATAGCACGGGGTTTACACAAAGCAGTCAATTGGTAGAAATGATCACTGGCAAAATCTCTCTTTGGGTGTGGTAAAGGTATACGTGGCTCCATATATTGTCCTGGAACCCTGCGAATCCCCCCTAAGCAATGTCTGATCATCTATGTGTTATTAACGCTCTGCAAACAGCCGATAGCCTGGTAGACATACATCTCCACTGATGCGCATATTGTTGTTTGCATTAACATGCTGCTCAGCAAGGCGTGGTCGTTGACCTTTTCATGGCATAGTTTGCATGTACCACAACTCGGTAGCTTTGTCATATGAATATCGGAGCATGTCTAGCCACCCCAAAGTGGCATTATTCTATCTTCTAGGAATTGTCGCATATTATTGTGTACGCATAAAGGATGAATGAACTTAAGTTATCCGCCTCTAATACTGACCCTGCCATTGAAAGCGGTATTATCGAACCCAAATCGGCACAATTCATGATTATGACTGCATTATCTAACAATGACATTATTCAAAATTCAACCAATACTATATGCACATACACACAAATATATATATATATATATATATATATATATATATATATATATATATATATATATATATATATATATATATATATATATATATATATATATATATATATATACATATGTATATACTGATAATGTTGCTTTAATGGTCATTATTATTAATTGCGGAAACATTCATCGGAGGTTTCGCTAAAGTGGCCGTCAGTATTATAGTTTCTGGTGTTCCTGTCTCTTAACTTATCAATAGCGGCTCGACGAATTATTCTGTAGATCACTTCTCCGATAGGGCATTGAATAATTACATTAAATTGACACGTTTTAACTAAAATTGTTTATCAACATTTTGATGCAAGAATAAAAACATATTGAATTGTTAAAAATGTCGCCAAAAACCCTGCTAAGCGGCCGTGTATTTCATATGTACATCATCCATGGACCTATAGACAAAAACACGTTAAATATGTTGTCTATGTCAGAACAATAAAGCTATTGATTAAGAGGTAATCAACAACCGCCTCGTATCAATCACATGTGTAACATTGGATGCGCATACATTCCTTCAATTATATATATGCGCATCGCGAATACTGTAGAAAGCCTGCTGCCCAGGGTCAATATAATTACTTATGTTTTAGATACGAATTGAGTAACATTACCGCTATGTATATTGTTCTACTGTTCATAGGTACGAAGCTCATACATTATTCATAGCTGCTAAATTAATTTGCGTTTTTTTTGTGAACATGCACGTGAGTGGTACGATTATGCAGCTTTTGCGCTCTATCGGAAGCAAGTGTTTTTGTCGAAATGAAGATGATCTAACATCACAGAACTGTCAAACGAGCTCACAATGTCCTCAGTGCATATAGATCATGGTGGTTTTAAGTGACAGCATCATGCATATAGAGTGATCGACGTTCCGGGATGTGCTGCAGGAGTCGATTTTGAGTTACGGCACCAGCTAGAATAGCACCAACGATAGACATCTATGGTAGCCGTCAGGATAATATGATCATGTCACTGTGATACCCATAGTCTACAATATGAATGTCATGATAACATACTTCTTGGTTCATTTAACAGAATTTAACCCAAGTGTTTTGTCTAGTAATGCTCATTTGAATCTGCTCTTTCTAATCAGAACAACTATTTGAAGCCATCAGCTCATGGTAATCATTTGACATTCACATTCGAATGGCTCTTGGCACGCAACCAAGTTATCAACATTCATGAATGCATCTATCTCTAGATGATGTATTCAATAGTGCGAATTCATATTCTTCATTGCACGGGTAACAAGTTATACCAAGGACAATGCGCACTAATTTGGTTTGACATAAGGTCACGTGACTGAAAAAAAAAACAGAGACCATCTCTGCGACAGTAACCAAACTGATAATCAATACGTATGGCAAACATAATGATGATCGATCATCCGCGTCCATTGTAACCTTAGTCTGTCTATTTGCAATGATGACAGACAGTTAATTTCCAGTGGGGTGCTATGTCCTGATAAGTCTCCACATCAAATGAAAGGATGATTAGTCCTTTCGTAGCAGTGAACGAAAAACAAGGTATATCATGTGTTTGCCCAGTGCTTGTGTTAGTCAATCACGACCGCTTTGATAATTGCATAATCGTAGAGTGAACTCTTGTTTTTAATACATCCTGCACGGCTGTTGCAATTAAAGCAATTGATGATATGCTGGTTATCTTGCTACATCGCTTTAACCTCAATGCATAAAGCAATATCTGAAAAATATTGTATGCACGATTGACACTTTAGGCCGCCAAATATCTCTGGGGTTCCCGGTGGGAATGATCTTTATTTTTCAATGCTCTTCATAAGATATTCTATTGGCGGTGTTGTTGAATTAATGGTCCCAAATGTGCTTTATGTTACTTTGCACAATGGTTCAACTAACCGACCGTACGACGGGCTCGTCTGTCGCCAGATCTGGTGATGTTGCAGAGACAACATCCACACGTAATATCATTTTCTATCAGCGTATTGGAATATGGGGAAATTTGGACTGGGGCAGACTATTTATCATCTTAATGTTTGAGCGCACGAACATTATCACAGAGGCGCAAACATCCTGTTTGTTACTAAAACATATGATACGCATCCTGCACCAGTGTCTGATTTAGTCGTCCATGCGATTTAAAGATCAGGAAAGAGCCGGTTACGACCCATCAGTCGACACGCAGCCCGCTACTCGAGCTGCTTGTGTGGGAACGATGCCAATATTGCCGTATGCAATAGCAACATTCTGTCGCCATTCTTTTCATGGCGAGGTCTGGATGCAGCTCTTGACAATATTAAATGCCTCCGCTAGTCGCCTCTGGAGAACAATGAATAGGCCGAGCTCGCTAGTTTGTGCATCTATCTTGTAGCATGTCTAGCCACACCACACATGTTATTGTTGTATCGTGTGATATATGCAAGCCATCTGTCACCAATTTATATTGTGAAGACGATAAATGATTGACAAATGGTCCTCCGTTAACCGGCTCCAATGCAGACAATGTGATCTAGCTTAGGATCTAAAAGGCATGTACCTGAACCAAATATGTAAATGTGATAAATAAGACTTTATGCCCGCCAAAATGCAGCGAACCAATTATCTTCCATTATCACTTTGATGCCCATATTTGCTTTGTCCTCATCCCTTTATAAAAGGTTAATCGTTATTTGACGGATAAAGCTAATTGCTTTCTAGCTAAATTTGCTCACTATGGAAAATTTATGAGGCGAGGCAGGTGTTCGTTTGCAAGCAATTATGTCGCTGTTAGTTTGCTGCAGAGTTTTGTAGTTTTGAGCAGATTTTGTAGTATATTTACGCTGTCTATTTATAAAAATTAAATTGGGAAGATCATGTCAGTCCCCGTTGAAGTTAGCGTCCATAAAATTCGGAAATGACCGCTCGCCCTTGATATGGTCTGCTATAATGTTTGAATCTATAGCGTAGGAATAAAATAAGTCTTGCGGAAGCATTTTGCAAAAAGCAAAGTGTTATCACCAGCAACCGCCGCTTAACATTGTGTAAGCACTTAGAGTCGATATATCTTCTCGAACAACTTGATGCAATATGTATCGTGTGCCGCTAAACTTGGATTGATAGATGACTATTTTGTCAATGGTTCTGGTCGATGCTTGGGAGTATAAAGGAGCCCGCACAGCACAGTAGAAGCATAAAGAGCAAGACGTAACTTAACTGAGCTGCACTTTTCTTTGCACTATCTATATGCGGATTTAAGTGTTTCCTTTAAATCTCGGTAGCTTGATACTTCCCTCAAAGAGCAACTGTATAAACAGGTGGCCGACCTTTAACAGCCAGGCGAGTATTTAGACGCCGGGTATATATATATTTGACATGTACGTACGTGCAGCGAGTGCCATGGGTTATATGTATGCTTCAACAACAATGACACAAGTCAATTATATTGACAGTAAATTACGGATTCATCATGTGTACCCAGCCAACTAAAAATTGATACCCATAAGCATTGATTGATCGAATATTGATTAATTGCATGGAATGCCGTACTACATTTTATTGCATGTTATGATATTTTTGCAATTTCCAATTGTTTACATATTAGAAGTGAGAAAAGTGTCAGCCGAATTACTGGGTATTATAGTAGCAACTAAACATGCGTTTCAGTAATTGCGGAATGTGCATTGTTTTTGTCGTAGTTGTGGTCGTATCTTGAGAGGCATTATAAGTTACTATTATCTGTCATGATCACAAGGTAAACTATATTAGCGCATCTTTTATATATTCTAAAAAAGCTTTCAACTATTGTACGGATTATCCCGGTCTAGTTAGGGAAGATAAAGCTACAAAGGGTGATATATAGCAGATAAGTGCGTAAGGATCGCCACACCGAGGGATGTTATTTATACACTAGGCAACCGTGGCGTAATTCCATGATATAAAGTAAACACACTATCTGCTATCGGCTTTGATGGGGCATGGGTGTAAGCCACAACCATATTAGCTTCGAATTATCGTAATCGCTGCCGACGTTCCATGTCTATAATCTTCTATTAATATTCGCTGCCTTTCTAAATGAGCCCAGTTCCATTTATTCGTTCATTGCACCGCTATCTTCATGCTATCATTTATAAAAATTATATGTCACCCGAACCGGTCATGTGATACACGATCATTAGCAAATAAACTGGCTTAATCAATCACATAAAAATATCTGCCCCCCCCCCTCCTACACCCCGCTCCATCCTTGTTTTGTTCGGGGGCATGTACAGACGTGGAAGGTACGATATGAGTGTTAGTTAATTGACACCGAGGTTTATGTGCGTAGTGTGACCTTATTAATTAGACGATGAGTACGTAATCTCACATGGTTATAAAAAGGTTTGTTTTCCATTCAACACTAGCGTTATGTTTAGAAATTAGATGATGCATGGTAAACATGGTTATAAACACCGATTATTGTCGATCAAAAAGCATAACTTATATTGATTGATATGCAATCTCTTTATACAATGTTATAACTGTAGAAAAACATGGAAAGTCCGAGGCTTCCCTTCATATAATGTACTAGTCCAAATATTCAAAGCACTGCGATTGAACATTTGCACCCCCGTACAAGATATTGTTTCTACTCATCGGATGTGATAAATGTACACTGTGGCTCCTTAAGTTATCTTCAAAGCCTTGCGAATTCTCCCGTGGCAATGTTTGATAAAGTCGTCAATGTGAAAAGCTCTCCGCAAAGAGCAGGTAAATTATAACAAACGGAATGGTGTTTCACATAACTCATGGCGCTTCTGACATCTGTTTTTGATTGCCTTCGATGCCAATTAGCTCTTTAAGCCAACTGTCGGCACTTGAGTACTATGTAGGTACAACGATCTTTTGCGCCTGGCACATTATGTATTAATTAACTGGTCGTTATAAAATGAACCGACTGCATTTAGTGTTTAGTTTTTGCCCATCATTCATTTCTAGGAGCATATATTTACATGAAGATTGCAAATTGCTATTGAATAATTAATGGCATGCAGATAAGCAAAAGCAAAGTTTATGTAGCAAAAAGATATTAGGATTGCTTTTCCAATTGAATTTCATGCGCCGTTATTGGTCCAGAGGTTTGCTGGTAATTATAAATTTCTGAAGAGCAAAACAGTGATAGAGGAGCAGGTGCGCTCTTCTCAGCCGAGTATTAAAACCAGTTATGACCACACGCGAAGTCTTTGTTCAAATGTCTTTGTTACACATACCACGTCAGCGCCAGGCGATATTGGACGATGACCAAGCGGGTGTCTATCAATTATAACTACGATTCAGTGGCGATGACAGAAATTCTATTTCTTATTCACACAACGGGCCTGTCCAAGAGTAGAGAAGGGGTAAAAGAGTTGAAAATAAACATTATTTCAAACAATGATTGGCATATTTACGAAGCATTGGTTTAAGGCACCCATCAATTCATTCTTACTGACGGAATATCGATTGACTAAGTTATCGATAGCTGTGCAGTTGTCGAGGCCAGGTTGATAATGTAAACCATCGTGGCACGGCGCGATATGAGTACATTTTAGACTACTATACAGAATCGACGCAAATATCTAAGATCGTAGTTACTAGATCCAAGATCTAGTAACTATGGGGTTGGTGACTGATTTTAATATTGTGTCATCACAATTGGCTGACCAATTTGAGAATTTTGCAAGCTCACAGACATTGACAATTATCCATTGCAACAAGCGTCCGATAGCTAACCAAAAAACTGCTCCTGTAGTGATTGCTACCAGTAATGGAAAACGCATATCGTGCATAATGAGGGACAAAATTTGAATATATCCAGTCCTGATGGGAGACACATGTTGCAAACTATAAGTATTGCGATCATTTCGGAAGAGGTTTAAAGCGCTCAACGAACATTCAATTAACAAGCGACGATTACTTCAGTTAAGTTAATCGCGACCTCACCAGTTTTGGAAGCAATAATGCTTATCCAAAGACCTACCGCTCTCGTCAGTGAACGTTCCCTATTCAAGCGCCTAGTGAACGGCTTATAGGTCCATGTTTAAGCCATCAATATACGCGAAAATCCTATGAATGGCTTCTATCGATAATGTTGTTTGATTAAGGGCGCCAAATGCGGCCAAGGCCACTATGAGACCTTTCTACAGGTATTTCAGCCTTAAGATTTAGCTACATAATTTGCACTCGAATGCTTGCGCAGGCACGCATGTTGTTTCGAATCATTCGTCGCCTATGAGTTTTGCCGAGATAATCCAACGCTTGCCAACATTCTCAATTGAGAAATTAGATAACATGAGTTATTTTGATCACTAGATAAGTGTGTAACATATATAGCGTGGAAATTCTCCTCCGCATCATCTACACGGGTAAAACCCTGGTGATCAAAGAGCGTAATCTCACTGAATCATGGAAGGCGTAAGCGTTGTTCCCTTATGACAGGTTGATCGATATTTATAGAAATATCTCATTTTTGCAGATATCATACACATTCCACGTGCAGCAATGGATTTTGATGCAGTCCGCAAATATGATCACCCATGCGGTGCGTTCTGTGCGTTTTGTATCAGCTGAATGATGTATTTTACTTGTATCAGTTGATAAATCATTCCATTATATTGTGTTGGTTCTGTGCCTTGGACGTTCAAAAGCCGTACAATTGGCTTTACTGCTTCCGGTAATGTGATACTCCAATAGAATCAATATCACAAGGCGCATTTATTATAACTCCTATCTGTTTCTTTAATATTTGAAACGCATCCTCCAGAAGTGTCTGCTTAAGACATCCATGCGTTGTAAAAGATCGGGAAAGAGGCGGTTACGATCCATCCCTCTACACACAGCTCCGCCACTCAAGCAACGTTAAATATAACTATGCACATATTGTAATATGCATCGGCAACGTGATATTATTATGCTTTTTATGACAGGGTCTGGATGCAGCATTTGACAATATTACATGCCACCGCAAGGCGCCACTGGATAGTTTGTCACATTCATCTCGTTGCATGTCTAGCCACACCAAAGCGTTAGTGTTGTATCGTGTGACATATGAAAGCTAACTGTTTCTCGGTGCTGGGGCACTGTGTAGGGTATGTCAGGAAAGATTAATAACGTGACGACTTTAAATGATTGATAAATGGTTCTCAGTTAACCGACTACTATGTACAAACTTTGTTCTAGAATAGGATTCAAGAAGCATATTCCTGAACCAAATATGTAAATGTAATAGATATGACTTTATGACCGGAATCATTACCACTTCATGCCTATATTCATTTTGTCCTCAACACTGTACGAAAGATTAATCGTTGTTTGCCTGATAAAGCCAATTGCTCCTTAGCTTTATTAGCTCTCTAAGTAAGGAAAATCATTGAGGTGAGGCAGGTGTTCGCTTGCGCGCAATTAGTTAGATATGCCAGGTCCAGCCAGTTAGTTGCAGATTTGGCGTGCTATCATTTTTGAATCTCCGAAACAGTCATTTAAGTCAAACGAAGCATTGCGGATGCATTTTGCACATAGCAAAGTGTTATTCCCTGCAAACGCTGCTTTAAATTGGGAAATCGACAAATCTTGTCCAACTATTGGTTCTGGTTGACGCTACTGAGTAGCATAGCGGAAGCATTTAGGGTAAGAGGTTAGCTTTACTGAGCTGCACTTTTCTTTGCATTGCTTGTTATCTCACTAGTGCAGAGTCAAATGTGTCCTATTCATCTCAGTCGTATTTAGACGCTTGTAAGTGCCTCCTTGCAACAGCATGCGAATAGATTGATTTGTATGGCAGAGCACCTGACATGTCTGACATGTCAGTGTTCGCAAAACATGACAACAAACTCTTTAAGATTACATTTATGCACTGGCGGATTATGAAGGTGCTCCGATAAATGTAAAAAGTCTTTTCCTCTGACAAATTATTTCTTATTCTAATTGTTATAAGATTTTTGGCTGACATAATATTTTGGGGTGCTGCAACATAGGCATCGACATGCAATGTTGGAAGCATAATTAACCAACCAGCTTCTGAAACACGATAAATAAAAATTAATACTCAGCATACGTAGGATAAGCAATTTTTGCTTTGTTTTGTCAAATGGAATATCCTATGCGGCCATTGTCCGTTAATTTTACCTCAGTAGTGCTGATAATAATAAATCTTTGCATTTCCGAGAAGACAAATCCAACATTGATGCTGTTATAGCAGGTGCACTATTCTCGTCACTGCTGCTCCTGTGTTTTTGGAAACCTAATATCATTACAACGCCTTTGATCAAATGCCTCACATGCTGCGGCATACAAGGCATATAAATAATGTACGTTCGAGTAGCGAGCGCCGTTGATTATATATATGATTCAAAAAGAAAATACATATAGTACATTTCCCTAATCATCGCGGTGTAGATAGAGTTGAGCTACGTGTCGTGATAATGGCATTGCACCGTTGAAGGTCTGTCGAAAGCCAATTAGTAAATGACAGTGGACAAATACTGCTTAAACTACTATTAATTCATTGAATGCAATTAAGACCCGCGGCCTAAGGAGAACCATCGTCATCCTTTTACCTCGTTCGATGACACACCAATGCTGTTTTTTACTTACTTACATTCCTAAGTGAAATTCGTTAAACGGATGACAACGAGAAAAAGTCATCCACTCGCTTATATTTAATTTGCTCGAAAACCGTCAAACAACATTATTTGTTCGCATTTGTGCGCCGTTCGATTGTCGAATAATATTTATACGGGAAGTTTTATTTACTGTCCAATAATTGTTTCATGTAAATCAACAGATTATCCTAAATAAATCCCATTATTACTGTTGCTAGAACCGATATGGCCACATGTTATAATGCAGCTTACATGTTTCGTCCGCCTACGATAGCAATTGCTTTGTACATTGCTAGCTATCGATGGCAGCGGTCAATAACAAAATCGGGGACGATTAATAATGCAATGACGAGTCTATTGTCATTTGCATGGAAAGATTGCACATCAGCATTAATGACGCAACATAATGCCAACGCTTGTTTTAGCAGCCGCAGCATCAGTATCTCGATACCTGGATTCGGAACACCCCCATCGATTCTAAAATCTATAATTCATATAATTATCATCGCTATTTTTAGCATTCAATAATCTCTTATGGTCATTTCCATTACGCTGAAATATTTCTCATCTCACTCTGGTTTATGAAAGCCGTATCATATATGGGTTATTTTTTCACCACTTGGGTAAGCCAATTATTTCATCAACTATAACATAGATGTAAAACGCGTTAAACATAAACACAATATCTGCGGTGTAAATGACTCCGACGGCATGATATCTCATAATGAATAAGCCGGTGTAGCTTCTGTTTGTTATGCCTTCTTTTCCTTATTCGTTAGACGCAAGATTTCAAAATATGTTTAATTCTTAATAATATTGACACTATGCGATTTGCTGAATATGTTTAATAACGTTTGTTTAATATTTATAGTACGAAAGTAAGTAAAGATGCTAGATACATAGAATGTTGTCTATACCATTAACTACTGCTTGGTTTGAGCGCCAGTGAACTACACTGAGGTGCGACAATACAGCTACCGTAAAGTTGCATTTCCATGCATTTGTTCTTTTTACATTTGTGCTGTATTTATTTATAGTGGATCCATTTATCTGCCTCTCTATGTGGCCATGAGCCATAATAATGCAGAGCATTTCGGACCACAATATGCTATATGATTCAAACAGCTGAATATAACATATGGTCGTTGCGACTGCATAATGGAACTATTGTCCGTAAACCGGGATCATGATACGTTTGTCTTGACGTTTAAATGAATGAAATGATTGGTCGAGTGATGTTTAGGTTATTGGAAAGCCATACAAAATAATATATCACGATAGTAATGTGACCTTGTTGGTAATAAAAGTTTTACCACAACCAAAACCGTGTTGTGGTAGGGTAGCTTTTTTGTAGTTGTTGTCGTATCTAAAAGGCGTTCTATAGTACTTTTAAATTGTATTAACAGTCGCTTATGATAACAAGGGAAAACCTGTTAAGTAATGAAAAGCGTATGTTAACGGCTCATTCACTGCTGTTTTGACTTGACTGTCTGCCATAGCTAGCGTATGATGCAGTCTCACGACCTATCGCGAATCATTTAAGCCCCAGAGGCCGATTTTAGCCGTAATACCATGACTAATGTTTATTGACTTCCGTCTCTATAACAGTCTAATTTGTATTTGCATCACAGATCCCATGGTAAGGTATTCTTTCCGACAGCCATTCGCAATGCCACAGTCTAAACAGGACCTAAAAGCAGAATACGATACATTAACCCTCAATTAGGATGATATTGAGTCGACAATTGTCGCCATCAAGGTAAACAAAAACTCGTTTATACGGCATCTCTAGATGCTGGTATGATGATAAAGATTGTGGTCTGTACAACTAATCGAGCAAATCATAGTCATGCTATCCGGCTTGCCGCCCGGAAGCTCGGCATCCGGAACTGAACGCCTGTTATTTCAATATTCTAAAATGTGCATGGGATACAGTGGTAGCTGCAGACAAGGGTCATCGTGATCTTGATGAGTCAAAAATTGTAATTCAAATATTTATATCCTTTAATTAATGCATGACTCTGCCAAACATTTCATATCATCTCGGTGTCAAGCTGAGAATAATCGGATTTACCTGATTCGAATGAATGGCACTGTTTAACCAAAATATCATAAATCAGAAATACCCATTGCTTAGATTGAATTAGCAAAACCATTCAGGTACAGGAAGATTACCACGATTGGTTTGCGTACACTTATGTCTCTTGAAATATAAACATGCATGGAAACTGAATGGTGAACTAATATCCCATAATTCAACCAAACAAAACTCGCAATATATGGTTTGATATGGTTCGCTCGGAAATGCTTAATTGTGATGTTACAAAGCCGGTTATACATAATTTTCTTGCTGATGTCTTTTACGAACGAGAAAATGTTTAACCAAACAGAAAGCCCTTGAAACGTGATTTAATTTTGATTCTTCTCTCAATGAGCATCTGTATAAATATCTGGCCGATCTGTCACTACTAGGCCTGTATTTACTTGCTATGAATTGCTTCCTTAACAAAGCATTGCTGCCGCAACCTCAAGCAAATAATAACTCACGGAATATAGTCCGCATAATTTATTGTACTTCTGATTCATAGATTTGATTGATTCGATGCGAAAAAGCTCTTCGAGCTAACATTTATTTACTTCGTGCTAACATTCATTTGTAATTAAGCCGACTTCGTTTTTCAGAAACGTTGATGCATTTCGTGGCTATTCTCTAGAGAACATTTATATGCAGCTCATGAATTAAAATTGAACAATCATCGACATGTGTAAACTTCCGAAAGGATAGGTGCAAAGTCAACCCCTCGGTATATGTATGCAGCGGATGTTGGAATTGCTCCTGCGAATTACATTATATGTCGTCTACACCATATGATTATTGACAATTAGAAAACCTGTTATTTCTGAGAAGCAAAACACCGATACAGGAGCAGGTGCAATCTCAGTTTTGAAACCAGGTATCCCCATACGCAACGTCTTTGCTCAAATGTCTTTGCTCCTAATACTGTGTCAGTGCCAGACGATATTAGATTCTAATATCGTCTGGCACTGACTCAGTAATAGTAGTTAGTATTTCTAATTTAGAAATGAACGTACGCCCACCCAGTGTCTATCGTGTATAAATACAATTCAGTTTCAGGAGCCAGCTATTCTGCAGCTTTTGCAACACGTCATTCACAAAATCAGTTCTAAGGTGATGATCGTAATTTAATGGATCTTTGATGCAAGCCAAATGTTTCGCCAAAACTGAACCAAATGCTACTGTTCTAGCAAGGCGCGACCATTTGCTAAGCTGCTCATTCATATGGTAATCTACAAGCTCGATGTCCGACAGTTTGGAGGATTTCTTCCCTCCTGCTCAAATTTAACCGTTCTACTGGCTAGTGTATTGCTCCTCGCCTGGCGATTATATTTATTGGATGAATCGCAAATGTGCTGGCTATTGATTTCTAGATTAGTGTAAATGAGATCCGCAGATATTGTTTATTGCTATTTGGCATGCTTTCAGACATACTTCAAACTTTGACCGCGGTGAACGAATCATGTTTCAGAGATAATTAATTGAAATGTGATGCAAACAATGACGCGTGATCAGCACCTAGTGATCATGTAGTGTTCATTTTCAGATTAGCATAAAGCTCATGTGTTATCAGTAATATATGAATTGTTCCGTCTCTGCAGATATCGAGTAGATATTGTTACATATATTTTGAGCAAGCTTTCTCAAAGAGAGGAACGATGGGCGAATTTCAAATATGAAAACATGGACATACGAGTCACACTAATAACACGCACGATCACATGATATAGCCATCAAAACACCTACAATCTGGTAATTTCCGTGTGACTAAATTTTGCACGAGGGCCATGAGTGATCGACCGCTATCATTGTGAGCAAAATGCCAGCGTTTTCATTGTAGGATAACATGGTCTTTAAACTTAATGGCATGATAATATAGGTCGTTGCTCATCTAACTCAGACTCACTCGTATCTGCTACCACTAATCAGAACCTCCATTTTAAGCCACCGGTAATATAATCTATTCAACGAAAAATTCATTTTAATCATTTTATTTCGCACTCGAATGGCTGTACGCATAAATCAAATAATTTCCAGATCATACAATCAATATTGTGAATTATGAAACTTCAGTGCACGTGTAACAAGTTGTATCAAAGACAAAGCGCACTTATTTGGTTTGACTACCTGTCACGTTATTTGCATATTTAATAAGACACTATATGTACCACAGTAACCAAACTGAAAAATGGGAATGGCAAACATCATACGCGTCCATTGTAACTTAAATCTGTCTGTACGCAGTAATGACAGACAGTTCTTCACCAATAGGTTGCTATGACTTGATCAGTTTCCACGTAAAGGAAAGGTTGGTTTAATCTTTGGTACCTTGGTAAGAGAAACAATGTGAATCAATGTATTTATACAGTGCTTATGTTATTCAAACGCGACAGCTTTAATAATAGCATAATCGTAGAATGAAGTGTCGTCAAGACGCCCAGTATACTGTACCTCTCGAATTGAAACAACTGGCACGGTTCACGTAAGAAATATAATATGATATTGTACATACGCATGTTCTGTATATAATCTCAGTAGTGCCAATTAGATCAATAGCTCGTATATGATTGTCAATCATCCACGCTCTGTGGTGTGCATACAACAGTTACCAGGAATCTTTGGGCTCTGGTTAAACATTAACTTTAGACTAGATTAACATTGAACTGTAGAAAGATGAATTTGCTTATCGTTCTTGGTAGTTAAGATGATAATTTTGGAATTTAATGCTTGGCTTGTAATTCAGATGCAGATTCGTGCACGAACGGAATAATGGTTCAGCCATATAAGAGGACATACCTATTTGGATGAGACTCATGATTTTTAATGAATATTGTCACTCAAACGGGGCAAAGATTGCAATGAGTTATGCCAAAATGCAAGTGAATTGTTTGTAATTTCTAAATAATGTAGGCTTATGTGGCAGTTTTGTGTGACAATTAGGTATAATATCAAACATTTTAGTTATTGTCTACTTATTTATGGCGGTTAGCTAAGTGTGCAGTACATTTGCCAAAGAAAATGTCAGAGGCTCCCTACTAAAATTGCAACTATATCAGCCCACACGACGAAGGTTGTGTTTGTGAAAGATGCGAGAAAATGTAAATATGTTTATGAGGTCAGTTTGACCTGAAGATTACTCAAGGCTCTGAGGTCATAGATCATATCGTGTGTGTTATTATTCTGAGTATGTTTGAGCCTTAACAACTTGGGGCATTGCAAAGGACGCATTCGTTGAGAATTCTCCATTTGTTATACTGATAATTGAGGCAAATTGCACAATAATCTTAAAAACCACACATTTGTATGCCTGAAATGGTTTACAAACACCTATATTTTGACATATGTGATCGAAAATTATCGAGCCAATGACTAGTGGAAAATGACACCTGACTTACATTGTAGCCTCTTCATTCTGTTAATGCACAACTTTTATGATTAAATTGGCAAATTGGATACAGCAACATGAAACAGGTGAATTTGTATGTGTATTGTACTGTTAACATCCGATGCTTTTTATAAATGAAAAGAAAGAGGCATGTGAGACTAACTGTTCGCTGTCTTTTTGTTTCGTAACAGCACCTGATTCAATATTTTTCTGGAGTTAGATGGTTCATCAATTACGATAAATAGGTTTATCTAGAATGTAGTAGGCCTAAACATAAGGAAATTGCAATGCACGGCAGCTGCCTTCCTTACAACCGTTTTTCTTCAATTAGCACTCAATGCAAAAACGCAAGATCGCCGGAGTGTGCGAGATCGCCTGAATAGGAAAGATTTGCTAAGATAAAAGCATGTAAAGTACCGTTCTGCAATACGTAATCACTGTAACGATTATGCAACATTTATTCCTGTCATATAGAACACGGCATGCGTGACTAGAGATCATTTTATTTAGCTACAAAACACTACATTCCGGAAGTTAAGATTAAGTCAGAGCTGTGAAGAGAACTGCAAGGAATTTTACCCACTGTGTGCGTTGCAGATCTATTTTGTGGCAATTGCCTAAAGCTGAAAAATATTCTATTGGCGATGCTGGTTAATTAAGGGTACCAAATGCGCTTTACCTTACTTCCCACAATGGTTCACCTAATCGACCATTCAACGGGCCCATCTGTCTCCAGATCTGGTGATGTTGCAGAGACAATTTACACACGTAATGGCATTTTTATCAGCAAATAAGAATACTGGGAAATTTGGCATTGGTCAGACTATTTATCCTCTATATATTTGAGCGCACGAACACATCAGAAAATCAGCAGAATTGCATTGATAATGCGTCAATGGTTGAAGGGCAAATATCACTTTAGGATTTGCTCTCTAACATTATCTGTCAATCACTAAAAGTAGCTCTATGTCATCCGTTATCAAACTTAGCGTCATAAAATACGTAGCCATGTAGTTTAAACTTCAATCATTGTTTGTTAATGATATTTAGTTGATGTCACGCATTGTAAATAGCTCTTAGGGTCTAACTGCAACTGTAACGCGGATCAGGATGGAATAGCCAATTATTGTTTCTGTAACAGAAATTAATTTTCAAGCAATTCGATATTAAGTGTGTCGTTGTGAAGACACATGTAGCTCCACACAAAAAATGAATCATTGTTAATACTTTCCACTACCAGTAATAATTATTGGGTGAAATTCATTAAATGTGCCAGTGTGACTCGAATAGTGCTGCGAAGCTGATTAAATTCAATCGGATAAGTTAAATGATCAAGCACACCCGGATAAGATGAATGCAAACGCGCACCACTTAATATATTTTGAAAAACCTAACACAAGCGACACGCATTTTAGCACATTTATTCTAGCTAACCTTATCCCAGCATTACGGACGAAAGAGATCGTTATCTGTCTAGAAATAACTTAGTGTTATAGTCAACTCTTAGCGTTATTGTCATTGGGCCTCATTTGAATAACCTTTGCGGAGTATTGAACGAACACACATGGTGAACAACTTAAGCTTATCGTTTATGGTCGGAATTAACGGCTATTGAATTTAGCGATTTCGAAGACATCTTACATGCAGTCGTAGTTGTTGCCTTCTTGGGCAGTATGCAATACTCAACCAGCCTGTCCAGTTCTTATAGTTTGGCAAGCACATATTGGCTATAACAAATGATTAGCGTTGAGCACATTATGCCTATCTTGGTATACGTTCTGTGGATAAGACATATCTCGCATTTCCAGCTGCTGTGGAACCAAAAGCCTTTTCCACTGGTTGCATCAATTCACCATCGATTGTGTGCATACTAAGCCTGTACTTGACTTGATATCCTTTGCAATTTGTTTAAAGACCTTTCGATCAGACGACTGAACAGAAAATTACCCTGAAACACGAACGAATTGAGTAGAGACATGAAAAGAACAGGGTAACATACTTTCCTTGCATCTACATAGTGTTATTGCTGCTGTCTAGTCTAACATAGGTAGAATCTTGATACAGCGGTTTACTATATGCGACCACTTTCTGCCAATGCCGTTAATTGGTCACAGTCATCCAACTGCTAGATTGCCTGGTTCAAGTCTTCACGAAGTGTATTTTTTTGTATTATGCGTTACATCAATGAAAGTCAAAAGATTTACCCTTTGTTTGTTTTAAAATTCCTTGTCGTTTTTAAGTGCCGTCGGTTGTTGCCATTTGTCCAGAAGCCATCAAGACCAATGAAATGCAATTAATATAAAGCAGATTGGATCACAGTAGGTCTGGCGCGACACAGATCATTTGTCCAAGTCACATGGCGGACGCGTCGCTGCTCTGGAATAGTCGCACATAGCCTTTAGAAGCAAAACAAACATCCCTTGTTGACAGACTGCTTTCTGCGCTAGAGCTTTAGCAATACATCACTCTCGTGTCTTCATAAGATATGGCATTTGCATTAACAATCAAGACAATATTACACTGTCAGATATATATCAATAGGCCGCTGGTTTCCGAATTAAACTTTTAATAAAAACAACAGTCTAGTATTTGCCATTTATGATACAATTTACGTAATGGAGGCTTAAGCAAATTGGGGACGCTGATTCAAAATGGTCAAGAAAATAATTTACCTGTTATTTTACAAACCATTCACACGGAGATATCGGTCACACTTAAGACAACGACCGCGTATTGTGACATTTAAAGTCTCATTTCAAAACCTTTATAATCACATATAGCAGCAATATGCATACACAAGCATAAATGTATATATATATATATACATATATATATATATATATATATATATATATATATATATATATGTATATATATATATGAATATATATATAAATGTATATATATATATATATATTTATATATATATATATATATATATATATATATATATATATATATATATATATATATATATATATATATATATATATATATATATATATTTATATATGTAGATGCATACGTAAATATATAAATGGCGAACCTTTGTATATATTGCACTATGCCCTTTGACAGTGATATGTTGGACTGCAAATTTATCCAATTAACATCCCATTAAAGTGAAGTCCCCGTTACAACTCAAAGTTAATGATAATATCATTGATTTCTCGTTTCTACGTTCGGCACCGCTGGTGTCCTCGTTATGAAACGATTGATAATTTATGCAACTCAAGTAAGACAGACTGGACACCTACCTGGGGAGTTGTCGGCTTTTTTTGAATGCGCTATTTTTTATTATGTTATAATCCAATATTTGCCTCATAATGATTAGCCCGCGGTGTTCACGCCTATTATACTCGTTTTATGAATTGCTTTTGGTTGCCGCTACAAAATTGATCATAATATATTTCTTCTCGAATTAGTTGTCTACATTGCTGTCCGTAGACAAATTTAATATCAATATTCCTGATATCTTGGACGGGCGCCACGTTACAAACCCATTTAAAGCAGTAATATGGCATGTGTCATTCGACTGGTGTATATTTGTGTTGGTGCCAGAACTACGCATGATCTTCATTTGCTGTTGAATTAACCTTATATTGATGTCGAACGTGTGCTATTTTGCATCACAATATCAATTGTCTTGGTGGCATTTATCACGTTGTTTTACACGTGGTGCTATTAGCATTTGACACACGGCAATGAAGAACATTTCGATAACATTAAAATAATCAAAGTGCATTAGTTAACATAACGCTTGAGTTTACCTTCTAACGGGTAAAACTTACTTGGGTTCCTTTTCGCAGCACCCGGTTTGTAGGTTGCCACCAACCACGTTGCCTAGTATCTCAGATAACATGTCAAAATGGCGGCGAATATATGTGTATGTTATACGTGTCAGATAATAAATTCAAAATTCATTCAAACGTTGATAAATCCGCCTGTAATTCAATACGTCAGCATTACCATACAGAGTGTGAACATAATATCTGTAGGATAATGTGGGTGAATCAAAACCAGTCATTGCAGTTTTCACCAGATCAGGGAGCCCAACTACAATTCGTTACGACGAAGGCTCTGCATCACTTGATAATTTCATGTGATGTTGACAGCCAGTCGAAATAATGGGGGCTCGTTAACGCTAACAGGCGGTTTAGTGCGAAGAATTCAGCTATCTAATACTAATTAACGGATTTCAGCCTTATGTAATGCTACATAAGAGTCCACGCAAGCATATGCATAAGCACACTTTAATGCATTTAGTCTAGTTATCGCCACACGGCTTAGACCGATATACTGCTGCCCGATTCCTGTTATCTGGAACACGCAATCATTCAAATTTCCGATGTGTTATAAACTGGGCATGGCACAATATGACATAAGAACATATTTTATGCTTGTTACTATATCTTAGGTACCTCGGTTGAATAACATATAAGATAGCTACTTGCACTTATATTTGTTTTCCACGCACAATATCACACCCTCTTTAACATAAATGTTGCTAGACTAATGATCGGCACATTTACCTGTATTTTAAGAGAAGGAGTAGATACAGCATGCCGTTCGCACAGCATTAGTTAATCCATGGGTCATTTATAAATGGAGTCGTGAATTACTATTGTCATTGCAGAAGGCAAATAATGAATCATGGTGTGCAAAATCAATCATGCAGAAATGAAAAATATTGCGTTCCAGATATATAATGCCGCAATGCAAATTGGTTATATAGCGAATAGCGCATTGACTGCACAATAAAAGTCAACACATTGAACCTTAATGTTGCCCAAAGTGCTTTTTTGTGTGTGCTGCTATGCTTTGGCTACGGCCCTTTTGCGGCTAGCACCAGCTTTAGCATACATTATTCATACGACGGAGCCATGTCTTGCTCACGCCTTTGACATAACGTTGCGTTACTGCGACTATGATACTAAAACATCTGCCTTAGATAATGTATACCACACAAAATATATCAATATTATACAACAACAGGCATAACACTGGGTCTTCATGGATTCGTTATAACACAAATCGGAAATACCCCATTGCAACACAATTCAGTTGCAGTTATATTGACAGAATCAAGCATACATATATCACTAAATTGTGTAATAATATGGTCGTTGATATTATAAGCAGGTGGACTGGACCCATTTCCTCGTTGTTCTTGCATTAACATTTCAGAAGTACTGCTGGCTTATCAGCGGCCAATATAGTCATCATGTATAAACATTAGCATCCTAAACAGAAGTGGAGCAGGAAAACGCCGCATAATCTTAAGTTGTATGAGATGGTATGCGCTGAGACAATTGCAATTATACCATTGAAACGTGATCTGACAACGCTACGTTTACGTGATGCGTCATGATGAAATGCGTCTAACCATTATCAACCTAGCTAGAGGAATATGATAACAGCCTAGCTTCCGATCAAGCGGACAACCATGGGTTGAATAAATGATCGGCCAAATTGAGATCGACGACGTGTCATCCGTTATTGCCTCTTACAACAAATCAATATAAGGGCAGGCAATTTAGTGCCGATAATAGGTTGGACAAGTGGCGCTTATATGTAATTTGTCATTGCGCCCTGATCATTTATGTATATGAGGAACCTTTAAGTGCCAGCTGTGCACTCCTGATGTCACACTCATGCAGAGAAGGATCAAGTGATCCCCTTCGCTAGCTAAACCCTAACCTATGATACCGATGTATTTATAACTCACTTTAACTTACCCACGGAGGTTAACCCAAAGCAAACACCATGTACGGTTTGTACTGCAGGCGGTAGTTCTATCCCAAAAATGCCCTGTGGGTCCATAAATGCCTTGTCAAAACCTCGATACAGCTTAAATTGTTGCGAAAGTAGATTAGGGACCGTTTTGATGATAACAGCCCGATGGGTGCCAGTAATTTGATACACAGATTGGCTTCTCCTAGGTGCGAGTATCTTCCTTAACTACAGAACTGGGCTGCGTGAAAATCGGGCTGGTCTATTGCGTTTCAACCCGAGATGACGATAATTGGATGTAATCATATATCAATAATATGCCTCGTAAAAACGAGTGTTAACCTTTAAAAATGTCACGTATGATCGATGTGCCTACCCACGTATGTCAGTATATATTTATTGGAGTGTAATGAATCTTTAAATGTTAACTGCATTCGTAAATCGCACCTACATGTTGCAGAGCAACTGTATCAACAACATTTACGTGATAAAGGCGTTACGTCTCGAATGGATTTATGCAAGCATTGAGGATCACACGCCCGACTAAAATGATTAAACCATATTTGTTTAGGTTTGACGTTTCCATATGACGTTAATTTTGTACTGAAACGGTTAATGATATCTCCCAATATTCATTGGATTGAACAATTCTAAGCTGGCTTACAACATATTTGTTTCTCTTTCTAACAATATTTGCTTCACTCACCTCATCGGGACAGGAAATACATACAAAATTACATACAAATTACGCAAAAATACACGAAAAAAAGACCCAAAAATTACACCAAAATTATGCAAATATTACACACAATTCGTTACACACAATTAAAGAAATAAAATTGCCCATATCCTGTACTCACCATCAACACGATCTCACGATCCTGTGCAAACCTCTTCTAGAGCACCTCTTTGTCTCCCTTCTTTATAATGCCAGGGTTGTTCTTGTCGAGCAGCTTTGGGTGAGCTTCTACGAATCAAAGACAACCACCTCCTTGTCTTTAGACAGCTTCAGACCCATACGCCTGGTGGTCTTGGTCTGGTCACTTTCTCTTGCACAGGGTCCTGGTCGTGGACAGAAACATGGACGCACAATGGCCGTACCTCGCTACGGGCCGCCTGGTATTATCCGTGGGGTGTTGCTCAACTGAGACAAAACATATACCTATCTACTTATGTTTTTATTTTCTTTGCTGTCGAACTTCAGTTACCGGTGTTTCTCTATGGGGAGTGATGTTGAACGAAAATATTCCCAAGAAACACGTTGAAGAAGTATATTTGAGTCTCGGAACTCAACGCGTGGGGTTTTATTTGTGAATACACATATTCTCGTTACTATGTCTAGTTGTTATTACTTGCTAGTAGCTTGAATTCATCATTTATTTACAGTTATAGGAATCTTTGAAAAGCTCATCACATTAAATGGTAGGTATAGAATGCATAATCCTTGACAGCATATATATAACGACTAATAAATCGGGACTGACTAAGTTTCATTGTCTTGACCTAAACATTGTAGTAAGTTGCATTACCACCTGGCGTGATAGCGGTTAAATAAGGTTCAAGTTGCAGCAGCTTTAGGTAAATAAACTGATATAGCTAATAAAAAAAGACGAGGGACTATCTATCATTGCTTATTACAGTTAAGCAACCGGTGGACAAGCAGTTTGATTCCGGTAACTGGCAAGGACGGCCCAAATGTGATTGGACTATGTGCCATCATCATTCATTCAGATAATTAACATATAAGCGCAAAGTGCGAGCACCTATATCACCTACACCGAAGAATAAAACGGGTCAATGTGTTATCGAGCACCAATTACTAAATGCTACATGGTAGATAGCATGCTCAAAGAGAGGAAACGTTTGTTTGTGGAAGGAACGTGATGAACTGGATGCACGGCATCGCTCCGGTAGTATCGATGCAGTCACAAATATGTAATAACAAAAGTTTAGCAAATGCGCGCACAAAAATTACCAACTCCAAATTGGCAAGCACGCCACCAGATGCGGTGTGTTGTGGATCCGACTTTTGACCGCATTCATGGACAAGACTGAGTCTGTAACGATCGAGCAGCTACAAACCTCATGACAACGGCGTAGTCCAATATTGTTTTGCATAGATCCGTGTCAACATTCAGTTGTTAATTTGCTTTAATATGGCTTTCTTTAACATGGCCGATAATGGGACCAATACTACAACGTGGCCAAACGTCGGTCGGGGTTAGATATAAATGAATAGCGTAATAAGGAAGTACGTTGATATTTTATACTCGCGTGAGTGGGCGGCATTATCTCAAACAATGATAGAATAAGAACATAGCAGCAAAACATTCGAAGCTGTCACTGCATAATTGCACATAGTATGAGAGGGAAGGAAAGTTAAGTTGATGATGATGTGCTTGGACTGACACCGGTTGTTTGCGGCCATTGGCCACCACTTCTGTGTGGACGCTGGATAATAAATGAATGACAAAGGCATCAATGGATATGTTATGGCTAACCGATTTTAATCAACAGCTCGACATAATAAGCTTTAACAAAAATGATTCTTCATTTTACTTTTCAACTGTCACAAATAAGGGCGTTAAATGTATTATTTATTTCCTGCTGAAGCATATTGCTCATAAGTGGCAATTCTTAAATATAAATAATGCCTTCAATATATAATAGCTATACAAAATGAAAATACACCAGGGACTGCGAAGTGTACTAGTAATGATATTGCAACTGAATTCGCCTATATACTCTACTTGCGTGTTACTGCCTTTGTGTTATGGCCCATTTTAGGAAAGCATCAGATTTGGGATGCATAATCAATATGAATGAGTCATGTTTTGTTTACGTTTGTGACTAAATCCTATGCTAGTGAGACAATTATACTAAGAATCATACATCTTTTACGTATACTTACGTAAAAATTATATTTATCATCAATATATCTCCGAAACAGAGTCAGCGAATTGTTCAATGACATTATGCAGATAGCTAGATGACACGCATTGCTCCGTGATATACATGAGCTACATAACAAGATTGAGTGTACATCGCTCATACCAAATTACATCTTAACATATCGAATTGCAAAAAAACACGTATGTGGTTTCTAATAGCACGAATTGCCTAAATAACACTAGGCAGTCAACGGAATAGGCTCTAGTCAGAGGTCGCAGTCTTGCCATGTTACATGCATGGGGATTTTTTGCTGATAATGTTAATTAATGATGCTTCGTATGCAGGTTATTAGTAGAAGCGCATGTAATAGTTTACGCCTAGTTTTGTTTTTCGAAATCTTCCGCATCGCGATCACTTTGCGTTGACACACGCATTTTACATATCGACATTGTTTCGCCGAATAGTTTTTTATTTATATTGCAACTGCTTTGATAACATTGTGTCAACAGAAAAATCCCCTACTAGCTTTGATCGGCTTTTGGCGCATTGCTCCGTGTACTCTTGTTTATGTCCAGCGCATTCAATATTATTGGCTCGGTCATGCATGAACCACTTCTGGCACACTTCAATTGTGCCAGCATTAATCACAATGCAATGACTTGTACGGTTAGGGAAGCACCGTGTTACAAGTACGCTCGTTAAACGGCAGGCAAGCGGATGAGGCATAAAATGAACATAAATACAAATGTTGATCAGGATAATCATGTTACGAAATCATATTGTTTGAGCGTTTGGAATGGCTACTGAGCTACGGACATTACATGCAGAAAATGATGGGATATTTCGAGGATGAAATTCATTACAACTGCTTCCCTGAACCGAGAATCAGCGATAGCTGATGATATAATGAGGGCAGTATTTATGGTGCCAGCAAAAGAAATATCACATGGTAGCGCATAAGTGGCTACCACTTCTTATTGCATTATATGCAGTATTGGCTTGTTTTGCCACCGCAGTGAAAGACCCCTAAGGCTGGAGTTGGTAATCATGGTGGTATTATGATAATCATCAGAGGATGAGATTGTAATAACACACACAAAGGAGCACGCAGCGCATCGTATATGCTGTTTCGTTTTAGTTATATCGTACTCATATGAAGGCACAACTTTTCGCTATTCAATGCAGATATTGGCAAATGATTGAAAGGACAAAGGCTGCAATGAAATTCTGAAATGCAATATTGACATATCATTAGCTATTTAAAGTAAATTCATCGAATCCTACTGGATTCATTGAACACGTTAGCATCGTTGTAGACTGTTTGTTATACATTATTATTGTATTGCAGAATACGTGTGTATTCGTTTCCGCACAAGCGGCAGCTCGGTATTTCCTGGCATTTCATCATCCAATTGTTCACAATACTACAATAAATGAACTTTTTACCATGCCATATTTTATCAGACTGAACAATAGTCATACCATCATTAGCACATCAGAAGGTTGATACGTAAATGTCAAGCTTTGTCGGATTTACGTGATAAGATCATTCATGTTTCAATACATAGTTATTGTGCCAAAAATAGTCAATTACCGGACTGCAATACCTTGTAAACTTAGTAAAACAATCAAGTACATCCAACCACTGATTACAATTATTCAGATTCGAAGTCAAATTACTAAGCAGCTATTCATGATAAACCTAGGCTTCAATAAGTTACTACGATAGCTAGACAATAGTCCGTGCATAGGTTGTCCAATATTAAGCAGCTTTAATTCTAGGGAGTAATAAGGTCAAGATGATTCTGACACCAAGTGGGGTTAAATTCTCGTGAATCACTCAAATCTTGTGACGTGGCAATAGTGGTCTTTATATTTTGAGGACACTTCATCGCCTACCAGCGAGAGACAGCGGACGGATTTGTCAACTCAATGATAACATGGGTAAACTGTTATCGGTAAACATTTAGCATGTTACAATTACTTGGTCAATCGCTAGTAACGCCGCGCGTGAAGGGTCACATTACGGCTACATGTTTCGTGCATGGGTACGCCTTTTACGGAAACGGTAACCATATAACCATGCATGTAGTTACAAATTAGCTCATCAAGCAGGTGACTGGAGAAAAACATTGCACTTCAATGACCCATCTACTGTTATTTACGGTTCTGTTAAGATTACAATGGCTCGATGCTGTTAAGTAAATCGAAGACCGAGGTTTTCCGTCCACTATTATACACAAAACTCGTAGAAGCACATGAATAAATGACCTACATACCGAGTGCAAAATCTGCTCCATACGTCACATAATAAACGTAAAAGAATACCTTTATAACACAGATGTTAAGAGCCAGATGATGGTTCTCAGATTTTGCGTCGCAACTGCCTCGGTAAATTGCATGAATTTCTTGCAAACCGTACGTTCTGCTCTGCAGTGGCAAATCATTTATGTTTATTGACTGCTGTCCAGCCATTCAAATCCAATACACGTTGGCTTGCATATGTTATGAATTTGAAGCATTTTTAGACAATAAATAACAATCAAAAGGTAGGGGGACATTTGGTAAGATACTGCTTATTTAGCTGCAATAAATGGGCATCAGACGCAAAATAAAATATTCATGAAGATAAGATGTTCGAAAAGCAAACATTGGTAGGATCAATATGCTCACTTTGGCAGACTGTAATTGTGGGGTACGACGACCCGGACATGCTTATACTTATTTTTTTTTTATAAACTCCTATGCATGTCTTCGAGAATATGCCATCGAACTACGCTGCTACCTCTTTCATTTTACTTTCATATATACATAAGTGGTGATGCTGAGAGAATAAGTTCATTTTTGACATCCTCATCCAGCTTACAACCTGCTATTAATTGCTTGATCATGCGTTACTTTAGTCAGGAGGCAGTTGCAAATGGAACGTCTTATTTACACACTTCATTAATTTAGCGCAAGATTCGCAATAATACTTTCCATTACTTAATTCAGCCGTTCTCCATTTCACAAATGATTAAAACGAGATTGATAATGCTTTATGTCTCTATGAGATTGATAATGCTTTATGTCTCTATGAGATTGATAATGCTTTATGTCTCTATGAGATTGATAATGCTTTATGTCTCTATGAGATTGATAATGCTTTATGTCTCTATGAGATTGATAATGCTTTATGTCTCTATGAGATTGATAATGCTTTATGTCTCTATTATCAGCTGAAATTGGCGTATGGATTTTACATTAGTACCTGATAGTTGAAGCCAGAGCAACGACACAAGCAATGTGGCTGTGTGTTGTAGATGCAATTTAATACATTCACATTACTTCGATTCATAAATGTCCCAATTGCAGGAACACTTTACAATGATAGCAGCACTAGCTTTCAGCCATATTATTTACTCCAACCACTCGCAGTCACTGTAGTCTCTCGTGGTAATCAACAAATGATTAAATCAAGATTTGTATCAAAATGCTACGCTCATATATTTGTTGCATAGATATTGTTGACCATATGCAATACGCAAAATCGTTGGCAGCATATGTACTCGTGAAAAACATTACAATGGGGTGCGTCTAGCTGAACACATTGCCACTGCTCATGCTGCAGCCATTATTGCTGCTACTGTTGATGATTAGGTAGATATCGCCTGTGAATAGGTTAAAATTAGCGATGAATGCATTTTTACCGTGTTAGCCATAGAATATGGGTGAACGACGCATTTAAACAGCTTTTACATCAATAATTTGTTATATACTATGATGCCATTTAAACGATGGTTCCGTATAACACCTTGCAAAGGCCATTTTATGAAGTGATTCAAACATTAATTGGACGTAGATCTCTTCCCTGAACGCACACCAGAACGTATGCCATTGTACGCCACTATTATCTTTTATCAGTCTGATGGGACCGTTTATCAATAACACACTATGCTTGATAGTTCCTGTATTCTTATTACGAACGTTCACTGAATGGCTCTCCTGTAGTCTCTATCGGTCTCACGTTTAGAGGAACATTCTTTAACGCTCTAGCTTACGTCAGCATAAGTTGCTTAATAAGATACGTACTACGGCCCGCTCCGTAGTTTATTGAGAGATAAATGTTTCATTGTCCATAATGACAAACTGGGTACAGCTCTCCCCGAAGTTATCAACATTTTATGAGTTACTGATCATGCACGCAATATGTATCGTTGCGCAGTTGCCGCCCTTATGCGCCCACAGCATTTATGAGAACCTACAGTTGATGGCGGATTGCCGATATAACCAAAGATACTGCTAGTAAAAAAAAGATATCCGACTCCTGTCGTTGGGTACCTCTGAACCGTGACATACATGCGGTGGCGCCGCCGCACGGTGAGTTATCCTTAACTGAAACAATTGCCGACGACGGTCGTTGATCCTACTACAGATTTTTTCCCTGTTTTATCCAATGGCTCAAATCAACGTGAATTGAATCTCTTTCTCAAGAACATTCGATTTTTTTTTGTTGACATTTTTTCCCGATTATCATACAAATTGACAGTCAGTGACAGTGGTGCTAGCTAGACAGTCTGACAGTCTCTTTTTGTATGCATTAGGGCCCACTGCTTCTCGCTAAAATCGCCCTTGCTATATAACTTAAGCAATTACCAAGAGTCGTAATGTTTAGAATGGCAAGCGTCGTATGTAAAACATTAAATTAAAGCAGTAGAGAGCTTCAGTAGACTATGGGAAGCTCCAAGTTTCTCTCTTGTGTCATATGCCAAACTTCCATATGGTGGATTATGTCCGGTATATGATATAAATTGGACAGTGCTTCTGGTGTTCATCTCAGAGAACAATGCGGGATATAATTGCTTTCATACGCTTCTGATTTTCATTCCGTAAAGCGTCTGTAATGGATTATGGCAGTGGGTATGATGCATGTTCACAAAACAGTAGCACTTTTAATTGATCAAGTAAGGTAATCTGATCAAATGGTTCTACTGCAGGTTGATGTATGACATTAAGGGCGTAGCGTACTAGCAATACACTACGACTTTCCAATGAATCTCACGTTTCCTACGAATGCCGCAGCTATTAAGTAATAACTCGCGAACACATAAACCGTTACCGGTTCGTCACAGTGAGGAACCCAAAACATAATGAACCTAGGCTCCATTCATACATAATCGACCTCTCTAAAACCACCTGCTGGTGCGAACATAAGTTAATTTGCTTGATAGCTACGCTCCACATAACTCTCTTGCCCTGAGTCATCATTACTTGGTAATGATTAAACCCACGTCAATAGTGGTTGTTCAATGCGTTTTACGTCATATGATGTTGTCGCCCACCCGAAACCAGTTATCTTGCCATAAAGCGTCTGCGTATCAGCTGGGTCCACTCCTGGTTCCGTATTTATCATGTGTAATGTAATAGGTACAACTCACCTTAGACAAGAGAGAATTACAGAAGTGAGTCGTAAATTACATCGCGTGACTAAAATGTTACGTTTGGAATACATCTTGTACATCCGTAAATTTAAACCGTACCCGACATCTTGTGAAGATCGTTGGGCAAATAGGCTACTTTCACTGCTAAAATATCCGTCAAATTTGTAAAGATGATGAATGTTGTTTAATAGTGTCTTGACTATCTTACGTTGCGAATTGGTGGTACCCAAAAATTATCTGTATGGTTCAATACTCCCACTAATATATATATATATATATATGCGTTGGTCTATATATCAGCACAGTGATATATATACCTGAATATATATAGTTTTATATATATATATATAAATATATATCAATAGAACATGGCAAATATATATATATATATATATATATATATATATATATATATATATGCTATGCGGAGCTATATATATATAGGTATATATATATCTATATATATATTAAATTATGTGACATTGTAACCGATTGACGTATCACTTAAGCTGACATTGGCGGTCTAGCGTGCCCCATTTTGTTATGCTAAGGTACAACCTTAATAACTCTCTCCTTATGACATCATATAGTTCTTTGCACGCAATGATCTTTAAATCTACATCCCTCTACCCTATGGGTTTTTCACTCAACTCCACAACATTTAAGTCTCTGTAACATTCAGCAGTCTCAGCGGAGATAATATGGATATAGTCATATAATAAGATAAATATCGCCCATCGGGGTCAGTTAAATCGGCACACACAAGAACACTCCATTGTCTTCAGGTCGTTGCTCTACCAATTAAGATAATTCCGAAACATGGGTTATGTAACAATTGATTTTACAAAAGCATAAGCAGTGCTGCGACTAATAGCCACACATGCAAAGTCGTTCAATCACATTCTTACATTTTTGAAAGTTTACATTGCATCATTCTTACAATTTAAGCTGCAGTTCACATTATTACATTTTCGTGCATTAAGCGAAACATTGCAGTACATTCAGAAACTCAGAAAGTCTGCATATCCAAAATATATTTCCAATCGTGTAAGTTATTCAACAGAAGCAATTACAATGAAAGTTAGTACTGTAATGAAACAGTGGATGCGTTATTCAAATACCATTTCAGTATTTTAAGTAAGACGCTTTCAAACTATAGCGAATAATTGTTCGTTTTACCAATTACTACAGTGACGGTATATTTATATGATCATATTAGGTTAATGTTTTTCTTCTTGTCTGTGTTGATAATGTAAATGTATCCAAACAAACATCAGTATAGAAATATGAACATTAAGAAATCTCTATTTTCGTTGCTTGTGAAGGAAGGGGTCGTGGTCAATTGAACAGAGCTAGAATAAAGTGTTTTTTATACAGATCATGAGGAATATTGAAGTATTTATCCTGCAAAAGAGCAGTTCAGAAAGTATCAACGATGCTCGATGTTTTGTTATGCATGGCACTACATAAATGGAAACATGGATACCCTGTCCAAATATCTGTGATAATAATGTCGCTCATTGATTATCGCAAGTTGCGTTTGGAGAGGCAATTTGATTCCTAAATGTAAAAGCCTGATCTAGTGGGGGCCTATTTTGGAAGACGCGACGGGATACGTTTCTTAAGCTTATCAATAATTGTGAAGATACAGCGCAAACGATAAATTGCTGTATCACCTATGTTTGATAAATGGGCGAAGTTTCACTAATCTAATCTAAGTGTCGGATATCGCTGTAATCTGTTGCACATCATATTTTGTAGATGCAACTGCGATAGCTCATGCCATGGTCAATATCGTGGTCAAGGTGACAAATAATTGTTGCAATAGGCTCCCTATATAGCCGGCTGTAAACACACATGCAGGCTCCCTTCGTTGTTATTCACGAGCGCGCCGAATCAAACGTTCATCTCCAGTCTTTGGTTTTCTTTCCGCGATATCAAGGAAAGATAAACATTAGAACAATAATTACCTCTGCATAATCAGCAACACTAACTATATGGTTTGCCAGCACGGTATCTGGATATATCAAGGCGAATAAAAGCAATAAATGCTTGGGCGATCGACCTTCATGCCGCGCATCTAATTGCAATCAAATACGAAAAACATCGGTTAACAAGAACCGCTAAAAGTTGTTACAGCCTACCAGTACAATATTGGCAGCACGAAACCTGATCTGTATTCCGATGGAGCCTTGATTTCTCACCGACTGTCTATTGGGATCAGTCAAGCAGCGTTTGGCCAACAATGCTAAAAGAAAACTGCCAAAAACTATGGACCAAAGATAAAATTGCCTTTTTAAATTGGCGGACAATTCATACTTCAATAATGAGGTCGCGAGTTATGATGTTAAATTGATTTTATATAAGTAACTGCGTTATATGTTCATTCACATCCGCTTTACCGAATTACAAAACAAGAACAACAAATAGCGTGCATGTAAAAATTGAAAACAGTGGGTCTACCATTCACCACTCTCAGGCTAATGTGACTGAACGAATGCCATATTACAAGCTGTACATGCCCAAGTATCAACTATGCATATGTAATTTTAGACTGCTACAACAATACTGACTGTTGATATTTAAGAATATTCGTTCGTCTTTCGAATTGCGTGATTTTATTTGCTATTGATATGATATCGTATGCCCCCTTTAGCATTCCAGGAGATTTGCTATTTAGGCTTAGAAGTGGAATAAATATTGCCTCAAATTTTTCGGGAAAATACATTTCCGTTTCTTCTGGAAGGAACAGCATTGAAGGTATGGTCAGCCAATATCCAAACATCATGTCGCAGTATACAATATCCCCACAAGCACATAAATCAAACTGACATACCATGAGCTTAGAATAACCAGACATTACTGACATTAAGCATCTATATCTTTGGTATCTTCGAATCACATTGCCGAAGTAACTAGTTCATATATGCCAACATCACTTTGTCGTCCGAATAAATATGGGTTGAAAACAAATCTTATCTTATATAACTATACACGGTATTACTGCATCCAACTGATGCACGGATATCTATTTCGTAGCGATTCGTGCCACATGGGACATATATTCTATGAACCATCGTGATATGGCCATGAAATCTATATGTTGCAAGAACTAGAGACTCGTATAAACTAGGCAATTTTGTGCTCTACATAATGCAATATGCTCCTAAATATTTGTTTAATCATACACATTTACCAATTGGAACACTAAAAACATAACTGGACACAATAAGTGTACGACCCTCCATCTCAAAAAGAGTAGGCGAAAATGACCGCGGTAATAGCCAGTAAACGTTAACTTGATCAGTGCGCTTGGCGCACCCAAAAAATACCATAACGAATTAGCGCACACTTTCAGCGACCCAACATAGAAGAATAGGGTGCTACAACTGCTCTGTGTTGCAGCTGCACTGCGTTACAACTGCGCTCTGTAAAAAGTGATTTTCCTACAAAATTATCAGTAAGTTTTTGGGGAAATCATATCTATGAAATAGAGCCAAGATGCGACCACTGCTATTTCTAAGGCCGTTGTTAGGTCCGTGTGCGGAAAACGGGGGATATAGCGGTAGCACCAAATATAATGCGCACACAGCTACTTGACTGCAGCCACTCGTTTGAGAACTATTGTTACAGTACACCAGCTCTGCGGTCGGCGATCCTTTAAAGAAACCTATCACAATCGGATGATAATTCAAAAGGGCATTGTAAAAATAATGCATAGCCCTTAATAAAGGCGATGTTCATTTTGAACTGATATGCCCACTAATGCAGTATTGACTGTATCTAGACGAAACGACAGAAACGCCGTGACAGCTAATAAATTGCCTTAATACATTGCTCGACAGACGGGTTTCGGTCTGGCTCATTTCCCAACAAGATCTCTTTATAGCGATAGTAACAAATCTAACGGCTTTCCGTGTGGGAGGGATATATCTGTGTAAATAGAATGCACATAAGCGTTTTCGTTCCACCGTGCGGTCGGCATCAAGTATCACAAAGGTAATTAAAGGCAACATGGTAGTTTACATAGCGGTTCACTTTGCAATGATTATACAATCGCAGCGCACTGATCTGAAAAAAAAAGGACACTTAAATATTGCTCGACAACGGGTTCGGTCACTTTGCAGAAGACTATGGTTTTCAGTGATTGATTAGACCATAAGTAGTCCCTAAGTTATCAAGCACAAGGTCGCGAGAGCTGTTTGAAGGGACACTGACAATATTATACAATTAGCGCATTGTTGTTTCAAAGGAACACTTAGCGAAGTCAGATAGATATAAGTAGTTTTCAAGCACAAAATTCTACATAGTGAACGTAAGCAGCTCAATAAAGGGCACTATGTCGTACTGCTTTTAACATGCGCGGCCAGTAATGGAATTGTCATGGTCAGCGTCACTTTTGTGTACGTAAATTATCATATAATTACATGGGTGTTCCTTTACAGTATTGTCCGACTAATAATGGGCTCTGAAGAAAATGTCTGCGTCTCATCATATTTTCATCAACTGGCTTGTTAGCTGAATATAAAACAGTTGAAGCAGCTTCATTGGCATACAACAAGACCGAACTAGGATGGTATAATGTGTAAATTATTCTTAAACTATCTTTGAGATTCATGTTGTCTGGCAAAACTCATTATATTAATCATAGGCAATAATGGCAAGTACAAGGTAAACATCAATCGATCAATGTTTGTGTGAATCATTGCTGTTGTGTTCGTGCAAACGATAATATATAAATGAAGAATAGTGCACCGCAGCCTGTCTATCGTATGCACGTTGGCATGCAAACCCCAATGTCGATAACGATGACATCAATTTTATAATAGAGCACCAAAGCCTAACATTTTGCCACGCATTTAATTGCACATTCGAGCGTTGCTCGTTTAAAACTAAATGAACTCAATACTCCAAAGACAGAGGCAGTCTGTAATAACTTGTTTGCGCAGATACTCACAAATAGATTGATGACAGATCGTGGCATTCCATCCGACATGCTGTTCCTAACGGACATTTGCCATATATTGTCGACAGCAAACGTCGCCTGTACTCGAAACCTCAATCCATCATTACATTACAGTACATGACTGAGAGCTAAAAGTGGCAAAAACGATTACTTGGGTTGCAGATGAATTGCACACACGTGCTGATGACCGCTGGCTACAGCAGTATGAACAAATGTAAATAGGACAAGGATAAATCGACTCCATATTCTAATATATTGTGTTTGCCTAACAAGCGTGTTGAAAGATACACTGGTGTAATTCACAACAGGAGTTTCGCAGAGATCAGCATTAATATTAAATCATGCTCAATAAGTTATCAACGCTAACCTAAGCTGTGCTTATCATTCCGTACAAATCAATTTATGCTGGATCATGATTTACCAGAAATGATATAGCAATGCGCAGTTTCGTATGATGGAAGTAGTTATAATGCTACACGCTTCCCTATTAGATCCGCATAAAGAAAAATGAGTTGCTTTACGCTAAGACAAGTATTACGGGGTTATATTCGATACTCATATCGAGCTATTTAGAAATGTATGGCGTGTACCTCGCAAAGCTTTTCGAGCGAGCAGACGTATCAAGTTTACACCATGACAGAATGACAACCAGAAAAAGAAATGTGTCACTCACACCACAAAACGTTGAAAGAAACATGCATTTAGCGTACATCGACCGCATTATATGGTGTTACTAAAACCATTAACAGAATCGCAAAATCCAGAAGCCATTAATCCTCCATTCCCTCTTGGATTTATGCTGTCGTGCAACGTTTGCCAATGTATGACCCGTGCGATATCCATGCTATCAGATGCAGAATTAATCAAGTATGTGCACAAATAGGACCGTGTGTGTTGCCGGAAAAGAATCAAAAGAGGGTGTTGCAATCAATGACCTCCATTAGGCTAACGATCATTCCTTGTGTGGATTATGCAGTAAGTCGAGTTATAGTAAGTGAGCCAAAGGATAGAAATATAAGATAACGTATACTTCTATTGCCGCTTTAGATTGCATTAGATGGCGAGTAGCACTGTACAAGACCCGTTCAAATATAATGAGAAACTTTTCATTTAGTCATTTAGCGAAGGTATGTTGCCAAATTAATCGAAAGTTCAAGTTTGAATGTGGAAGTTCATTTTATCTGTAGAAAACCATCGGGTATCTGTAATCATTCAGAACGACCACATAATAATTGCAGTCAATCGCTGTACTTCGCAATAATTTCGGACCGTTTAGCAAGAGCTCTCAAATTATTAGAGTGCCGAAATTACTTGGAAGGCTTGATGTGATGATTTTCAATATATATCTTTATCTAACGTTAGATTAATGGAACAGATTTTCTAATAGACTGAATAGTCGATTCCTTGCTTAAAATGATTGAATATTATCCACGGGTAAGTCATTGACTCTATCGATGTGGCTCTGTTTCTTCAGACGTCGATTCGCTCATAATCAATACAACAGCGGACTAGCATTAGTATCTGAGGTGACATAGCAGGACTAAGTCGACCATTGACTTCGATATCATAACATCCATCGACGTCAGGCGCTCTATTAATATGACAGATTCATGCGGATATCCACGATATCTGCGATTGTTTATTTTACATAGAAAAAGGAAATGCAACAACCTCTATATTATTGATAATCTTTTGACATCCCCTTCCCCACCCTTCCGCACGAGTATATCCGTTGCAATAAAATTGCGATCACTTTATGCAGACGTTTTTATTTGTAAGGTAGCGGCAATTTTACATTTAAAATGATTAAGGCGTCATCGTACGTTGAACTTGGCATGAGCTATTCATTAAATAGTGTTTGTTTCCACTAAATGCACTATTCGTTATGCCTGCATTGAATCGTGCACAAACAAGTCCAATGAAGGCAAACTATCGGTTCTTCTTCAAATACAATGGCATCGCCTCGGATTGTGGGTTCGTTGCGATAACATTGTTCCGAATTTAATTTTCATAAAGATTACTGTTGGGGCCATGAAGTAGAGCATAAATTTTCAGTCGTAACATTGTTATAGGATGGCATTTTGTCCTAAAAGCATTATGCTGTGACCAACAAACAACCGCTAAACTTGGTTACTGATCGAAGTGCACAGAGATGCATGTTAATATATAGTGTAGCCTGGAAATGCGCCCTGTCATAGTTTCTTTAATAACATTATATAGGCTGCCTATAAACTAACAGCAAGTAACTGTGGACTGCTATCGTTAAGCACTGGACAGTCAAAATGTTTTGGGAACAGGATACACTTCATTGTAGCCAGCACATTATAATTAACTGCGTATATCATAATTGCCTTTAGATTAATGCAAACATCACAGTTGGATTTTAAGAAACTGTTGGCTATATCCATCAATTGCACCTCCACAGAATGCACTTGCACTATTTAGCTCATCGCATTAAACGTTTTGTACCAAAATATTCCAGCGAAACACTACATGACGGCTACAAAATAGCCTATTCGTCACAGTGACGTGAACATGACATAATGACGTTATCGATCATGCATAAATAATCGACCTTTCTAACGCAACCTGCTAGTGAGAATATAACACACTAAACTTAGGAGTGATGCACCGCAGCATTCAATGGCTCTACGGTCTCATAAATTAGTAAAGTGAAGTTTTTGCCGCTTTTGCAATGTGGTGAATAGTTTGCAGTGTTGTAGTTCATTTGTAATAGATGCGTTTCATTGGTGCGTCAACGTGCACAATTCATCTCAGGGGAAATTATCCTTTAGTTTCTAATTGGTAGTTAAGCCTCATCTATCGCAATGCGTTAAGTACGCCAATACGCAGCGCTGCCATTTATTCACATTTTTACATCTGCATTGCAAGCATCACTCCCTACCGGCAAATTGGGAGCATATGCTGAAGGTCTCACTAATTCGAATGTAATGGTAAAAGCAAAAAAACGACAAGTATTATTCTAATTGCCATCCTTATTAGTTGGTGTAGCCGAACCGGATTATGTTCGCCCCGTTCTATTCCCACATCACCTGGATTACATTTGGTCGTGTTGTATTCAAGCTTACGTCACTCAGCTATCTCTATCAGCAGCATTATCAGTTGTCATCTTTTCTATCGGTATGATTTAGCACCTCCGACAGCTTTTCGGATTTGATTGTCGGATTTGGGTACGGCTGTTTTTTCAGGTTGAATATACCGTTTTCGATATCATGCATACATTTAAAATATAATACCATTCTTGAACTTGAGCTAAGATATATCCTGTATATTTGCAGAGCGTCTCGAAAGCATCCCTGTGATGGCGTTCCAATGAAGAAAATATGTGCGTTAAATCCGTAGAGAATCCAGTATCTGGATAGCAGAGACTTATCAAGTGCATATGTGAATTCCGCCACATGGAAAAAAGCAAAATGTGATGCTTGCTCCTCTGGTGGGATCGGTACAGAGTTAGAGTAAGTAGAAAACAATCGGATAATTGTTGTCTTTTGAATATATAAATCTTGCCGTAATTTGATCCGGTGCTGGATTATATACGTATAAAGCTCTAACTGACTGTAATGAATACGGAAGGGTCTCTAAGATAGCGCAACCAAACGATGCATAAGTTAGTCAGTAATTCTGCAGTGGCGGCTTTATCACTTTTTGATTCGCTACAGAATGTGCCGGATTATCAAATATATCTGCCGTCAACATATTTAGAACATGATTAAAGAGTACTAAGATCAGCGAATGGGGCAAATAAAACACGATGTGCAAACAGATTTTTCTTGGGCATTTCTGCAACATGATTATTTATATAACGATCATTGTACCAATGTATAAAGCACGTTTAGCGTCTAGGGTGCGACCTTGTCAGAAGCAGATTCGGACACAATTGCAAACAGAATATGCATTATTCCATGATGCCATGCGATGGCGTTTCTGGCCAATAAGTAATCTAAACGTCTAGCAACATTGATACGGACATATCCAAAGATTCATATACAGTGTGTATTATCGTGATATTGAATGTGGTAATAGACTGCGCAGTGCTGGATAAGACCTATTTAAAGCAAAATTGTACTAGGTTAAAAGTCATTCAATAATGGTATCTGTTTCGCGATGGGTTTTATCTCAGCAACCTCCTTATTTGAAGCCGGAATAGAACAGTTCATTATATAAATAGCAACATATTAGAGTACATGGTAGCAATCGGCTAGATTACATATTCTTTAATATTTGTTGTTGGCACTCAATATCGCAAAATAAACTAGAGCCTTCAAATTTTCTGAGTAGCGTAATATATCGGTTAATGTATTACTTAATTACCTAATCGACATATTAAGTAAAACGCTTACACACATAAAACTCATGATAGGAGAATAACTGTGCAATTAATTGTGCCAGAGTGCTGTATATTTTCTATTTCACTTAAAGTGATATACATTTTGTTATCGACCTGTGTTGATAATGATGATTAACTCAAATGACCTCATCATTTATTTAAAAGTATTATGAAATTGGGTTACTATGCATTGTTGTCACTTAAGCAGGGGCATGCATATATGCATGTTATGACTTATTGTTGCCCCACGTCTTGATACTGTATCATAATTACAAGGTTACAAGGAATATGTCATTGGAATTCCGCTAATTGGCAAACAAGAACAAAGAGCTGATGAGAAAGATATAACGATGCTTAGAGATTCTTTTTTTATGACAACTACCTCCTAATCATTGATATACGGAGGGCATAACCCAAATATAGTATTGTTCTTATGTGATCTTTCTTTGCGATTTATTTGCCTGGTCGAAATAAGTAATGCACAAAATAAATGGTGCAATCCTGAAGTGTAAGCTTTAACTCTCATACATCACGGTTATTGTTAGACAGTTATTTTCAACGTTGTTTAACAGTTATTGATGCTATTGATGGTAGAGAGCATCGACACTTGACATGTAGACGGACGTGGCATAGCTAGTTTCGGCAATTGTGTAATCTCAAGCAATGACTGTCATTTAATCAATTTGCAAAATTAGATAGCTTACGGTCATGTAACCAGGTTAGTCCGTAAATAATCTCCCGAGTACAATGCACTAATGGCTTTGTGACAGGTCGGTCGTAGATATTGCAGCGATGCTCATTAGAAAATTGCTTTTTGTTCAGTGATTGTTCATTAATCGTCGAATGTAGTCCATCATAACTATTTCGACAAATTTGGATCATAGAGGCTCTCCAGTCACGATATACATCGAAAAGATTACGTATTCATCAGGTTAGAAAATGTTTAGGCAGAAAAGAAACAGATATCGTTCCAAGTAAATAAAGAATTGAGCTGCTGGTATAACTTTGTCATACACTGTGCAAACCTGTAGATATACAAAATGAATGTTAGTGCGTATCGCGCTTATTATGCATTACGCTCTGTGTAGAGCGGATTATATTTGGAACGCTTGTATGAGTCGGCGCTATCCCACATTATGATGACACATGAATGGGTTAAATTTTGCCGCATTACAGACTCAATATAATGCATGCATGTGTCACACAAACTTAACAACTCAACAGATTTGGGTAATACAAAACTAAAAACTAAAGCTAAACTGAAGATGCGTTTTAAGAGAACTTTTTTTCTCTCAAGTCAGATCATCCTGACCCTTTATGTCAGGAAGTGCACTATAAATAGGCATCTAGAGCAAGAAACACTTATATTGTATGAACGGAACAAGCAACAGTTTACCGCGTTTAAGCATTAAAACGACCGATTTAGGATATACACGTTAGAAGACAGGCATTGACGCCGGTCAGAGGGACGGCTCGGCCTTATTCGGCCCCATTTTCATTAACAGATGGAATGCAATGAGTCTAAATTGGCATAGTTTCCCCGGGCAACGGAGTAATTCTATTCAACGACTGCAATTTAATCGTTTAGTGCAGTAATTGCAACAATTTATAAATTGGATTGTTCAGCAGACGGAAGTGTCCCGATGACTTAACCATAAATGGTCAACAGGTTGGTCGCCATGGTTGTGTTGAATTTGACAAATGAATAATCATTTAACGCATAACTTCCCCTACATTATGAATAAGCCTGAGTTTAGTATTACCATCGTAGCACAGCCAATCGCAAAGAAGGTTTGTATGATGTCATGTTATGTAACCAGGTTTCTAACGATAATTTGTTGTTCAATCAAAGAAGAGGATTTGGAAGGCAAATTTAATCGAGTAAGTTTATTGACATAGACGCTCAGGGAATATCAATGGTATTACCTGCAATATTGTCTCACAGGAAGTCTTAGCTAAATCTGCACCACGAGCGAAATAATGACTTTAAAGATTTTCATACACCACGTAACATGGGTTAGGCTTCGTTACTCTAAGACTGAATTATGGCAGTGGCTTGCTTATGCCCAATCTAGATAGCTATAGAATGACGAGTGAACATTGGTAACCAGCCAGTAGCATGTTTGGGTCTTTTCGATTGAGAGGCATTTTGAGGTCAGATCGAGGTTATTGTCTTCAACACTTACCTTCTGTCCAACATAACGGAAACAGCTATGAGAGGGTTACATTTATCAACTGTAGCAAGTCAATATTTTCTTAATATGATATCGGTTAGCTCAGGTCATCGCATCGCTTTCAATAATCATCAACATAACAAACGCCAATCAGCGAAATATTACTGCTATAATCTGAAAAAAAACGTATCTATCCATTTGTTTTTTGACAGTGGCCTATTAGTTCGACATAAATGGCAGAAACACTGCACAGCCGCTAGGAGAGACGGCAAACTGCACTACTTTCCGATAGAAAGACTGCACTTAACTCTCGCCAATTTCTATGCAGATTACGCAATAATGAACAACCCTCTTAAAATAGAGGGTCTCATTAGTGGTTACAGAGGGCTTCTCGTTAGCGATAATAAGGCTAAATTACAGTTAAATGTCACGAAACATTAGTAGCATTGGTATCTAATGGCCGAAACATATTCGTGTGCAACGCTAAACTGACATAGTTTGTGAGCATCGAGCGAGAGCAGACAAAATGAATTATAAGAAGCAATGTATCCACTTACCGCAACAACTCGTAGAACAGAAGTAGTTATCGCGTGCCTTTGATTTGGTGTAATTGCGGAAATTGTCCATCTGGACTGTTTTACAATTGAAAATTTGAATGCGCATAATTGCGTTCCATCCATAATATATTCGTCAGGTTATTTGATCGAGTATTGTTAATCAAAGCTATCAGAATTTTCGTCTGACCGTATGAACTGATGTGGGCTGCTTCTTTGCAGGAGAACAGCCACAAGAATGCTTACGATCAAAAGCCTTACAGGTGTGCGTATGTACGACCGACCTCTGGCCAACGCAGCTACAACAACATCCCACAACTGTTATACAAATAAAAACTACGCATACATAACACTAATTGGTTTGTGTATCACTTTTAATTACGACCATGATATATGTACAATTGGCACACCACAAACGATAACAAAGATATGAAAACAAAGTTTTAAATGTGGGCCTATTGTTAATCATGGCAAAGCGATATTGCATGGACATGTAGATACACGTGCTGTGGTATTATTTTCAAAGAATTATTCAAATGATTTGGTTACTGGTTTCGTAGTCATACTGAGTTTATCGTTGAAATTATGCCATCCTAACACTTGCATACATATTAGATGGAACCCAACCGGATCTTTATAATCATTGGTTTATATTATATATAAATCACATGGTATGTTAGTTACCAGCTGTACTCTGCTGTCGGCGATTTAAACGGTTGTACATGCTAACAACTCGATAGCAATAGGCCTTCCCTAAAAGGTCGTTATCGCAGTATGATTCGTACGGATGTGTGTGTGGCGGTTATCATGCGTGCTTTTGCATATTGAAAGTAATATGACTAGTTAGGTAGTCTACTAGAGTACAATTGATTGTGTGTTATAATAATTCGGAGCAATATCGTATAGAAATTCCGTTGCTTGTAAATGGTTATTTCAGTTGGTATTTTGGTTCTTCCCCTGTTCGTTGTTTGCTGGATACGTTACAGCTGAGGTTAACGGACATTGTAAAGTTTTTCATACAGCCCTGCCACGAACTGATATGAATTTGTTTCCCGTATTATATGTTAAGACCCGCTCCTACCCCCACCCCACCCCAACAACAAAATCCCGGTAACGATGAATGCGTCATAGATGCGAACTTACAACACATAAATGCACAAGATGCTGCGTGGATGATTGAACCAATGAGCAGCCGCTACCTGTCTGATCGCTGCTCAAGTTACCTGTAACCGAGTGTTTCCATTCGTTGCCTAAAGGGTGCACAACCATACGAGGGATGCTATAGTATTGCATTACATGTGTTGGTTCTAAATTGCCCTTTTCTATTTCAGTTTGCGACGTTCACTAATAAAGCGCTCGCGCTAGATAGCATAATTGGAATCGGGTTATTGTGGATTTTTTACAAACATTGGAAACAACTCAGGCTAGCTTAAGGGCATAAATTGACATTACAGACTAGGTAACGACAGATCACATCATCGGCAGCAGCAGCCGTTTAAACTTTTCTGATATATTTTCAGTCGACACCGAATGAAAACTAGGCGCCATTTGACTTTAGATGTTTTTATTCTACATTTACAACTGAAATATAACGGCAACATATATAGCTTTCTCGTACTGACTTTTGGGGTTTTGCGGGGAGATAAATTTCAAATTTAATATTATTAGCATCCTCGTCTTTACTGAAAGTGTTCCATATAAGTAAGGTTGACGCTTTGCCTCAAATGCAATCGACGTCAGTTTTTATTTTGCCATATTTAGCAGCGCCAGTCGAGATGCATGAATGAGTTTTTTTATTTGGGTGCACTGAGTGACCTCTATTAAACGGAGATTACAAATACAATTATCTAAATAAATTAGCGCCAGAAGCATGTTGCAAATCCGCGATCAGTGGTTCGCACTTCCAGCTATTAGTAGTTCAGTAGAGGCATTCATGGAGGCATATATATCTCTGCATGACTTAAAAGCGAACCAGACCCATTTTCTATGAGACTGGTGTTAATGTTTAGCATATTACGTTCGTCGTTTCATGCGTTCAGCAATAAACAGCGATGCCAACTACATTTCTGTTCGTGAACTTCTTGCGACAATAGATGTCGTGTATCAATTGACCCCAATAACGCCAACATTGTAAAAAGCAGAAGGTACAAATAAATCTCCAGCACATTGATACTCTTTGCGGCGAGAGATGACCCGGAGAGATGACCGGGCTTTTGACTTATAATCCTATTGTCACAATCCTGTTGTTCTGCAAGGGTTGATACAAAGATAGGCTATTTATCAACATTTACCATGACGCGACATATTGTTTCCTTGACTATCTGTAGCTTTTTTATGAGCGTCATAATCTCGCAGAATAGATTTATGGAATAATGTTACAAGGCATAGTTCCAATATAGTACGAATAACCACCCGGTCCGCCCTCTCTTTTGTTGGTTATAGAGAGAAACAAAGATCACAGAAAATATCCGTGGAAACAATACTCGTGTATCGTAGCATTATAGAGATCGTACAGACTGCGTGAAAGATATATCTGCACGCATGCAGACAGTGCAAGCTGTATCGCACAGCACGATATCTGAAATAAACAGTAATAGCTCGGGTTTGTACACACGGCAGGAAGTATATTGCTTCATTAGAAACAAGTGGAGCATATTTGCCTTGTGAGCAGGTTCAAATCGATCCAGGTTCAAATCGATTTAGCAGCTTAAGCAAACGTGTTCTTTATTCAAAGGGATTAAAAAGTCCGTGTTGAATGATTCACCATACTGTGTGAACTGCTTTATGGAGTTATTACATCATTGCTTAACCCACTGCAACTCTTGCAAAATGTGTATAATTGGTTTGAATATAAATGTTGAATGTTTTTTTCCGTTTAACAGTCATGCAAACAATTACTACCTTATCGCTATGAATACTTTTCAATATAAACTAGTTATCAGAGCAGAGACTTAATGGGTAACAGTTTGAGAACAGCACTGAGAGCTAGCGGTAGACATCTTAAATGTTCAACCCTCAAAAGGACACAAATTATAAGAAGCGATTTCGTAATAGCGTATTGACTAGAACATACTGGGGAATAAAAACGTGTTCTGGAACAATTTGTAATGAACAGATTGTCTATCAACCAAAACCATATTCAAAGGAAATAAATCTAGCATCATTCAATCGACGTCATGTCCGTAAAACCTTATCGGAATAGGTTTTTGTATTGATGAAACCAAATCCGACCCCTCTTTATCGTCAATATTCGTTTATTATGCTATTTTGCGCCGAAGATAAGTAATAATAGAAATCAGATAGAAAATTAAGCATACTAGCACACCAACTACGTTTTGTACATTTACCAACAAATACAAAACAGTCGCATATTATACTGTGATAGGCTTCGTTACTTGGGGCGCATGTTTTCGATCGAGGTACGTACCTCGTTCCTAGTACGGCGTACTTGGTTTGAAGTATGCATACATTAACATTAATTTTCTCAACCGTTTTGCAAATTGTGACATCATTTACTGAGATTTGGTAGGGTAAAATCGTGGAAACCCTCTTAGTTGTCATAGCCTCGATTTGGGACCATGTTAAGCGTTGCACGTGCACGAGAAGGCTTTCATATTCGTTTTTAAACTGGAGTACGGCGGCTATCGCGTGACTTTCTTGAAGATTAATGAGTCAAGAATCCTTTTGTATCAGTGTGGCAAAGTTAAAAACTTACTTTTTGTGGAGCAAAGTTTGTCTAGATTATATGAAATATGGTTTCGTGAAAGTTGTATGGCATATTTGTTACTTATGGATGATAACATCACACCCCATGTCAATCCATTTGCACAACCGATATTTGCGTACTCCAATCGAATGCCCCCTAAAACACCACAACAGCAAGTTTTCATACTTTTGTTGGCCTGTTCTGTTCGAGTTTTTGAAACTTTTGTTATTGTTTTAATTGGATGTTAGGTTATTATTTAAGTCTTTACAGATGGAAACGAGCATCATTACATATGTAATGAACATTATCATTTTAGCATACTTAAGGTTTACCAGATATGGAATGGATTGTTCACAAAATCACGTCACCGATCAGGTTGTATTGAAGTTTACTATGTTTTATTACAAATACTTCCATAGCAATGTGGGCAGTGGTCATAAGAATATTCCTCATCTGTAAACTTCATGATGGTGTTTATCCTACATGCTGCTAATGATTGAGTTTCTATCGGCCAAATCATATGCCTTTAACAATATATCATGCAGATCCATATTTTGTGAAGGAGTGCAGGAACAGCAATGTTTGAGTTAATTTTATTTTAGAGATAATTCTCAAGTAGCAAATTGTGTTCAAAATCACATACGTAAAATATTCGGTATTAGATCATATGATACCGAATCCCCGAGTGCAGTTACACTACAAATCAATTATCAGTATTACAATGAGACAAATAATGATAACAAGTATAGTAACGTTATGACTGTTTGACAGCTAAGGGTATACTATGATGTTGATGCAATAAGTGAGATACATAACTATGATATATCTAGTACAGGATACACAATGCAGGATAAAGCTACTTTAAAAGGTCATGACACAGATTAATTGATATACCTATACATGTGCAGACGTACATATTACAACAGCGAGTGTTGAATGACACAACTAGAGGAAAGCATGTTCAAAAGGTGGGATGGCATTGAAAACGGACAGGGGGGAGGGGTTTGGAAAAGAGAGCAAATCAATGTGATGTCGTTGAAATCTAATTCCGAAAGACAAAGAAGCGCTGGTTACCTGACATTATCCGCACTGGATTTAATTGGGACAGCCTCTTCCCTTCCAAGGAGGAAAGATAAGGACTTATGCGATAACGTTTACAAATTCGACTCTGCACAAAATGCGCCCATACCTATGTTTTCATGAAAATGGAATCCAGAATAAAATATTCTCTCTGTGTCTCTGTTGTTTGGAATGTTATATATTGAAAACAATTATTTTAAACTTTCAGAGATCCAAAGTGGAAACACCACACAGGTAAAATACCTATTGCATACATATCTGATGGTACTGCAATAGGAGAAATGCTGCAATTGGAGAAACGAGAAGAAGAGGATAATATGTACAAAGTCTTATGAACTTGTTCAGCGGTGTAATGTAAAGATAGAATTTCTTGACTTTTCTTGCTTATGCACGCTCTTCGTTATAGTACTGTTACTCACTGCCTGTAGTTGCTGTAGTGGGGACTAGCCAGAGGAAATTAACGCAAGTCTTGAAGTAGAGATGCTTATTTGGTTTATTTAATTTCAACAATGAAGCTCCCTGGAATCTCGCGGTCCGAATCGTTTCTCTGACTAGATGAATCTCTCTGACTAACCCATCTGGACTCCTTATAAAGGGTCCCGCGATAGGCCAGGCTAAAACAATCCCCACGTGACACGACGAGTCCACTTGGAGGGTGAACTCGCTTGTTGTGAGGATTGCTGAAATCAGGGTTGCACCCCTCCCAAAGAGTGGTGTGATGTAACCCGGGCTCTCGTGCTGATAATTAAAGGGGGAGGCTTTTTAAGAACGTATGAGCCAAAATAGTATTATAACATCCTCCCCAACCATAATAAAGTTGAACTTCCACTGTTCAACAAATTTAGAATTTACCCTTGAATTTTGGAAATTGACTTTGTTAAACTAATTGAAGGTTGATGAAATAGAATTTGTAATAAGAGTTATAAAGTAAAGGGACAGCACGACACGAGCCCAATATTATTAGATTTTGAATTTTGAATGATCCCAGGGTAGCTTGGACATGCGCCAATACTGTTTGACATTGGCACATATCCATAACAAAATAGGTAATTATATAAGTTTACAATATTTTTTTCAAATATTCTGATTTTGCTATCCTAAATGGTATTAAGATAAATATATTACAATAAAATAGAAAGTTTTAAAATATGGAATACTCTAGCCGTTATGACATTAATTACATTTTCACATTATTACTCCGCACTAAAACCACATGGGAAAAAGCGATGAGTCTATACTTAATAATCGTGAAAATAGTAATATAACCTATTGTATCTAATTTAACTATTAATTTTGAAAGAATTAAACTAATGTCATGAAAATTAAATATGCAAGAACAATGGACTAATGCCGTTAAAGTTATTGAAATTTGTGGATTTCTTTGGATGCTTCTTGAAGATGAAATATCTGGAGGGCTGCCGCATTGGGTTCGCCAGGTGTCGCCTGAGGGGAGGGGTGTGCGTTTTCCGACGCTTGATTGAGCCGTTGTGTCTCAACTGTATCCTTGGTCAGGGAAACGTAAGCTTTGGCTACAAGGTGTTGGCGCGTTGGGTGAAGGCGCTATCTCCCTCTTGTTTAGCGTAAATATACCTGGGAACAAATGAACTTACGGCAGCGATCAGTGTGTCTTGATTATGGGTAATGCAGGACGTATTAAAAACATGAGTGTTCAATGTGTAAGTGTGAGTGGGTATGTTACTTATGTGTAATATTATAACATCTCAAAATGAATATTGGTGTATCACGCAAAGAAAAGTGTGAGGTGTGTTTGAAGGATTGTGTATACTTTGCATAAGGTGATTGGAGCGCGTGTAAATGATTGACGGTTATTGCAAAAGATAGTATTTAAGAAAGCTAAGCTGCTGTGAGACTGTTTAGAATAGTTATGCCTCAAAGAATATATATGTTGCACATGGCCACCATCTAACATGTAAGTCCGGATACACAACGATGTGACACTTTAATTGTATGTGTTGTAAGTGCGGGAGAAGATCAATATACACGACTCATATATATTTGTATTGAGAATTAAATGTTAACGATACTTCTCCATCAATCATTTTGATAAATACGCACGTCTTCCCAAAGCTGCAGATTCCTTCATGAGTTTATACCCCGCATATACTTGAATAACATAAGATTAGCGTTATGGGTAATGTGTAACATAAAGGGTCGCTAATTTAACGCGTGTCCGCATGATATGCCAGACGGTGCGATAATAGCGCATTTGACTTCACTTATTGTAAGATTTTGTCTTATTATCTGCAGACATAGAGGCAAAATAATTGTAAATGTAATTGATGATATCATTGTGTCAAGTTGGCGCTGCGTGGAAGAAGACAAGCTTTAAAAGTCTTCTTATAATTTAACCTGGACTCACAGTTTACTGGATTTCGTGTGGCGGCAAAGGATGTGTGAGATTAAGCGTCAAGTGTGTATGTTTCTTTGAAGACGGCCTTTTGAGACTTAAATTAGATGCAATTAAAGGGTGGCAGCTTGGGCCTCAGATACGCCGTGTTTATTGGAATTACAAAGGAGTCTGTGATCCTTGATAATTGGCGGACGCAAAATGAGGGTCTCTTATCTGCGTGAATGTCTGAGTGCAGGATGTTTAATCATTCGGTATACGGGCTGACTGTTAAAGCCTTAAATTGGACTGATCAAAATTTGAATTTCATGGCTTGTTATCTTTGACACTAAGGTTGATTTGTTTTGATCGCTTTGATAAATTCGAATTTGTCTAACCGTCAGGTTCATGCGTTTGAATGCGTATAACACGTGGCTGAGATAGTATCGTTGGTAAAACGTTATATGGTTGGAATAGTGGTGTGAAATAAGTGGTTGTAAAAAATGGTTATGCATATAAAATGAATATCGGCGTCCTGTTCTGGGAAGATGATATACGCTAAAAATAACATGACATAGGTAGGAAAAAATTCTGAAAAGGGAAATATGAACGAAGTATACTATGAAAATGAATCAATGAGGCTAGGTAGACATAATTCGTTATTGGTTCAAAATTGGTAATGCACATCTTCCGCGCCACATCCTTGCGTCCTCGAAGACCCACTCATATTGTTCGCCAACAAACATAATATTAAATACTTAAATTGAATATAGAGGAAATTTGACCTCAAATTTCTCGTTTTCTCGTCCTTGCATAATAAGGTTTGTCGGATGCGGGAGGTTAAAATTAAGGCGATAGCGGGAGGGGTGTTATGTGTGGAGGAGGTACTTATGCGCGAGGGAAGGTTCGAATGAGCACTATCACTTTTACAGTGAACTTATTTCAATGAATCATATGAGTGAGGTACTTACCAGTGGTAAAAGCTGAAAGGGGGTATGAGGTCGTCATCTCCGATGTCTTGATAGCGCCAGATCGCTAGTACGCCTTAGTTGAGTCGAGTGCAAAAGGCCGATGTACGCTGCAGTTGCCCTGGATCATGATCGCGTCGTAGCTTGCAGCCTCGTGTCTCTTCTCTCGGCGTGTGTGGCAATTGTCAGCTTTCTTCTCTAACGTAAGAGCGTGTAAGCGTTGGGAAAATATGTACGTTGACAACAGTGGAAGTTGCCGACTCCCCGGACTCTCACACCAAATGTAAAGCTAAAATTTCTAAGTTTTTATTGCTTATGCACGCTTTTCTTTATAGTACTGTTACTCACTGCCTGTAGTTGCTGGAGTGGGGACTAATCAGAGGAAATTAACGCGAGTCCTAGAGTAGAGATGCTTATTTGGTTTATTAAATTTCAACAATGAAGCTCCCTGGAATCTTGCGGTCCGAATCATTTCTCTGACTAGATGAATCTCTCTGACTAACCCATCTGGACTCCTTATAAAGGGTCCCGCGATAGGCCAGGCTAAAACAATCCCCACGTGACACGACGAGTCCACTTGGAGGGTGAATTCGCTTGCTGTGAGGATTGCTGAAATCAGGGTTACTTGATAATTAAAGGGGGAGGCTTTTTAAGAACGTATGAGCCAAAATAGTATTATAACATGTAAGGGCAATATTCTTGTTGAGTATATAAACGAAAACAATAAAAGATGGGTTTATTGTTCAGGCGAGACCTGGAACACCCCTCACAGGAATAGCTTCTTCATTGAGAGAGTTGAAACCAACTTTCAGCGGCTTGGAACGCAGCTGCACGTACTCATCCCTAACGGTTTAAGGAATGTTCAAGTCTGGATAGATTTATTCACTTCGTCAATGCATGATTGACAGAACTTAGGAGCAATTTTTGTGTAATGGACAGATTCTTTTTTTCCAACAGAATCCAACAGTTTTTCTTTGACACCAGGTTTCCAGTTTCCAAACATCCTCATTGTGAATAAAGGCTTTCAGAAGCACACCGTTTTGAAAATGGCATGGCCAATAGCTGTTTAATTCTGGAAAAAAACCCAAAGTAATTCAGACACTGTCTAGTGAAATACATAACATTAAATATTATAATCAATGTTTAAGTACACAACACAATCGAGGTGCGCCGTACTGGGAGTAATTCGTTCTGCGGTCAGTCCGCAACCTGATACTGCCTTGGTCAAAGGAAACCTACAGGTGCTTACGGGCCCCGTACGGCTTTTAAAGCTGTACGGGACCCTGAAGTAATTATCTCCCATGCGAAATTGTGAACACATGCTTTATGCTCTGTAGGTATTCTACAGATTAGGTATGCGGAGTTGGCCACGGGGTCGAAATAACCAATACGTGCACTATACAGGTCCACAGAGAACCCGTTAGAACACAGTGCGGGGCCTGCAAGGGTCCCATACGGCCGCCTGCTGGCCTTTTACGGGTTTAAACCTGTAAGGAGCCTGTAGAGCATGATCAACTATTGGCAACGTGCTCTACGGGGGGTCCGTACAGGGCGAATAATCTTCACATAATCGTTTGGGCCCCTCACGGGGCAGCACGACACACCTCACACAGACACTCAGGGATTTTTGCTCGTATTGGACCCATAGATAGTCCGTACACAGACCATAATTCTCATGTGACCATTCACTGTCCTTTTGGTATAATATAAAGCAAACTGTCAGTGACTAGGATACGTTAACTGGGGACTTTTGTGGCATTAAATGCAAGGCAATCATGCAGCAATGGGTCATAACCTTCTCTAACATTGCATCCAACCGCACGCACATGCACGGATATTGTCAAGAATATAATGTGTATGTTAGAAGGTTTAGAGTTGAAATGTTTTGTTGATAAACATTGTACTAGCTATCAGTTACTATAATTGTTAATTGCAGCTTTAAAATACCCTCTTTGATAATACATTAAGCAATTTATGTACTGCTTATTATACAACAAAAAACGTCTTTACATGTCATCAAATGTTAGAACAGGGGCAGGCTTGTGCATTTCTTTTGGTAATTGAATGGTGATTTCAAATCGGTACGGCTCACGCACAGAGTATCGGAGCTATGGCATCGGACGTGTGTATATGCCAGTGCCAGCTTACAACTATTGCTGAAAACTAGGCAGTTGTCGGTGATTGCATCATGATGCAATGTTCATTACAAAAAATACGTTTTGTTTTTGCATCAGAAAGTTTTACATCCAAGCTCTACTTATATGCATGGAAATGTATGAGAGTGAATGTGGAACTAGTCGCCATTGAGGAGCGGGCAGATAGGAGGGATATACGACCTGCAAAGTTTGCTCAGGAACCTCATATCTACCTATGCGATAAATCAAGTGGGTGATTATTTGGTGGAGCTAAACACAGTTGTTCACTGCCGGACACATATGGTATCATATATGGCGCTTAACCAACCCGGCAAAATCGAGACTCGTCAGAAATATCCTTTTATGCATAGTGAACATGCAAATCAATGTGTTCTTGAGTATTTCGAGTGTTATAAACAACTATATCGGAAATGCATACTTGGGCATGTTGCGCATGCGGTCGCTAAATTGGCAATGTTTACAAAGGAAGAATAGGCTAATTCTGCCATTTGATGAAATTAGTACAATCTGCGGACCACTTCTTGCAACGGTCAGGATACCATGCCTAATTGATGGGAATCATATTAAATACTGGATGCACATATGATGCATAAAAGCATCGTGTTAACTACTTATCATTATGCCAGATGATGGGTGGTCGATTGTTCCTTTTCCAGACCACGCAAAAGCTAAGTTTCAAGAGACGCAATATTATTTTATTTATCGTTTGAACGCATCAGGGAACATCCTGCTCTTTTGGAGCAATCTAGATTCCCTAATTTGCATCATTTTTCTCAAATATTTAGTTGCAATCAACTGACACAACTGGGAGACACATGCGCTGTTGAAATAAGTTATCGTATGCAGAATCGAAGCTGAGGTTAAGGCCTCCACTTAGGCACTATTCAGACTTGTTTTAGATGTCTTAGGACTCTTTTGAAGCAATTGACATGTTACGGCTACGAAATATTTATCACTCACAATTGTGTTTATTATGTTAATGGTCTGCAGAACACGTAAATATTGAAGAGTATGTACACCAATAGATATCCATTGTTAGGCTAAGATCATGGAGCTTTCATGGCTGTATACAGCACAGTGAACTGTACGTGTCCCAGTAGTTGCTTTGAGCACGCATATTTCAGCAAATATTGTATCAGCATACAAAACAGATTTATTGTTACCACATCATATTCCTAGGTGCCATATCAGTATTACTAGCCATGGTCAAACTTATTCACGCACAGTGCACCGCAACTGCGAAACAATTATGATGCGGACACTTTATCCGGATAACAAAGTAGTTAAAATTACGATTTATGTTATAAAGAGGAAAGGCTATAGCTGACATAGTGCTGTTGTTAATGAGAACAAATGACCGATGATATATCAATACTCCAGCGATATAGTATCATTGGTGTATCGAAAGGGATATTACAACTTACGAACAATCTATTACCTTCAAAGCAAAAGTGTTCAACAATACTCACAAGTAAATGAATGTATCCCCAAGTGGTTAGTGAACGTTTGCATCAATTCAATCATGTCGGTCTTGATCAAGTTCAGTCCTTCGCCAAATGACATAATTCACTTTGTACATTGCGAAACCGGCATAGTCTGCAAGGATTAAGCTAGCGCAAATATGTCGGTAGTTGATGCAATTGCAACAAATACCGCTTAAGTTCTGATGATATACCGCTGTACGGATCATGTCAACCAAATGAATAATCTTCTTCTATTAACTGTACTGGTGAAGTTAATCTGAAGGTCTGTTGGGCCTTATCATTTTTTCACGGCACACGCATAACCCAGACAAAAGTTTCATGTTTCATTCCCGTTTTTGTTATCTATTATGATAAGAATTGTACTAAGTAGCTGGTTTATGTCCATGCGCATTCGATCGGCATATGGGCACGGACAAAATTTCTTATATTTTTGTTGCGTTGTAACTCACCGGGGGCCGCTTGCATAACGCCATCTCCGGCAATTTAGTCCACTAACATTCATAGCGGCTAAATTTGTTAGCCCCAACCGCTTCCCCAAACGGCTAGTCCAAGCCACAAAGCCTAAGCCGCCGCTCTAAAATGACTTAGTCGACTAGACTTTTAAGCGTCAAGCAAGGAGACCACCGCGGAGCAATAATCTTAAATGATAAAAAGATTCCCCAAAAAATAAAATAGAACACAATCGGCACTTCGTCAGCTGATATTTACAGAATATTTATTCTTTCATTCAATCAAACATTAACAAACAAATTAGGCTATACCCTTTTCAGTTCTTAAATATCCGATTCTACGAAGCGTAAATTTCCGAAAACGATGTTTACCTTTTTACAAGCGGCAAATTTTAGTGGCTACTAGACAGACGCACAAAGTAGTGTGTGAGTATCATTTCACTCTTACTTTGTCATTTTCGCTTTGTACTGACTTTTATAACTACCGAGCGCACATCGTAAACATTCCTTTCTTGCAAAATAGCAGCTGAACACTGCAGTTTCCGTGCGTTGTTGTATGCAAGCTGAGTTTGTCAGAATATGGAATGTCAGTTTGGGGAAAGGGGGTGTTGGTTGTGATGATTGTGCTTATTAAATTATATTATTCGAGGTTTAAGCTGTGTTTTGATATCTATTAAAGGATGAAAAGATCAAATAATATTTCACATATTGATTATACTTTGATATCATGTATTTGAATAATCACACTGTGTCACCATGGCTCTCCGCCTGCAAATACTGGACGTATATTGGGAAAAATAGGGAGAGAGTTTTAAGAGACGGGACCAATCCTATGGATGTTTTAAACGACGAACAATTGAAGGTTAGATCTCGGCTCAGACGAGGGGTTATCTACTGGTTAGTTATGATCTCGAACCACGAGTGACACGTATGACCAAATTTCACCCATAAACCAAGTTCTAATAAAACTTCAGTTCCTTGCAACAGGGGGATTCTTCATCACTGTTGGCGACATGTACGATGTCCGCCGTCTCCAGAATTGACCACAATTGCATCAAATTAATTTTTGAGCGAAAAGATGACCTCGAACGCAACTACAATTTCCTCATCCAAGCAACGGTTCTTCCGTAAAGCAGGTCAGGGGTTGGTTTGTCAACCTTAAAAGAATAATCTTTTATTCTTTTAATAAAAATGCAACGAAATATCAAATATTTCTCAGTGCCTCGCATTGCATTGCAGACATGGTGATAGGATCGGAAGTGTTTTGGTGAAATAATGATCCCAACCAATTTGCTTTCAGACAGGTACGACTACGCACAGGTCATCAGTTAACAATTATAAAAGTGCTTTTCCAAATGATTCTACTGTTTATATGGTGGTAAATGTTTAGGGTGATTATGCTATTAGCAAAATGAGTGAGATGCTGATGCGACTAGCTGGTGGTAGATGTAAACATGTATTTATACATTTATGATGATGTTAAGGCTAGTTACGTCGAATCATGTCCCCGTGTTACTTTCCTGTAATAGCCAACGATGCCCCTCGTCCATCATAGTTAACCTTATTAGTTATACAAGAGAACGCGTGATCGAATGCTTAGTCGTTATTAATGACTGTACTGCTAGGTTTATGTTGAAATATATTTCCAATTATCCAATTGCTACATGTAGAAATATATATTTTAATCTACCTGCAAAGCTGGTAAGCATTATCCAATCACTACTTGTAGAAATATGCGTTTGTTGATGATGGTAATGATGATGACTATGATGACAATAATAACAATGATGATGATAATAATAATGATGGCGATAATGATTATGATGGTTACGACGATATTGCTATTAATTCTGATAAGGGATCATTTACTTCTAATGTATACCACTAGATAATTCTTGTGAATTTGACCTTAACATTTCTTAACGAAATGTAACAATATTTCTCTTCACAGTCAATGTTACTCTGTTCCAAGATAAACTTACCAGATCCCTTACCGGGATGACGGACTATTTTATCGTTAATATTCCCAGACTACGATAATAATGTATTTATAATTTAAACAGCTTCGAATTGTAACTAATGTCGCCATTTGTGCATCACCTTTGATGCTTTAATCGCATCAGGAGGTGTAGAATAGCCATACGATTATCACGCATGCTGGACTGAATAACATTATATTTTTGAGATAAAATTGAGCGTTCCAACTGCTGGTAGGAAAAGTAGCATTACAGAATACGACACAGTGAAGCAGTTATCTGCGTGATTCCGCTCAATTGTTTTTTGGAGTAGACAACCTATTATTGAACTGATTAAAGTGGCCTGATCCTCATTGCTACACCAAGCGCAGGATGATGTGAAAGCAAATATATAACTTCCGTTCGTTACCTGCAAGTTGTTATTTAAGTGGGAATCGATTTTCTGTTCGCTTCCTCAGTTTTGTTTATGCAAGAAACGTTACAGCAGAGGTTACCGATTTTTCTTACAGTTCTGCAGCGGAACTTACAGATAATATGAAGCCCTTATTATTCGCGTTGACCACAAAAATATGGGTAGGGGTCATTACGTTGAATGCGTCATCGGTCTGAGCTTAAAACACATAAATTCGCAATGATGGTGATTTAATCAATAAACAGCCGCTACTTGTCTGGTCGTGGCTAAACTTGTGGGACCGAGTGGTCCTCATGTGATATTTAAATGGTGCACGCACCAGCGGGGGCTGATATGATAGTGTATGATAGTGTTGCATTACATTTACTAGTTCCAATTTGTCTTCTCAAGTGCCATTTGCGACGTTTACTTATTCAATTAAATTCCTGTGCGAAATAGAATCATTGGTCAGTAACGACCGCTTAAATGAATGGCGGATCACATTATCAGCAGCAGTCTGTGCAGTTGTCCTGATTTGTTCTAGCTCACAGTTTATACAATAGTGTGAACACAAATGGGGTTGAGCTGCCATATGATTTCCAATGTTTAAATCCGATGATTACTACGAGCGAAATAAAATCTGGCGGTACAGCGGAAAATATTGTTTTCTCGATTGACTTAAGAGAGAGAGATATAAGCATTTTTCAGTCTTATCGCATGCAGGGATAGATGAATTGCTAACTTTAATTTTATAAAAGCACCAAGTGACCTTTTGAAACGGAGAAGCAGTTCAGAAAGATGACCGTGCTTTTATAAGGTTCTCGGGTTCTTATTTGCTCCCAATTTATGTGTAAACTGATGCTACAAGCATGCTGCATACCCGCGCCACGTGATGGTTTGCATCGCCACATCTTCCAGCCGTTTATCGTTTATTTGAGGTATCCAAAAATGTTCTGTTTGACGTCCACAAGAATCAACCCCATTTTAGATTACTTTCTTTCCATGAGTCTTGTGCTCATGTTTAGCATATCAAAGAGCCTTGTTTCATGCGTTCAGCAATAAACAGCTACGGCAACACAGTAACAGCAATTATCTTGCGTTTGGTGCTCTTTTTGCGATAATGCATGGCCTTCAACAATGTAAGATGCAGGAGGTATATTTATGAGATATTATGATCGAATCGAATATTTATGAGATATTTTGATCGAATCGAATCCTGGCTTTTCAAAGATCATACAGCTGCAGCCTACAAAGGCAGAGCACCACATTTTAGAATATCCACTCCGAGCGTTGCAAACTCGCCTAATGTACCTGATCATATCTAGAAATACCGATACAGAACGTACAAAATAATTGATAATAATAATGTTATTACCAGAATAATATTCGCTATACGACGTTTATTTGTTGTACGTGTACCATAATCAGCTTTCTTTTTCCTCATTGTTTAACCGCATGACAGAGTACCTGCGCTCTTTAAATGATATAATAGATTTAAGAAGTCGGGTGAGATATATCGGCACTAATACCAGGAGGGCAAGCTGTATCGCACGGCGTGATATCATAAATCAAGAGTAATTGCTACGATGTGTACACCCGTGCGCTTAGGTACAAGTAAGTTGCTTCTGTTGAAAAGAGGGGCAGGCTTTTCTCCTTGCGACGAGCGTGGAATCGATCAAGCATACTTTTAGCGGCTAAAATAAACACGCGATGATACGACAGAAAACATGAAACATCCGCTCGTAGTTTTGATGCTGTGTTTTCTACGTCTTGTTGGAAGCAGTATAATCAAACCGCTATTTTCAGACGAGAAGCTATTCATTGATTACGACCGGTGCGTACCAAAACTTTAACCACATATGTGTACATCCTTCAGAGTATTCAATGTTTTTTAGTGTTTATTTTTGCTTTCTTGTCAAAATATATATCGGTTTGATATGATTGTAACAATAAGGGAATCGACCATTGCTGCAATAAAAATGACATCTATATGCATAAGTCCTTTACCTGTTGCCGTCTGCCAAATAATATTTATTTGGATTTAATCTTTCGCAAGTTGATATTGAACCCCTTTGGCAGAATGTATGATTTCCTTACAGTTTTGACAATAAATACGAGCTCTTTGGTAATGACATAAAAACATTTCCGCATGGTTATGGTTGAAATGCTATGAATGAGCACCTTTGAATGTTTAACTTGCAAATTTGGAATCGGCATTAAACATGACGGCACCAAACACGTAAAGTTGCGCCATGTACCAACTGCCAAAGCAACAGCGTAGATGATGTCGATTGATAATATAATGTGCTCATTGATGTGTAGGCTCACAGCAAGATGTCAAATCTGAAACTATAGTGCCATAAACATCTTCTCTGATTTTGATCGGATAATGTATGTTCAATAGATTGCTTAAACTGTCAATGTTTACTATAACTGCTACTCTGATCAAATCGACGTCATCAATATCGATGTGGTTACTTACAATCATACATTCATCAGCTGTTGACGCTGTAGTTCTGCCTCATGTTATCTTTTAACCAATTCTGCTCTGTTATCATTTATCTTATTTGTTCTGAAACGAAGATGTATACATGAACGATACGTATTTATTACGATTATGCGCATCTAACGTTCAATACAAACGCCAGATACGCACGTGTTATTGAAAGTCAAGGGTGGATGAGAGGACGCCATATTTTGGGTAATTGTTTGATAAAATGACTGCACCTTGACTAGACAAGAATAATCTTTCACATTTTGAGATCGTCAGCAGTAATCCTTTCGCACTGCAAACGTTGATGTCAAATTCAGATGCACTGAATTAAACCTAGATGAAGAAATAAGCAGCCGGAATACACAATGAACGCATGTTTACTACTATTGCAAAAATGCCAATATGAGGTTATAACAAAATGAGTTCTAATTTGTTTGGTAACATGTAGTGCAATGTAAACTATATAAACGCATAACACAGGTCTACATAACTTTCGCACCAGTTAATATGGTACGCAGATGCTGCAAAGGTAACTTCAGTTGGTTATGTTAGCTACAAACGTACATATGTATGATCTGGCGGAGCATAACTGGTTCATAATACACGGATGATGACAAAATAAGCTTATCCTAGCCTTTTAAGCCCAAATAATATAGATAAATGTTACTGTATTTCACAAAAATATTTTTGGACAGTTCCTCTTTTTGAGTATATTTGCAGTGCTGATTTGACCACAGCACGCTTGATATATCGTAATGACCGCGTCCAAACGTAAGATAGCTGAGAGGGTGACATAAATGCCTTTAAGTCAATTAAAAGTTACCGAATTGTCGACTCACAGAACAATCATGGGGGAAAGTTACATGGTGATGTTGCCTTGAAAACTTGTTAAAAGATCCGATAGGAGGTTCACCAAACCATTACATGGCACCAAATGGCTAGGATATCCAAAAAAGACCACGGTACAGAATGTCTGTTTGTTAATTACTGCGGCTCGCAAACAAATGACGTCATCCACCGAAAGAAAAACGTTAACGCGTGAATGACAAAAGAAGACCGTCCAGACGAAGTCTTCATTGTTCATAATACCATCCAACGCAAATACAATATGAGAAGCGGAGCTAGCAGCAATTTACAGCACACCGACTACAAAATATCGTTATGCAATGTATCATATCTATAGAAGGAACTATTTGAAGGCAGACCGAAAGTGAATCAGATTAAGTGCAAAAAAAGAACGGAGAAACTGAGTGGGAAGACGAGGATACAGGGTGCTAGAGTTGAATGTATGGAGTGTACTTAATGTGACCAACTATCTGTTCGTTGCCAAATAAGTACTTTCATGTAGTATCGGAATCAGTAGTGTGCAGACATAGTCAATGGCAGAAATGGACGGAAACATTGCTGTGCCAGGTGATATGAGTAAAAATCCGCCCATTACAGGGTACACTGAAAAAGTGAACCAGGTACAAACATTTGCTAACCCTGTTATAAGTTGAATACAGATAATGGTTTATGTATCTTTCCGCGCACGATTTCGTTTAACCTACCCGCTGTTGATCGTACTTGTCATTTGACTTGAATTTAATGCGCATAGGCGTCTGCTGACGCATGGTATCATCAGGCTACATTGACAGCTAAATGACACAAGTCAAGTGCGGTCCTGATTATATGCAGGCAAAACCTCTCCTACCTGTAGATACATGGATCGCTTCATATAAAAAAAACCTCGCCCCACCTTCAAACATTTCCTTTTTCTTTGTTAAGCCGTTGAAATTTGCGCAAAAGCGAAAGCGCTGAAATGGTTTATTACCTTCCACTATAGAAGTATGTCAAAAGCTCCTTGGAGACGCCACTCAAACCATGGTCAATCCAAACATTCGATTTTCATTTCAAAGCGCTGAAGTGGTTGATTACCTGTTACTAGAGAAGTATGTAAAAAGCTCCTTAAAGACGCCTCTCAAACCATGGTCAATCCAAACATTCGATTTTCTCTTCTTTGTTTAGCAATTTACGCAAAAGTGAAAGCGCTGAAGTTGTTGATTACCATTTACTAGAGTAAGCTTTACCCTACAATTAGATTTTGAAGCCATTTGAAACCGCTGATTCTACTGCTGCTACTGCTACTTCTACTCTGCTACTTCTTCTGCTGCTGCTACTACTTCTACTTTTACTACTTCCACTTCCTCCACGTATAGGAACCATTACGAGTATTCGTAAAATAAGAAGTCAATTTCAGTTAATTTGCTTTTGTATTCATGCTATGACGCTCAGTTTATGCTAATCATCTGTGCACCCACAGCGTATTCTTCAACAAGTACATAGACCCAATACGTTCCAAGGGCGCCGTCAATGACTATTAGAAGACAAGTTTAAATGACAACTTCATGTATAGTGAATAAGTGTGATCTATACATAGGTTTGCGGAACAATGAACCAACCAAAAATGAAACGCTAGTTGGAGTTACCTATTCTGCAAGGTTGCACATGAAATATCCAGCACTGTTTGCATTGCTTGTAGTAATGCCAACGGGGTGATATCGACCATCCGTCATCTCAAAAATACTGTTTGCCGATCGCATAAAGGCAGCAACTGCGAAAATATACATATTGCGTAAATATTGCGTGCCACTCAAAATGTTGATAATCACTATGGCCAATGAAACAATTTTCTCTCAACAAGCTATAAAGCGGACTGTGGTTCTTATCTTTTAAAGCAGCAGCCGAATAATTGTGTGAGAGGGAATAACCGAAACATGCGTACGTAAGATAGGGTGGGGACAAACGCTGTTAATTCCCCGAGCGCTAAAGAATTTTCCTCTTAACGTTACCTCAAGAATTTAACGTCGAGGCAATCAGTAAACTTTTCGTAATGAGAATACAGGCCCTAACACAGTTGCTAACACAGATGCTTACAGCAGATCAGAACGCGATCATGCATCGTGATTGAATAAATGCATCCACCATCGTTCGCTGTTGTGGTATTTAAGGCTGTTTTACGGGTTTTTATAGCAGTGGGGCAAAAGAGTAAGCTCGTGGTAGTATGGAAGAGTACCCGCAAGTGTACGAAGGGTGAATGTGAATATCAGCATTATGCTTAGATGACATACTGTTATCGCAGCATGGGTTGATTAGGAAACAGAAAAACATAGATAAGGATCTTTAATAGTTTCGCTTCAGCTTGTCGTGCCTCTTGAAAGCCCGGATGGCCTTACTTGTCAACCATGTCGCATTGATAGAGCATAGTGTATTAGTGATAGGCGGTCCCATCAGACTGATAAAGAATGCAAATTGCCTTCCCTGACATGCCTTCTGACGTGCGTTCTAGTGCAGAGATCTTCGTCAAATCAGCTGCCAATCGTAATTTGGTGGTGGTTAGTTCCGGGTGATTATTGTCTGGTCTAAGTCGATAAGAATACGGTCGTCTTTTACGGTATACTGTTGGGAATATTCGCTCTCGATGTTACCAGTTTTGCTATTTACAAACTATCTGTTCTCGACTCACCGAGGCAATATTCCTTGCAAGGGACGCACTTAATTATCAAGTACTTTACACACCCACCTTTGACTCAGAAGATGTCCGTTTTGATTATCTCCTTATTCTGCATTTGTTAGCCGTATCATTAGCATAATGTATCCTCCGCCTCTTCCATCTGAAGAAACAAAAAGGGTAATGAACGTCGAGATATGTATTAGACATCAGGCACCCTGTCACAACGGCATCTTTAGGAAGGATTTTTTTTAAAGCAAAAAGCAACATAACGGGAAGTATTGCAGAAAATCGTCGCACCCTAATGCATTTCGGTATATTTACGTAGTACCGATTTGAAGTTACCACACCCACTTGGAAGTAGGTAACATACGCTTAACAAAGTGTTAATGCCCGGATTACGTAAGTTATGGACTTCTGTGGATCCTGGCCTTTAGACGGTCAGGCAACAGTGAGTCAAAACCTTCTCCAACATGTCATCCAAACTGCATGCACATGCCCAAATATTATCAGTAATATGATGTGTATTTCATAAAGTTATGAGGTTTTTTTTGTAGATCTTCTACGGGTAATTGGTTACGAAAATAATAAATGCATATTTTAAAAAGTCCGCGTCCGAGAGCTATAAGCATTTCGTTAGCATCAAGTTACTATGGATCGTGCTATGTAGTGATAGAGCAGTACTGGGTAATACATGGCGCAAAACTCACGTACGCATCACCCAATAGATCCGTCGCAATATTTTGGCATTGCTGGCAGCGTCGTTCACTTTTTAGCTTTGCTGATCAACTAACACATTATTTGTCTGATATACACAAAGCATCTTTACGCTTCCAACGAATGAAAGCTGTAGGTATTTTATAATACGAATATTTTGCTCAACTGCTGTGAAGAGATATACAGCGTTGAATATTTTGTATCAAATATGAAATTAAGAGCTATCCGGTTTCTTGTCTCAGATGATTCAAGGTGCCCGCAATGTCCCTTGGCGTCATCTTTGTTCGACCTAGCCTATATTTAGCATCACACAGCGTAATGCACCTTGATGAACTCATACATGTATATACGATCACCGATTAAAGGGAGTTAAGTCGGTCATAATCTGAGGAATTAGGGTGTCCTTCCTGTTCCTGCCTCTCCTCATAGTTGTATAATAAGTGCCGCCGTTTAAGATCATCATATTTAGCTTTTTAAAAGCTCAGCATAAATCGGCATGTACGTGGGGTCATGTGGATATGATCAGGAGAAATCTCTCGGTCGTTCTATTTTTCTTCTTTTCTTTCTCGCTTTAGTCTCCCCCTCGCTCTCGCCACTTTCACTTAGAGGAGGCAGTATGAAAAATTCCATCGACGTTGAGACGTAGAAAGAAAAATTTATTGCATAATAAATCTAACTATCTACCAATAAACTACGAGCGGATGTCAGCTTTTTTCTTGTCGGATCATTCCGTGTTTTGCTAGTTCCTACCAATTTTGATAACCAATATAATACCCATCTTAAAACATCAAACAAACAGAGTCAGCCTGCTTACACATTAAGCGTGCGGATTACGATCATGTGCAATACTCTTTTACCGGTCGTCGTGCCTTGCGCTGCTGACAATTTTCGGAATTGATAAACATATATATGATTTTACGACCAATACCTTATAACAAATTTGCGGCAAACACATACCAATTATAAAAGGGAAGAGCAGTTATATTCTGTATCGCCATGGAGCTAATCCGACACATATATGGAATGATTGTAATCGTAACAAGTGTAATGATTATGCAGCGATATGAATAAAAATTGTAAATTTACCATACGAAGTAATGTATCTCAAAGGAAAGGCTACATCTTTATTTACAGTGTAGACAATATATTTAAGATAGTATGTACACTGCTAAGTGAGCATCATTGGTGGAAGCGACGGTATCCCTCCTAGTAACTACCTTTCTATTGTATAATATATTCCATGGCATTATTATGACAGGGTTGGCAAACGTTAGCATAATTAGGTCTCACATATTGTGTTGATCAAGTGGTTTTTTATGCACCAACTACCTATACCCCCAGAGGCTATAGTTTAGGCCAGACGTCTGCATTTGTCTTTGCCTTACAAATTTCAAACCACCAATAATCTTTTCCGTAAAAACAGGGCGTGTTACAGGAATCATTCTCATTGAACCATTCAACCATTTGCTGATGATGTACATTTGCAGACATATCACATAATGGAATTACATTTGTACAGTAAACGAAAATATACCCCACATCAGCAGCTGTGTGGTATACTAGTGCCAACCAAGACAAACAAATAAACCTTCGATATGTCTCGTAGCACCAGGCGTTAAGGGAAGGCATCTAATGTGTGGCTCGAGACTGGTTCAATACTTTGGAAGTTTCACAGCGGTGTCAGCTATGCTGTTATTTTCTATTTTATTTTACATTGTATGTCGCTTCACTTTACGATTCATTCGAGTCAACTACCAAAATCCATAAGTATGTCACATGTCACGAAGTGCACCTGTCGGGCAGTTATGCATTTGCAATGATTGTACAATTGGGCACATTTGGGAAATGCTGAGAAATATTTTGGCAGGCTTCCAATTGACTATGTGGAAGATTCCACATCCTAATGGCCATGCTAAACAAGCTGTCTAACTCTAACGATTGTTCTGCTGGTCGACCTGCTCGCTGCTAACGTGGTATGCCAAACATCACTGGTCAATACAACACAGTTCATGCACAGGCCATTTATTCTATCAATTAACGTAAATAGATCGACTTGGCCAGCGATGCTTATATCCATGTCACAGATCGACTTAGCTGATCTATTTGCGTTGTCCAAACCTGACCAACCATAACATATAGTCATGTTCGATGCTGAATGCATCGTGGGTATCATGCTATCGGAGTGAACATTTAAAAACTGATTTCGGTTCGTCAGTTAAATTATAAATGTCAGATGAATGTCATATAAATGTGGATTCTTGATTGAGATGATGGCCACCGAATACCGTATAGCAATTGGTGGCCACGTCTAGTAGGTCTTTGGCGCAGAACCAGTGGTCACTAACAATCGATTACCAATAAGGTATAGTTAAACCACTATTTAAAGCCTTTGTCCTGGAAATACATATCAAGTAGATTTTAAAGAGCTAAGGAAACTGGCAGATATCGGTTTTGCTGGTAAAAAGTAGCTCGCCTTTGTACTCTTCCAAATATATATTTGTCACGTTGAAAGAATGGTGGCTTTAAAGAGGCTTATGACAATTCCCTTACAGCGACTTCCGTCTAATGTCAACGTTCGTCTAGTGATTCCGAGAACCCTTACAGCTGCTACACTACATTGTTTGCAAGATTTAAAAAAGATGTTTCTCTATCAGCATGCTTGAGCGGGACGAATACAGGCACAGCAGGCACATTGTGACCAAGAAATAGATTGGTCAGATTGACCACTTTTTAAATGCTGCAATGCCACGTAAATAACAATGGTAAGTAACGCATATCCGTGACCTGCTTCGCTTCTTTGCAATGGTTAAGTAATTCGTTATCAGAACCGTCAGAGCACGCTGCCACTTTATGCATCAAAAGCTTGGAGCTTTTTTGACGCAATAATGCAACGGCTCAAAACGTTATATCGTCCAGCCGTTTAGAGAGTGACTGCATTTTTCACAACTCGATATAAGCACACATGAACACAATTATGGTCTTAGAGTGATGGTTAAAACACAAAGAGAAGGAATGGTATAACTACTATGGCATATTAATGCTAAAGAGAGTAATAACACTGCGCTGGCTGTATTTATTTTTATTTGCATGAATATAAGTGTAGTTTGAAATGTCACTTGATCATGCAACCCACTAATCTAAATGTGAAGCTTAAAACCTGGTTGCTATGAATTTGGCAAGAGGCGAAGTTCTCGATCATAATTCATGAGAGAGTGTCACGCTGGAAACAGCCAGTGCCGGTTCTCATTTACCGCTGGTTCGCTACTCAGTTTATAAACCACCGATTGATAGCATTTGATAGTTCTGTATGCTCAAGCTCTTAATGCCAATACTAAGCTAGCAGTTTACGTAACGCCTGGATTATATGGAGCGCACATTGGTTCAAGTGCAGTAATAAATAAGTTGAATGCCTTTCGATGACATTCCAAGACACGGCGCGAAAGACGCAGTAATTTTAATAATGAATCACTTATATTAGTGTCGAATTTGCTGCGTCATAAGGACCAATCTGAACAATCTGATATCTGTAGAAAAATGCTAATCGCCATTATTCGCTGATCGATAATCACATATCCGCCATTTTAGCGGAATACCATGTAAAAACTATGAATATAAAGATTATATTGTAAAATCCAATAGACCAAGGTAACAGCTATGAGTCCACCAACCACCAACATGATACTGATGCATATAAATACCTATGATACAAGCGACAACATTTATGCAAAGCATTTTTGTTGTAAATCAGGGTAGTCAATCATGACTGCTATGAGCCCATCATCTCCTATATGCATCTTTCAATCATTGGCAAGGGGGAAAGACAAACCAAATTAAAAACAGTTTAAGAGCTGGGACTCATTGGATGACTTGATATAGTCTTTGTACTGTTATGTTGATGAACCCCAATGCATAAATGATAACACAGCGTTAACACATAAGCTTTAACGACTGGACAAATAATGTAATTTTGCAGCTCTCGCAACGTCGATATCGGGCTTTTGGAAATTTGGTCATTACACGATTTTCTGATGTACTTTTGGCATTGTGTTTTATTTAACGACTTTGTCAATGATATTGTATGACATAACGTTAACCCATAAGACACCTCAACTTAGCAGCGAATCTTGTGTTGATGGTTCTCCATCATGGCAAAGTAAGATGAGCGTCATCTTGGCCCCTCAAGAAAGGTCAAAATGCCAACCAATATAAGATCATTGCTCATTCGAGGTTACGCTAACATGGCACAAGTTGTGAACCTTGAACGTTCGAGGTTACACAGTGTCCTGTTTTGATATATATGTGTTTCATTTCTATGTCCATCATCGCGATCTCGTGACATTAAACATTGAATATATGCTTGATGCTAAAGTGATGTCGATGTTATGTGTCGTAAATATTTCCTAAGTGTCTTAAATCAGTTGCACCATAATGCTATACATTTAATTTTTCGGTCGTCGTTATTGTCCGGTTCATGTCTGTCATTTATATCAATATCACATATGGGCTGAGCAGTTATATTCCATAAATCGTCTACATTGCTTAATGACGACAACCTAGTTTTATATTGCTCATATGCCTAGAGGGGATTTAACACATAGCCACATGCGCTCATAAAAAAACGAGCTGGTATTACGATAAATATAACAAGTTAATTTCTTCAATTATGTGGCTGACGTGAAATGCAAATATATTGTTACAGAGAGAAGCAAATATGTTTTAGGTCAGTGATATGATTAATTAAGTGAATACTGAGCGTAACATTGACCATCTCATATGGAAACATCAAAATTATACAAATGTGTGGTCTCAATCGTAATGGCCTGGCATGTGATCCTCGGCACATGCATAAATCAGTTCGAGACGTAATGTCTATATCACGTTAAGGTTGTTGTAACTGTCGCACTACAACATGTTTCTGTTATAAACAAATGCGGTTAACATATGGAGCTTCATTACAGTTCCACATATATACTGAAATACGCGGGCAACCTCATCGATCTTGCTTGACATTTAGAAAGGCTAACACTCGTTCTTACTGGGCATATTAAAGAGAATAGCTAACAACCAATTAACATCGTGTCCTCAAGCAGTCACTCAGATTTAGTCAGGTAAAAACACAGCGGACCCGTTCTATTTTCACGCAGCCCAGTTCCATGGTGAGAGGAGATAATTGCTCCTGTGAGAAACCAGTGGGCGATTGTCATCCAATCAGTCCCTTATCTACTGACGCAATTTAAGCTCTATCAAGTTTTTGACACCGCATTTAACGACCCACATGGAATTATTGAGAAGCTCAACCCGCGTTTGCGTATGTGTATGCGTGTGTGATTGCGTGCGTGGATGGGTGTTTGTGTGTGTGTGCGTGTGTGTATGTGTGTAGTGTGTATATATATACATATGTGTGTGTATAAATATATATGTATATTTTGCCCAAGTAAGAGTCAGAGTGTGCATTGCCTGTATTCTGAAGAGCAAAATTCGGTTATTAATCTTTAATTTTGAATTCGGAGGTTGCAGCGCAATAATATAAAATATCGTTTGTGTTATTATTATTGCAGTCTATTCATTTGACACTATGAATTGTTTCTATTCTGCATTGCCTTGCGTTTGACGCTCATCTGGGTAAAACATGATTTCATATTACATATTACGTCTATATATTTCTGGTGCTTTATGCCGGCAAAGTCTTCAAAATATTGATCTTTTGCAATTTGAAATATGCATGTTTTACGATACGTTTCCTTTCCCGCGGTATCAAGTGCTTTACTCCTTTTTCCCTAAGGTCTGATAACGTGCGGCTGCTGTGGCTGTTGCTCATGGTGATGGTGGTGGTGCTGCTGCTGATGATGATGATGATGATGATGATGATGATAATGATGATGATGATGATGATGATGATGATACTGATGATACTGATGGTAGTTATAGTGATGTGGATTTTGATGACGATGATGATGACGATGATTATGATGGTTACGTTACTTAAAGCGTAGTCATGATAACAGCGACCTAATCAGTAAGAAGAGAGGTAGGTTTGCTAAACTTTGGAATGACTTGCATTGTTATCACTGATGTTTCCAGTCTTCGTTGTAGTGCGTCATATGTCCATTTACGAATCTTCAACCATATTGCCATGCCCCAAAGCATAGTTTTGGTTCATTCTCTACTTCAAATTAGATGTAGCTTTAGTAACAGAACGCTAATCCTAATAAACATCCTGCAGATCGGTATCTACATGATTTCTTCATCGAGGCGGCAAACTGCAGCAAGCAATTATCTTAACGGTTGAAGGATTGTCCATTATACGACAAAGCTGCAATAAAATGTAAGACAGCTAAATAACAAAATTTAAAAAACCTAGTGAAAGTCTTTGTAGAAAACCGCCGTTATAGTACCACTTTAATATTGGAACGAATTGTGTCAGCTAACTCGAGCAGAATGTGCACCGGCTTATCTGCAGGCTGATAAAACCAGTGATATATGATCGTCACATGTCCACGTAAAAGGAATAGCACAATAGCGCACGGCAATGACATTACTAGTTTTGGGAAGTTTTCGGTTGGTTTGTCAGATGTATGTTTCTGAAAAAAGAAGATGCTATTCCTCTTCAATTTTCTTTCTTGCCTTGCCTGGTCGACATTAGTTCACATTTTAAAGCGCTAGCAGGATACAGACTTCAAAATTTTGGATATGATCAAAACCTCTCTGAAGCCAATCTGGCTTGCGCATTTGATGCATGATAGTCAATTATCAAAATGCATAAATAATCGAAGTAATTTAGCGGACCTGTCTGGAAAGTATGAGTTTGCCGTTTCAATTCAGCATACTCAGTGAGCTTTAGAATTTGAGATTCTTGTGCAGGTTGGAATATTTGACATCGTAATGGCCACCTAAAACTAGCGATTTAACTATCGACAGTACATCCGCTCCGTGCTAACGCGGAATGCAAAATATCGCCGATGAATACGACGTCCTGAATTTGGGCTGTTCATCCCTAGAGAATTTATTCTACTGGTTGAAGTTCACATAGCGACTCGGTTATAAATGCTTATATCCACGTCAAAGAACGAACATGCTTATCTTTTGGCATTATCTGAACCTCACCAGCCTCCGTAACCTCATGCCGAGATCGATGCTGAATGGATTGCGGGTGTCATATCTATGGAAGTCATCTTGTAAGCAATAAGGGATTTCGGTTATCAGTTATATCATAAATATCAGCTAACGGTTAATTGTGAATCTCTTATAAATGTGGGTTATTGATCACGCGAATAACTACCCAATACTGTATGGTGAGTGGTGGAGTGTAACAACTGGGTCTATAGGTGCCCTTTCAGTGGTCATTAACAATCGATTACTAATAAGGTTTAGTTAAACAACTATTAAAAGCTTTTGTCCTAGAGGTGCATATCAAGTTAGTTTTTAAAGAGCTTAGAGAAGTGGTAGAAGCTGATTTGGCATGTAAACTATTCCATGGGGTCACAAGGCGACTGGTGTATCTGTCTCCATATGATATTCATTGATAAGCACCCATGGTTGTAAAACTGATCTTTATTCAGACCGTCAACTGGTGGAGAACACAGATGACAAGTGATACATTGTAACATAGGTTGTCAAAAAACTGCTTTCTATGTAAATTATAACATATCTCTATCCTGGCTATCTATACACCATGTAATACATTAGCTGGAGACTTAAAACATAGCTTTATCTAGGCCATACATATAACAAACGGCATAATTGATTAAGTGGCAATAGCCTTACCGACTTTGGATGGTCAATGTATCAAAGGGACAGGCTCATGCATATCAGTTGGTCTACACAACACGAGAATACCAATTTAAGTATGACACAAGCAATGTGATGAAACAACTCAGTAATTCATACCCATAAATGCAATGGCGCGAAAACATTACACTTATCACTCTTAGTTTATCCAACATAACTCTAATGATTTAATACAATAAGGTATAACATATACACACAACATATACAATTATTTGACAGATACCATTGTATTCATATTCATATCTTTAACCATATTTTTCGTGAAGGTTCCCAACTGCTTCGTTCGCTTTTGCTTTTTTGTGTTTCACCAAAATACATTCCAATTTTCATGTATTCATACATGAAAACATGGGAATCTAAATCCGGACAAAAACATCTTGAAATTGACGATTTAACACAAAAAAAATGTATACTAACTTAACTATGCCTCACATTAAAAGGAAGAATTAAACACATAACCCGAATGCCTGGGATTACTTTGGGAATACTTTAAGCGCAAGTTACATAAGCAGTAAGCATCGCCGAAACAGCTGAACGGAAGATAACGAAGTAGTGTACCCGAAGCGCTCTCGCTTAACCCGCCAATCTATTTTAGCGGGTGTGGCTACTGCAAACAGTATGCAAGAAGCGGAACCAATCGACAAGGAGCTACGGCACTCACAATTGGACAAGCTACTTATACTTAAATTTGTCCTAGCCATAGGGTTCGTTCCAGCGTACGAATGTCCCCGAGTGCTCAACGCTACAAAGATATAAAACAAATTAACACTAATATCATGTCATCCAATGAACATGTTGCATACCTGAATGTCGTTCCAACGGAGGGGCCCTGGCTAAATAGTTGTCAGTCCTAACAAGCGCAATCTTTGTTCGTAACCTAACTCAGATATATCGGATGCAGGGTAAGTAGCACGTCTTTGTACTATTTGTCACTTTGTATTGTAAAGGCTAATAAATGCTACCGTGCTGCGACTGGTGAATGTCCTTCTGTCGATCCCGTGAGCTCTGTTAGCCTTTACTGCGGCTGCATTGCATCGTATGCAGGATTTAAATGTACGTTTTATATAATGTCTCTATCAGCAAGCGAGAGCTGGATGAATACAACCACAGCATGTACACTGTGACCAAGATAAAATTGGTCAGATTGACCCCATTTAAATTGGTGTAAAGCCACACAAATTAAAAGTGTAAGCTAACGCATATCTGCACCTGTAACAATGTTACATAGTTTACTATCGGTAACTTCAGAGCACGCTGCTGCTTTATTCATCAAAAGCAATAGTGCTACGGTTCAAAACGTTATATCGTGACTGGACATTTTACAACTTGAGATAAGCACATATTTGCATATTGGTTTTCGGACAGTGATAGTTAAAAAACAATGAGAATGATTTAACAACTAAGGTATATTGATGCTTGTGAGAGTATTAACACGGCGCTGGCTGTATCTATTTGTTTGCAAGAACGCAGTGCTTATTAATTTAGTGCAATTTCACTCAATCATGCTAATCTAAAAGAGATACCGCCAATGTCAAGATAGTCGGACTGAGCGATCATATAATATACGGAGATCTCATCCCAGCGTGAGTTGAAGCCAGGAGTTTTAAACATTCACAGCCCAATTTATGTTCTATCCTAGCCATAATTGCTCTTTGCTGATGCTAGACACAAGCAAACCTGCTGATACAAATTTAACATCGAAAAATAATAGTCACCTATAGTTTGGCGTCTAGGGCCGATGTGCATCACTGAAAGCCATGTGGGATATCGAGCTCATTGTCATTTGTCTTATCACGGTTATGGTCGTATGTCAAGTTAGTTCCTAGAAATATATACGTGATGCAACTGCTGCTGCGATTGCTAATACGCATGTTGATGCTGACATGTTCAAAATTGCTAAATATAATTCTCACTGCTTCATGCATCTTGCAATCATCATCGTAGGTTATGTAGCTAGTTCATTTGTATTATATCGTTCAAAACTTGGCGGTTTTTATACAAAAGCAGCCTTAAAACCTATATCGTTAATGTCAGATAAACGTGATTTGTGAGGTACTACTAAACTTAAAAAACAGTGTGCGACGTGCCTATATATTGGTGATGGGTTACCTAAAATTATCGCTCAGAAGGCAAACAACAGCTGGAGATAATGGACATGGCATTTCATACGTCATTTTTCTCATGATGATTAAATGGAGGTTTTATTGCCTTGTAAAGCCACGGGGCATTCATTTGTCCCTCCATGGCCGGGCGTGATAAACAAAGGCATAGTTTGTTTGCTCGTAGTGCTTTAGCATATGATGACGGTAATCATGTCGTAAAATGACAAAAAAAAACGATATTAGGGAAGTTATAAGTATTGTAATTTTTGTTATAGCACCAACAGCAGCCCCGCCATGCCTAATTCAGCAGCAAACAATATAAGTCACTTGGATAAATTATTCTTTATTATGATCCTCATCAGATGTGCATTGTGTGTAAATCCAAAATGGCAGCATGCGATTGGAAAGTAATGTTTTACAACGTGGAGTTTACTTACAACAGGAGCCACGAACAGTAGTAATGTATAGGCTGAATTCTATTCGCTATGAATATGGCATAAGGCGAAGTCTGATAGCATTAATCATAAAACGCTATTTTCCCGGATCCAGCCAGCGCTAATGTTCATTTACCGCTGGTCCGCAGCTCAGCTTATAAACCAGCGATAAATAACAGTTAATAGGTCTGTACCCTTCAGCTCTTATTACTAATACTAAGCGTAATGTTTTGATCATATGGAGCGCACAGTGTTTCAAGTGCAGAAATCAATTAGTTGAATGCCCTTAAAGCGAATAACCATGTATATATCAAGCCACTTTTAAGGCCGCACAACGCTGACTCCGTTTGGATTTATATGCTTCATTTCGGGTGCGTTTTTCAGCTCAGACATTTATTCAAGGTGTCAAAATATGCATGATGAAATTTTAGTGTTTTGTCACTTCTCATGAACTTTTTTTATCCAACCGAACCGAGCTTATACAAACACTTCACGTCACCGGGTACTTGAACGACCACGTGACACTAAGCGTTGTATATATCCTTAATGCAAAAGTGATGTGGATATTATATGCATTAAATATGGTTGGCCCCTAACGCTTATTCACAAATATAAATGAAGATGGCAAATTTTTAGCACTCCTTATCCAACCTTTAACCTTCACTAAATTACATGCCCACATGGTACTGAAGCGTAAGAGGCAATAACGGATGGCACGTCGTCCATCTTGATTAGGCTGAAAATTTATTTAACCAATATGTTGATATTAGGTGAACAATATCGACATGGTGGATCACATACACGTAGCGTTGTCAGACAAAGAAAACAATGCTAAGATTGCAATCGCCTGAATACACTCCACCTTATGTGACCTTAGTTCATGTCGCGTTTTGCTGTTTAACATCTTATATTTACTACGCATGGTGTCTCAATTGGCCGCTGATAGCAGTGAGATAGCGGAATAGGCGCCCTGTGGAGCTGTTGCCAATACTAACTACAATATGTTGCCATATTTTATTCATATAAGTAGGCTCTATTCCGTCAATATAGGTTACCATAGAGTATTTCCGAACGAGGCAATTTCTGTTATCATAGACACAATAAAGTGGGCCATCGAGTATTTTATACAGTTGTACGGGATCATGATGAAAGGCCTGTTGACACAAAAACCTTAATAAGACTTTGATGCAGTGATAGCACAATTGACGGCTCGAACAGTGAAGCAATACATAAGTGTTGACGATTTCATTTACAGGCATATATACAATAAGAGCAAATTTCAGCAATGAACTTTACCCGAACCATGCATAAAACACGCAGGCGCTTTACTTCACAGTAAGTGCCCACTCCCTCACTCTAGCAAATTGCCATTCTTGAAAATCTGGTCAAGATTCTAATCAATATGCCATTTTATATTTGTTGCATGAATCTGATTGCCGCATCATAAATCAGTTGTAACACCTATGGTGGTTTTGGATAGCTTATCACAAGAGAAATGTTCCAATTTCATAACTAGATATTGCATGAAAACTTGTGAGATGAATCATATTAATATAACAGGGTCATTGTATGGGCTATACAGCCACATACGTAATAACTAGAATATTAATATATTTATCTCAATATATATTAGTCTATATATATAATATATATATATCTATATATATGTATATTATATAACATATTTATAAAAATATATATATGTATGTATATATTTACATATATATTTATACTATTTTATTTACAATTTATATATATATATATATATATATATATATATATATATATATATATAGATATACATTTATATTTTCATATATATATATACAATTGTATATATATGTATATGAACATATGAACATATATGTACATATATATATATTTGTATATATATATATATATATATATATATAATATATATATAATATACACACATATATATATATATATGTACATATATAAATATATATATATAAATATATATATAAATATATGTATAAAAATACATATATATGTACATATATATATATAAATTAATTTTGAAATTTATATTATATATATACACATATATATATATATATACATGTATATATTTGTATATTTATATATATAAAAATATTGGTTATGATATGAGTTTCCCTTGACCTGCTAATTATTAAAATGATAAATGTGTTGATATTACTGTAGTGACAAATTGTCTACACAGTGGCAAATTCCCTGCTCAAATTAGATAATTAATAATCCTGAAATCGGTTCACAAATAATCGTTTTATACAGCTATAATGTTTACCAACTATTACGTTTGAATCTATCACGTCGATGTTACAGTCATTGGTAGGTATGTTGCCACATGCATATCATGTATTTTAGTAATTCCAATGAATTGTTAGAGGGAACAGCAGAAAATTTCCATGTATATGAAGACGTCGATATCAAATGCTTGCAGTGTGCATTTTAAAAGCCATTACTTAGTCATTGGTAAAAAACCAAATTACAACCGAAAACATACGTTGGCTCGTGTAAATTTGCAACAATGAACATTTATAAACCGTCGTGCAGGGCGTAAGGCGGTTTTGGTCTGAAATTCAGGGACCAAACAATTTCATCAGTCACATGTCGGGTCTTTTACATATTCTACAGATTACTCGAAGTGACATTATTCTTTGCGTCATGGTAGGTGCATAACGGACTCTAACTGGGCTTGCAACGGAAACTATATGCGATGCTACACATATCGATGCGCACTATGCTTCGATTGGTTTCGCTTTTTCTACGCCCCCATTTGATTTCCGTGTACAACACTTTTTCAAACACGATTAAGTCAACCTATTAGAGTGCCAGGCGTGACTAACATGATGCTTTACAAATAAAATAAATATACAACTACTACTAACTGCAACTAACTGGCTGGACCTGTCTTTCCAAACTTATTGCTTTCCTGCGAACACCTGCCTCGCTTCATTGATTTTTCTTACCTGTAAATAAGCTAATTAAGCTAGGGGAAACAAAGGTAAATATTCCGTGAAGCGGTGAGAAACAAGAATCGGCATGAAAGTGGTATTGAAAGATGTTTGATTCATTGCATTTTGTAGGTCATACAGTCCTATTACATTTACATATTTGGTTCAGGTACATGCCGTTTTGAATATAGGCTAGATCACATTTTCTGCATTAGAACCGATTATCTAAAGACCATTTGTCAATCATTTATCGTCTTCACAATATGAATCGTCGTAAATGCGTTTTGTCTCCTTTTCCTGACAAACCTCGCACAGTGCCCCAGCGCCGAGAGACAGTTGGCTTTCATATATCACACCATACAACACTGACGCTTTGGTTTGGCTACACATGCAACGAGATGGATCTGACAAACTAGCGAGCTCGGCATCCTGATTGCTATACAGTGGCGCCTTATGGGGGCATCTGATACTGACAACGGCTGCATCCAGACTGCGCCATGAAAAGGATAGTGACAGCAGGTTGCTTTTGCATACGGCATTATGGGCATCATTCTGTCACAAGAAGCTCGAGTAGCGGAGAAGGATGTCGACAGATCGATCGTAGCCGGCTCTTGCACTAGCTTTTACATCGCATGGACGACGTAATCACACACTGTTAACGAAACAACCAAGTGCTACAATGACCACGCCTCTGTGATAATGATTCTATTTGAACAGTGACTTACTAGATGATAACCGCAAGCAAAAATGCGTGGACGTCCAAGGCAAAGTATCAACACGATATAATGGATCAATTGAGCAGTCGAAAGAAGTGAAATACAACATTCAGCTTCAAATACACCGCGTTAGACATATTTAGACAGTATTATTGAGCTTATGAATATCAACCTGCCATCATAACGAAGCGACGAGGAGAGGAAAATCAATACTACGTCGTCGGTGTGCGTTTCTACATAGGCACTTAATTGCATCCTAATGGCCCGTAAACGTTATGTGAAGACGTTCTATATTCCGAATTGACAATGATATTATTAAGATATTGTAACGCAGCTACATGGCGACTTCGACGTCTGGTGCGTTGTTCACGTTTAAGTGGTATATATAGGTTAGTTCACTGTATTTGTTGGACACAAGTGGCTGCGATGTGGTCGCAAGATGGAAACGTGGCTCCATCTTAGTGATAAGAAAATAAGTGAAAGTGAGCTATGCAAAGGTGCAACGGGGATCGAGAAGTTACTCGGCTCTATACTACTTCTGAGTCACTATAAACAGAATACTCCCGATGCAATGAAAAATAAGTTTACTTAGAATCAATTATTAATTGACCAGGAAGTAGCATCCTCGATGGCTTCTGGACAAAAGGCAGCAACCGACAGCATTTGAAAAGGATAAGGAATGATATAAATTACAGAGGATAACTATTCGCGCCTTAAATGAAGTAAAGCATCATGCGCAAAGACACGTTGTGATGGCTATGAATGGGCAAGGTAGCAGTTGGATGACAGTGACCAATAAACAGCATTAAGTCATAATTACGGCGGAAAGTGGTCGCATATAGTAAAGAGGTGCACTGCGATCGTACTAATATAAGTAAAGAGCAATAACACTGAATGTACACACGTATGTTAGTTGTCGCCGTTTGCTACAGTATGCGTTCAATAGAATCAGCTGGTGGCACATTGGACATTGCTATTCAACCTGGTTATTTTATCCGATAATTTTGACTTAAGTTCCAATTGAGTTCAAAATTATTGTTACTGACTCCTCCCACGCACACTAAACGATGTTAAACTACATACGATTCCTCTTACAAAGCCACAACATATCGTGTGTACTTATTTAGTATCGATAAAGCCAGTCGACTATTAAGGCAGACCATAAAACATTCTTAAGTATAAAACGGACTGATTTCATGATATTATCTTTTCGTTCGGGAGTAATATAACTGCCTTGATAACATGTTTAAGCACTAAGGGCCTCAGTAAAAACAAATGACCGCATAATTTGCAACGTTTGAATTGTAATTTAAAGGGGCAGGTACAAAAACTGTTTTATCGGATTTAGCTTTAGAATCCGTCAAATCCTTTGAATTAAACTATGGCTATTCGTACGCCACTAGGTGCATACAAAGTAATTTTTTCAGACAGTTGCGAAATGTCTGTTATATGTAGATATTTGAAGTAATTCCAAAGTCTTGTACCTTATGAACAGCTATAATGTATTTGGATGTGCGTGAGTTATTTTACGTGTCCTGGCATGTGACAATAGGTGTCATTTCAAGGAGCATAGCGCCGACAAGTAATGTTAGCAAGCATTTTGGGAACCATCATTGTTCTATAAATGGTGATTTTAAAGGAAAATATTTGTATGGGCGGCTCTACAGCTAGCAAGAACCAAACGCAAACCTCCCAGCTTCATTAACGACTTAGAACGGACGTCCAGCCCACGATCGTACAATGGTTATCGTATACGGAAGTTCCTGATCTTTCTAGAACCTACATCTATTCCTACAATCTGTTCTGGAATACTTTTATCGGGCATTATTCTAAGAGGAAATCTCCTACACTGTCCTATATTTTGTATCTCATGCGATAGAACGGAATTCCGACCGATATGTGTGTTAAACGAGGCATTTATATCTTGGATTTGTTGAAACCCATCAAGTGTTCAAAGTAGCTTAGTTATCGAATCACTCAATGGAGCAGGGGCTACTAGTCCCGCGTGAACGAATATTGGTAGGCGTTCCATCATCTCTGGATAAACGCCTAGGTGACGCATGATGCTAAACAATATATGTGCTTCTGCTTTTAGTGTGCGTGCGTTCGGGAGAAAAATAGCTTTGCTCCTAGGGACGAATTCCTCATGGTCGTATTAGGTTTAGTTCTCATCTGTGTTCGTAGCATATAATGTAGCTTGTTCTAAAAGCTGATATACCCGTTGAAAGTTCGCAGAGTGATATTGATCGCATCTGAATTCCTTATCTAAGCAGCATCACCGGTAAAAGCTTTGCAGCTAATGCAATTACAAACATATCTACATTGCGTACAATGGATATATTCACTTGAAGAGCACTGCAGAGTTTGGCATAATTTAATTGATTGTATTTGCAATACTTAATCTCCAAACAATATCCAGAATTATATAAAAACAACTGCAGTTGACAAGATTTACGCACCATATGATTTTTCTGTTTTCCATTTGAATTCTTTTCACGCACAATTCTTGTGCATCATAAATACTGCAGCAGGCCAGTCTAGGTTTTACTGTTCTTGCGTAACATTACGGCCCATCATTCACAGGGAATCAGCTATGGCACCAACTCTTAAACGGGGTCTTACTACGATAGAATATATTCCAGAACTCACCTGGGTATCTATGTCATGTCTTACTATAAATACCAGCAGTCAAGGGACAGGAAAACCACTCTTTAATTAAATGACAATAGTATGAAGAGATACATTGCAACATATTTGACATCCCTAAGAGATAAGGGGCTGCCCACAGTATCAGTCGTGGTTAGAAATATTTTACAGATAGCGCATTATGCATTGATATTACACAGATGTAGTAAGATAACAAGCACATTAGCACGTGTCATCATTGCAACAGCCGAGTGTCTGGTTAGAGAGGAAGAGTACACTGAGCGTCTTGATGAAACTTCATTCTACGATGATGCTAACATTGAAGCGGTCTTGTTTTAATATCAAAAAAGCAAAAACATTGATTCACCTTGTTTCTCTTATTTTACCCTGATACCAAAGCATAAACCATCATTTCGTTAAAGTGGGAATCGATCAAGACATAGCACCTCCTTAGTGATGAGATGTCTGTCATCACTGTGGATTGACAGACTAATGTTACAATGGACGCGGTTGATCGATCATCCTGATGTTTGTGATACCTATTGGTAATCAGTTTGGTTATTGTGGCAGAGATAGTTTCTTGTTCAATATGAAGGTCATGTGAAAGAGAGTCACCTGTGTACCTGCGTGTAGTTTTCATCAGTGTGCGTGATGTTCAATTCCCAGAAATGGTTAATCTTCTATTCGCAGTATGGCTCGCGTTCTATTATCGATGTTAACGTTCTATTCTTAGCAAGTTTATTCAGACAGATCACCTGGTTGCCTCGTCATCGAGGCGTTGATAAGCTTAGATGTCGATGCGTTCCTACGAGCATGTATAATAGCAGCAAACACTCCGTATGAAGATCATTAACTTTAATCTAGGAGATTGCACTAATTCGTGAACTACTGCAGCTGCTTATTAAACATCTGCGGGGAACAATCGGAGCTTTTATAGACCAGCTGCATAGTCCATAACCGGTGTCCAAGCTTCTCTTGCAGCGCACATCCTCACATGCATATTACATGCCTTCGTCCCACTTCAAAGGCATTCCACAGTGAACACATTAGCATTTTGGTCACAATCTTTGTGTTAGATCAACCATGCTCTTGTACCATAATGAAGGCACTAGAGAATTTTCATGATGTAGGAGCGCTGACGGCAGTGTCATTCTGTGATCGTGTCAATATTCAATATGATATTCGTGTTCATGCTCCGATATTTGACTTTGGTTCATCTATCTTCAAATCATTTAAGTTTGGTCTCAGACTAACCACAGCTGCTTGATTGTATCATGCAACACGTTGTGCTTGATGTCATGCACATTAACAACACGTGTGCGACAAATGAAGCTGACAAATGGATCAATATAAATATAGTATGAGCCTTAGGCTAGTCACCAAGGGGCAATGTTGGGCCACGTGCTGATGCTGAAAGACGTCATAATAACGCCGGGGTCAAACGTTACACCTGATAGAACGTGGAGCCATTTCATTTAGACGTTTGATTAGGGAAATGTAGACATCTTATACAGAGTTTATTTGATTATTACCTGGTCTGTTGCGACGTGCTTATGGTTACCAACTTCTTTAACGTTTTGTGAAGCTATGAGTTATTTTCACCGTTGTTATTCTGTGCTACCGTTGCTGTGTCAAGCAGTATTGTAAGGCACACGTGCCAGTTTCTCCCCAGAACAAATTCACGCGATACAATACTGGCGTAGCAACACGAAGATATGTATGCAGTTACTCGTTCAGTAAAAGCATCAAGAGCCACAAATTGAGACAAGGTATTCCTGTTTGATTTAATACTATCTCATTTGTATTGTGGCTGGCTATCATCCAATTTCTGTCATAACCACCATACGACCCAAGTTTTTTCCACATTGGAAGTGTTGGTGCTGCCCTGGTAAAGTTGTGTCGTAATACAGAAGAGATCATCACCATTTCGTTGAAAACTCTTGCATTATTAGATTATCATTTTTTAAAGTTGTTTTAATAAATGGATTTGTCAGATGTAATTTAAGTGTACGGCAGGTGAAATTGCAGTTCTGGCATTGCATGTTGTGACGATTGCTGCTCGAACAACGCGATGCGAATAAAGGATCTGTGGGATAATGATAACGAGCTGAAACTTGATCCCATTTTAAAGGGCTCGGTATAAATCGAATGGCAGCATGAGCATATAGGCCCCCTGTATAGCAGCTAATAGTAACAACAGTTGAATAGCATTGCGTGCTTTCAAATTTAAATGTCAGAATCATTCCAGAGAGATTTATAGCGGAAAAGGATTATAGCAGCACTCCTCAAATATCGATATTAATCACATGATTTATAAATGCCACTGAATAGCTTTTTCGATTATTCCCCATTAGTATGTAAATTGGGTATTTTGTATTTTGGCCCATGAAACGGTTTCCGTTGCATAATATTGTGCGCCCGCAATCGCTATCTTCCCGAATGGCGCAATTAAGGTCGATGAGGGTCGTGAAAGCATTCATGTGTATTTCGTAACAGCTTTCCCGGTGATCCTGAAAAAGACCTACGAGTGGTCGTAAATAATATAGCCGTAGAAACACAGCTATGCTAAGCAATCATTAAGCCAAAATCCCAGATCTAGTTGTGTTAAATTATATGTATTCAAAGCAGAAATCGGGATTCCATAGATTCACCTGAAACAGCAGATACCTCATTCATTTTTAAGCACTGGTGCAAAACTGAATCCGTAGCTTTATTTGTGCAGAGTACCGACCTGCCTCTAACGGTTCAGTAATCTGCATAGCTGGCCTTAACTCTTGGTTTTCTGCGTAAAAGCTGGCGAATCGTTGGCCATTTTTCCAAAGTAGGCAGTATGCACGAGGTTATCTAAGCTGACCTCCCAGCCCTCATTGTGATGATAGTGCCAGCAATACTGAATCCATAATGACCAAACCAGCCAGATATACTGTCTTGTACCCGTTTACTGACAACCTCCCAAAGGGAAGTCATTGTCACTCATCAGCTTTATTCGATCATAAATGGTCATGCGCGCAGCCAACAGAAAGGGCAACGAAATAGCATAGCGAGCGCTGTAAAGAGATAGGCACTGGGTATTACAACTTAGCACTCGATATTTGATTTTCAACTGGTGATTAAGGATCCAACTACAATAATCTCGCTCTCGTCTCCGGAACAGCACAAGCTACATAAATGTCACGAACACGCGTCTTGCTGCAGAATGAGTAATTATTCATGATACATTATGAGGTGGCAGGTTTTGTCAATGGGAGAATACGTCTGTAAAGGCTGGATAGCATGTGAAAAGACAGCATTGAGTAACCTGAGAAAGTAGTTACTTTTGTTGGGATTTTCACTCCAACTCGTCCGTTTGTTTGAATTCCCTTTAAATGATTGGCCTAGTAGATAGTGGTTTGCTCCATCTCAGGGTTGTTCGGTGGACAATGGCAACGATGGTCAACATTTTCGCTGTTTGCGTGTATTCTCTGATGAACCTAGCAACTCTCCTCCTAACCAAAGCACCCCACCATCAAATAATTGTTCACTGTGCTTCAATATCAATCAGTTAACAATCAGTTCATTCTAATCAACTCTTGAATGGATGCGTTAGACGCTACAATTATCGCCAAAGGTCATATGCAAACGCATTTTAGAGGGGCCAAAAAATAGACAGCGATGGAGGATGTTGTAAGTGATAATTAATAACGTTATAGTTGCTTCCATCTGTCACAAGAGTCATCAATAATCCCTAACGACTAGACATTCGTGGGCTTTGTGAGATACATAGCGGTGCCTTTTATTCGCACATAGCTGTTTTTATGTTAATTGTAATAATATCTTGGTATGATGAATCTTACCTACCGATTTCCAATTTTTCCATTGTTAAGATTTGGATGCTATATTGCCCTGATAAGCATGTTTTTCTGTTCATTATAGTGTGTTTTTGCGGGATTATATTTGTAAAAGGTATTTATTCGAAACTTAATAAGCATCATCTGCTATCGCAACCTATGACATGTCTATGATTTGTTCCTTTGTCGATTATGTCGATATATTCCACAACATATTTAAATCTTGTTAAACGTAATAACGCGGAATCGCTCTGATTTGGCCTGACGCAATAATGCAATAAGCAGCCATGTAAAATCCGTCTACTTGCCAATTGATGTGAATAAGAAAGGACCGACACTCAGACCTGTAAGGTAGTATATTTCTTCCATATATATTTCGTTTATTGCTCATTCAAAAGCTTAAGCGTCTACAAACACTTGCTTGTCACGTTCATATACAATGCACATTTCTAGCCTTGGATGCTATTTGAGAATGCACTCTTCTGACTACAGGGATCACCTCTTACTAAGGATATGGTCATGCTAAGCGACGATATATAAATATAATGACAGTATTATTTATCAAATGTGTAAACTCGTGTATTGATCCATTTAAGTTAGCCAAGTTAAGCTTATGATAAACAGATCTTTTGATTTATGGATTCCCTTGACGCTTAGTATCTGCAAATTATATTGCGTGCATATTGATTATATTGGCTCATCAAAGCATGTCACATTGACATCTGCCGGTGATTCGGGATGGCAGTGACAGATAAAGGGCAGTCCAATTCGCTGGTGGTTAGTTTGATTGCATACAATGCACTTAAGGCCAAATTTGCAAAAAATACCGTTTTGCAAGTTGGAAAATGCCGAATATAAATTAATTTGCAGTGGTAGTGAAGAGTCACCGATTGCTTGGCTGGGGAATCTTCTAATCCCTAATTGATCAGCACATGCAAACACAACTTAAATAACAGTCAGGTCTCATCATGCTCAGTGTATAACCATAACCTGAATTAACCACAGTTTGGCATAACCTCAGTTATTTTGTAGCTAGAATGGGATTATATACATGCTTCTTCGGTTTAGGGTGACCCATTTCAAGCCAATACAATTTTCGGAAGACTGAAGCCGTCACCCTCGGACCTGATGTGCCGTATTATAAAGAGCCGTATTGTACAGCCCCGTACACAATGGTGCAGTGTTGTGACAATGTCGACTAAAGTAAATATATATTTCCTTTATCTAATGCCGTATTGAACAGCTCCGCAGACTAGTTAGCCTCTTGGCATCACGTTCTCAGCCCATATATTCATTTAGATGTAACAGTCATGTCAAAATGGTTCATAGCATATATTTAGTTCAGACTGTATTCTAATTATTCAGGTGAATTTATACCACTCAAGATATATCGCATATTTGAACATGGCTGGTCTTGTGGCTATATATGCTTTCAATGCTGTACGCTGACATATTTTGAAACTTCCACATAGAATAAACAAATTGGTCGCAGGCAATCATCAGAGCAGAAGAACTTGGCCCCCGGCAAATCAATGTGATCAATCCTATGATGATGAAGTTGCATAACAGGAGCAAAGGATATCATTTAATGGAATGCCCAGTTGCCGATCCGATGCTTGTTTGTATTTACCATAGGTAACTTACTTGCCCCAGGTAATACTTATTTAAGCCACATGTACGCATGGACGCCATCTAGCCGTTCGGTGTTTTGTTGGCTTATGCCCTTCTTTTTCCTTGGATTTACAATTACTGGGGGCTTTCTAAGCGAATGTTCATAGCTACGGTTATATTTGCATATTGACATTGCAGGCAAGAAATATAGAAATGGTTAACAGGGCAATGAGGTATCTTATAAGATTTAAAGGTCAGTAATAATTATATGCTGGAGGAGCATTCCTGATTTCTTGCACAGAAAGTGTTGTTATCATCCAATCGCATATACCACACTTGCTGTAGCCGCTTCACTTACTGTGCTGCCATCTCCCCCGCGCCCTACCCCACACATAGAAATGGAACGTTTGAGTTATATAAAAGCGTGCCATAATGTTAGCCCGTCGTGAAAATCAGAGATATAATCAGTCACCACGCCTGAGGCACACATACGGTTTTCTTGCACTGACAAGCGGCAACATATATACAACTTGATTGCACTATTTTACGCATTTTTGTAGTCTTTCCAAAATAGCAGCCGCGAATGTAGTCAGCTCTAGCAAGATGGATGTTCTGAGTGCATCGCACTTACCATTCTCAAAACGAAGCATACCGCGGATCACAAAAATTATCGTTTTGCAAACGATACGCCAAAGCGATCAAAGAAGACATCGAAACGATCTTTCCGGTGCTTCTGTGCATGTATTTAACACTATGGATCCCTATTGAACACGCTTTGTCCGTTGCACTTGCACCAGACATAATGCAAATGGTATCGACAAAAATCGCATAAAGCACATCCATTCATAATTCCGAGGGTTGCGATAATCCCCGTCTCCAGCGTTGTTTCCTGCAGCGAAGCTATACCTAATATGTCTGCAAGTGTGCGATCGAGTAGGCTCAAGCGTTGTATTTTCTGTTCTTACCATCTATTCAACGTTCTAGCTAGCAAGATGTTGTCCAACCATCGAGGTAGAAAAATATTTGACATATCATTCAAAAGCATGCATGTAATCTTACTCTTGTATCGTTTTGAAAACACGTAAGCGATTACTTTTACGTTAGACAAACACCCTTAACGGGGCAATTTTGCACTACTTAACAATTAAACCCCATAACGTCGGTAGACCTCCGTTTCAATATACCTACATGTATAATTAACGTCCGCAATCATGACTGCTGCCTGCAAATGGTAGAGCAGATTAATACATTATGGCTATTTACTTTAATAAAGCACATTTTAAACAAATTTGTAACGGTATTTTTTTAAATGCATGTAGCTCTGATGCAAGCCTAGACTACTGTATTAAGAAATATATTATCGACTTTCAAAGAATGCCATAATGTTAGGCTGATTCATAGAGTAATTCTTCTTCTTATGCAACATTGTGATTGGTTTAGTTGAATCCTAAATCAGTCAGTAACTCCGGTGGTTTAAAATCAATTATCCGTTGCTCAGCTGTAGTTCCCTGCGCCTATCACTTTCAGTTAGCAGCGGCTATGACCATACATGATTGAATAATGCTAATGCATGGCAGCGACTTATCTGAGTTGTGTCGCCTTGGAAGGAGGTTATCGCCAAATGCGCCCCAGATAGTACATCAGGCCAATATGGTTATTATGAATTCAGTATTGCTGGCATAATCATTACAATGACCGCTATGATGTCGGCTGAGATCACCTTAAGCATACTTGAGGGGAAATGGCAAACGATTCGAACGCTTATATACCGAAGATGTAAGGCCAGATATGCAGATCACTGAAAAGTGGTCGGTTCTCTGCCAAAGTGCACCATAGATTTATTATTGAACCTGTGCTTACAATGGGAATCAGAAAAACGCTTTGTCTGGATGGAATCCTAATTTCTGCTCTGAATATATATGCAATTCACCAAACCGTGATCTAGGATATTACCTTTATGGCAGCTTAACCTAGACTTCATTATTCACGACCACTCAAAGCCTTTTTTGGGATCACTGGTAGAGCTATGAGGGCAGTATAAACAAATAGATTCAACCCTCACCGACCGTATTTGTGCGATTCGGGAAGGTAGACTCGATTTACAAACCTACAGGAAATAATCGAACCTTATTTTCAGTTACAAATACATCTCATGTGACTGGTGTCAATAGGCGAGTCATGTGGCGATGATCTGCTAGGTAACATGTGTCGCATTCAATCTCTCAGGTGTAATTTTGATATTTCACTATAAGAGTAAAGTACCTAATTCATTTGTAATGCTTGATGCAATTCATAAACAAAAAGTTATTAATGTAATTATAAGCTACTACGCAACCCGCCTTGAGTGGTTCCATTCCCATAAAGCGTCCAGCGGTTGATGCGAGGTAGCGCAGATTTTGTTTTCTATGTGTATCTTTTTATGACCATTTACCTGACGTAGTCTGTGAATATACATTGCGTAGCCGCATGTGAAATCAGACCAACTAATGTTAACACCATACAAACAGTTCTCTTACTTGTCTAATCGCTTGATCAGAAATATAATTTAAATATATTATGATTTGGGGAAATAACTTCCGCAAGGGAATGTTGAGTGTATACGTGTCCATGTAGCACATAGCTAGTAGCAGTCGAATGCCTATAAACTAATCGGGCATTCGTCTGGTGACTTGTCAACTATGAGTTGCTCTTTTCAATTCAATTTAATCTGGACATTTATGGCGCGTTACAATTTCACCTACTACACACTTTAATTAAAATTGGCGAAATCATTACTAGAAAAGCTCTAAACAATTATAATCAAATAATGCAATAACATTTCAACATTAAGGTGATAATCAATTTTTGTTATTACAGCACATCTTTACCAGAGCAGCATTAACTCTCCTAACGATGAAAAACTGTAATAAAGCAGCGACAAGAGTCATTAAACCATCACAGCCGTGCATGGCAAATGCAGCTCACTCTGGCCCCACCTTAACATCCACCATATCCTGTGACGGAGAGCCATCCGACTCAGGGCTATACCTTCCTATGTGTAATCTTGCAATCAACTGTTGGTGACGAAATGGGCGTAGGGTTGCATACTTGCACAATTTAGACATAGAAAACCAATCTATTGTGGATATACTGGTTGTTTCATCTACTACGGAAGTGACAAATGAATAAATGCCTAACTTGTCATTCGCAGGTTTGCCGATACTCATAAGGGCATATTTTGCTGAAAGGCGTGAGTCGTATGATGTTAAATTATTCAGAATCGCAATATTATTGATTCCGATTTCATAAAGTCATCATGAATGCAAAAAAATGGTTTTGTGAACCCCCAGAGGCAAACCGATAGGGGCATTTAGAGGGGGGATGGGGGCGGGGGGGGGGGGGGGGGTGTCTTTTCCAGGCTAGTCCTATTGCCTTGAATAGTTCATTGTTGATGTTGTAATGGTTGAAAACCGCTGGACTCTGCTACAGCGAATCTTCCAAGAGGGGGATGTAATGGAGGAAACAATAAGATGTCTAAATCGCGCTTAGATGTAACCACTGTCACAACCGGATCTTGGAGGTCGTAGACCTACGAGTTTGATTAGTCCTTTGCGCTTATAAATGATATGATATGAATCAAAGTATACCTCTAGCGTTAATGTTTGCTGGCATAAATTACTAAACTACAGTAGGCTAAAAATTGACAACGCTCATTAAGTAAACAGGCTGCTTCATCTGTCTTGATAAATGATAATTGAGATTTTTGTTATTTCTTTATGCTAGCGGTAATCTCTATTTGTTTCTAAGTCTTCTCGTAAATAGATGATAATATATAATCCGATACAGGAAAGACGTGATGATAAAATTGCAAGATGCTTATCGGACCCCACGTGTAATGCAGAAATTAGTATTACACAGTGAACATAATTAGATCAGCAACCAATGTCTCAATTGATAGTCAGTGGGTAATGCAACAATATAGAGATGGCTGCTGTACCAACTATTTGTATATTGAATGAAAGGCTTCAGCGGAAGCAAATGGGATAAATAATGGGCGAGATAGGAACATGAGATAAAGCTCAGGCGCGAGCTAGACGGCACGAACATGAAATAAAGTGAGGGTGCTAGAGAGAGATAGAGACATCAAAAGATAAAGAGATCGAGAGAGAGCGAGAGCAGTAGATTGAACATTATGAAATGTGTTTTTGCGCGAATGTGCGAGAAAGTGAAAAAAAGCGCTTGTAAGGGAGCGAGAGGGAAATGTATGAGTTGGAAGGGGAAGTCGAACATTTTCGAAACATAAGAAGAATAAAAGTTTTGAGGAGGAGAAAGAGAAGTTAAATATCTTTATGCTCTATTCTTTTCTCTAGTAGAAATATAGTGGTTTTAATGTGCTCACCTCGGTAAATGTAATCTTTACAAAAATTGGTTAACAGCCCAGGCTCGTCATGGTTGCATTTCTGCTGAGGAAAGATACAGAAGCTGCTCGCCAGCTGTCGTGCAAAACTATCATGTGCTGGAATTTATTAATAATGAATACTTGAATAAGAAAGATTTTGGTATGAAATGCATCTTTAGCGCAGCCAATGAGTCATAGGAAATCGTTTGTATCAGCAAACGCTTATTAGCCAAGAGTAAAGTAAGAATGAAGTCCTTGATTTATACGGCTATATTTACTCCGTAATAACCGCTGCTGAGATACCAGTTTGCCGTTTTTATGGCATCAAGTCATCAAAAGTATGTAGAATAATCACGTTGTTAACAGCAGAAATATAACTGTCACCATCCAAGTAAATTACACACACGGTTACCACGTAAATCAAAGCACGGCATTAGATAAGCATAAACATACTAAAATATGTATTTACTAAACTGAAATAAACATACATCTTATACGCACTCAACATCAACCAATAGATCGTTTTTCTATTCAACTAGGTTATCATCTCTCGAGGTAACATCTGCAGTTTTGTTCCTTAATTGGACATTTTGATTACAATTGCAAGGCAATTTAGAAATTCCAGGAATTGCTTCGCCTAAGTAGGAAACGGTGAGACAATTGGTCAATAACCGTCGCTTTGCAGTGCTGTATCTGGTTACCATGCGATATAATTGTACCTGGACATAGGACTGGATGAAACTACTAACAGCGTTTATGCTGGGCTGTCATTCGATATTCAGCACATTTTCACCAGCATGATTATATAAACTCTGTTGCCGCAGTATGTCAGCACATGTTCACGTTTGTCGGAGTGTATGTCCTTCACAAATCACGCTCGCTTGAATGTACCAAGGGGTCATTGTTGGCCTATTAAGGCCAGTAAGCAGTTTGAAGTTCTGTTGCGATATCATCAAAATGGAATTCAAAATGACACAAGGTAAATTTTACAACGCATTAAACATATACTGATCAGACAAACGGCGTAGCAATTACGTCAAGCGCAGCTTAGTCATCGATAAGTTGTTGCATCGTATATGGATACTAGCTTATGGTTCCGTTTCAGCGGATTACATTACAGAGCATACCATAGTCTGCAAAAAAAAACGTATCATAAAAGCTCGGAGCAGGCAATTTTCTCGGGTCTACACGGCTGATAAGATAGATGTAGGCATCGAATCTATTATATATCGTTCCTTATCTGATTCGAAGTGCTTATGGACAACAACTTATTAAATGGGCTGGATCAGCGCACACATGCGCAAAGTTATTTTCAGCATGTGTGCCATCGTTATTGAATCATACATATGAAATCCGCCCGATATAGCGGCAGTAATAACTTTAGTTGGCTTCTCAGACTATGCATCCCGGGGTACTTCAATGCGCGTATATAATGTCAGTAGGCAATATGGCTTTTGCGAGGCGATGGTTCTTTTTCTTAGCTACATCTCTGCCCCGATGACTGGCGCCAAAGCAGATTCATAAATCGGAGCCGCGAGTTAAATGAAAGCCCGAGTTAGCGAATCATGCGCGAAAGTAGCGCCCCTTGCGGACAGAGGAAAAATTTGCTTGGCACGTCATCCGTCCTATTTTTTTTTCTTTCGGGTCAAACTTGTCCTTAGGATTGCTTTACGTATACGGAATGAAAACGAATGTTATAAAATTGATTTTTTTATTTCTTCAAACACATTTTAAGCACAATGCACAAGAAGTAGACCATTATTGTACAGATCTACTCATATCATAAATTACAGATTTAGCTCTTGCTGATGAAGTCTGTCATCTTGATCTGCTTCATCATCTGCACCAGCAGCATCTTGAGGTACCTGAGGCGGGTTTGGGCTTGTATTCTATCACTATCCAACCACTCGCTGATGTTGATGAGAATCATCTGCTGATAGCCTCCTATGTGGCTGGGAGGTTGTCAGCCTATTCCTCCTCCTCCTCCTCCTCTTCCTCATCCTCGTTCACCTCCTCCTCCTCCTCCTCCTCCTCCTCCTCCACATTCTACGCATCTGCTCAAGTCACCAACTCTTCGTATGTAGAGGCCTAGGTGATGGGCAGGTCTTTCTCCAGCACAGTTTGGGACGTACAGAACTGGGCGACAGTGGTACAGTTGGCCTTCTTCATCTTCTCCAGGAGCTGCTGGTCGGTCGAAGTGCACTAATCTTCTCCACTGAAACCCTCATTCTCTTCATCATCCTCCGGGTCTGGGCAGGATGATGCTGGCATGACAGGAGGGAATGAATCAGCTTTTGGTTTGTTCTGACACTTCTTAACGCTAATGGGCTTCATGTGCTACCAGGTTGTGTCGACCTTGTACATCATAGACTTGATGTTAACCTCCTCCAGGTAATCCTTCAACCCCACAACGGCGCTGACCATGTCTTCGATGAGTTCTTATTCTCTGTAAAACTGCTTGAGTGTAGCTATGATACCCTGGTCCATGGGCTTGATCTTCGCAGTTATTGTTTTGTTGGAAGATAAAACACCTTAATCTTCCTATCTCGTGAAACCGGGGTATCAGCAGGTGGGTGGGCAGGGCAAATGTCTTAAAACAACACTGCTTTCTCATCCAGGTTGATACTGAAGACCATTGCTGTCATCCTGACACTCTTCGGAAAGTTGTTGGTGTGATGGAAACATCGTGGGGACTTGAACTTCCCGATGAGTAGTAGGAGCAGCTTGTAGTTACCCTCCCAGTTGATTCAGACGAAGAGGGTAACCCTATACTTACAATTAGTGTTTCTTTCTATGCCCATCATTCTGAAAGTTGATTTTTCAATAAGCGGAATATGAATGTCACTCCGAATCTGTTTGTGTTAATGCAGACGGCCAGTACAATAACGACGGGTTATATAACTTATCGTAGGCCAAAGGCTGCTTATCTACGTGGTCATCTGCATAATCCGCCAGCGTTTGATTGCAAGCCTAACGTGTAATTTGTTCAATGGAAAACTGTTCCCATGGCTTACAAATTATCTATATGCATGATGCAGCGACTGGAATGCCTTTTTCAAGTGATCAAATACTGAAGCGTACACGCAGAAGCGTGCGTGTACGCCTGGTAAATCTCATGTAAGTCATGAGAACCACCAAAAGTCAGTACGTAATGAAGCACATCAGACTCGGATCTATGAACAGAACAAATGACGGGTGCCTCCCTATACTGCTTTATTCAGGTATGACACAGTAACGATGGCACAGATCAGTAATGTTGCAAATAACTAATCGATTAACCATGCCGATCCCGCCTATTAAAGACGTTGGTATCCATAAGCACGCTTTGCATGATACGACCAAGCGGCCTTTGTATTCTGTGAGAAAACTGTCATGACAGTAAGATTGATGAGCCAAAGTCACCTATCTGAGCATGGACATGCGTAGCACGTTAATGAGTCAAACGATCACATTATGGCACTGTCGTCAGTGTATTTACATCGTGAGAAAATTTTCTAGTGCCTTCATTATGCACGAAGAACATGATTGATCGACCTCAAACATTTTGAAAAACAAATGGTTCTTATGATTTGTTTCTCATTAATGTATAGATGGTATGTGGCCATAATTTGAATTATTAGTTTTTTGCAAACGTCCGAACGAGCTTTGAGTCCTGTTTATCGCAAATATAAAATATGGATGGAGTTCAAAATAATTGGCTGAATTAATGCGCTCTATACATAACGTCTATATTGTATGCTGCATGCTGACATATAGCCTTCTTCTACCAATGTAATATACAAATTAGCAAAGGTCGATAATTTGACGGGAAACAAAGAGGGGCATAACCAACCTGCGGTATATTTATCATATACAACAACTGTCTACCATCAACAACAGCACCCTGTACTTGTCTTCTCTAGATATCAACAAACACTTCCACCTGTTACTTAAGTGATTTGTATATGGAAAAATATAGAAAAAATGATGGTTTCGTATTGTGAAATGTTTTTTCTTAATTGTGAAAAAGTGCTTATTGTGCAGGAGCTATTGTCGAAGAAAACAGTACGCTGGACTGCATGGCGCATTCTGTTTGCTTTGTAAAGTAAATGTGTTATATTTCAACGCAGGACAAATTTCTGGTGAGCTAAACGATGCTGGCAATTGAACCGTAAAAGTTGTGGCATGTAGTTGATTTCACAATACTATCACTTTCAGCATATAGGACCATGCTCCATGCGTGCATTACAAATGAAATTAACTGAAATTTGCCGAGCTCTAGGGTATACTTGAAGCAGTCGTACCCATTATATGCAATGCCGTGACCCCCTAGTTGCGTAAAGGTAACTGTGCGCAATGACAAAGCCAAGCCGTTATTCAACGGGTTATCCGTTTTCAGATCTTGTGACGTGTATAAGAAAATCAATACACGCAATAGCGGATTTTGTGAGCTCATAGGAACATGGGGAAATGGGGCAAGGGAGCAACGCTATTTATCACGCAAATACACGTAAATTGCAAGTGCTTTGACGCTTGTTGGGTCTAATCATGCGTGATTGGAAAAGATACAGCGCCGCACGTCTAGATATCGTCGCTTCCGAAAGGGTCTGCCGTTCACTATAAAATTATGAGAAAACTTGCTACTCTCTAAAATTTAAGTGGGCCATTAAGATTATAAGCGTCAATAATATCCGCTTTATGTCTTTAGAAGCAAATGCAGCAGAGCCCGTTTATTAAAAGCTGCAATATGGTCGATTTGTTTCACCAACAGCGCATACAAGCGCACGGCTTTACTTCTTGCAGTAGCACACGTGCCGTATTTGTTCTGAATGATAAACACGTATCACAGCCTCTAAGAAGAGTAGATGTAATGATCATGAATTCTTTCGCCCTCCGCTCTAGGTACATTAGTTTATAATAACATTTGAGGTTTAGGGTAAATCATAAACTTATTTCTAGATTACCATTTTACGTCAGCTTGTAGCATAAATCCATGCAACTTCTGACTGCTCTCTCTAAAAGTAACGACACTTTGATAAAAGCAGACCTCCTATAATTATCACCTCGGTGTTTGTGTCCATGAAATCGGAAAGTCCGACAACAAAGTATCTTTGTTTATCAATCAATTTAACAACGCGTTGAAAGATGTGTGTTACTGCTAGCATTGAGCGTCAATCACTTGATGATACGTGATACCTTATGTCGATATGAAGCACGTCCGCGGCCGTAATAATTCGTTAATTTACTTCTCTCTCACCCAGCAAACTACTGGTATCCATGTGTACACAATGCTGTTTACTTATGGACAATGATATCGACGATCGCGGCAGTTCCCGTAAACGTTCAGACAATTCAGAAATGACTGCTGACTCTTGATTTGGTCTGCTATCATTTTTAAGTCTACGAACAAGATCTATAAGTACAAGTGTGTGTTATATAGTGAAACTAGTAACGCATTTTGTACTCAAAGCAAAAAAGCTTCTATGCAAGTAAGGTAACATCAATTGAACAACAAGGCCTTACCGCAATTCGTTGCTTTAAACTTCACGTATTGTGCAACTTAATAAATACATGACAAACATTTTACTGACATGTACCTATTTGAATGATTGAAAGTGTCTAATGAGAGACCGCGTTGCCGTTTAGTCTGGAAGGTGGCACCACAGAGCCATGCGGTCCCAAGCTCGACTGAAGTTTATTGCCCCAATGCACTTACTTCGCGGTTGGCGCTTGGACATCAAATATTCATTTCTATTGTGTTCCACTGCGACGAAGAATTCTCGCAGTTGGCACTACGTCACGCCCACATGTGGAAATTATAGTAACGAATTAATCAGGGTTAAGCTGTCACTGTCAATGATATGCGCATAGCGGACGCAAAGCATTCAAAATCTTAGAAAACAAATGAGTCACTGTGAGGTCTGGATTACCTCAGACATAATTTGTGCCTGTTATATGATATGTTACTTTCGACAGTGCATCATTCCTACAACTGCTTACAAGATGTGTAGTGTTTGTAAAATATGGAGATGAAATTGTTTTCTAACCTAGTCATGTTTGTCTCTGCTATTAAACAAGTTAATAATGGGACAGGATTCTCACTGAATTCACGTTTTGTAATTTGTAAGAACGCAGAAAAAAATTATACATTCCACCACAGACAATATGCAACTAGAGATGCAGGGGAATGATTATTTAAAGAAACACAAAACAGTGCACAAAACTACACAAACTCAGTAACATAAATTGTGCAAATACATAGAATAAAGCCCAGGATCTTTGAAGTAGTCCGTGAAAAAAGAACCATCTAACTTTGCAACCACAGCAGAAATAAGGTCATTGTCACGGGTCAATGGAACAACCTCGATGAGGGTACAAAATCGACTGATTGTATAAAACAATTGACCCTAAATCTTGAAAAGGTATACGCGTTCAGGGAAGTTTGGGGTTTGACCAACGAAGAAGCTGCAAAACTTTTGCTGGACATGTAATTAATCTCGTTGTATATGAATACCCTGCTATCGAATCAGCCTGTATTGAATAGACCTGTGTAAATGACACCGATTAAATAAAATCTAAGGGACTATTGTGAGTACATTGCACTATTTGGATTGGTTAATTACTGTTGCAAACATACCTTACTTTGTAAATTTCAGGTAGAGAAATTATTGCATCATCTTGACCCTAATTCCATGGCTGGTGTTCAGGTGTGACAATGGACCACAACAGGCATAGGGATCGAGCATATGCACGCAAGAAGGAAGGTCAGCCAATGCAAGTCTCTCATGACCACCACTCATACTTACTAAATGTCCTACCATGAAAACAAAATACTGATGTCGCACATGTAATGTGTTCTAGTTATTTGGCCATATAATGCAATTTTGTTGTATTACTGGTACAGCACTCGCTTCAACAAGCAGTCAAAGACGTGGTCGTCGGTTAAAAGGCCAAGACTTACGCCCATATACCAAATATGATGACAGGAATCTTAAGGTCCAAGCAATCACAATAACACCCAAAACGCTCTGCTGATGACCCCGCAACATCAGTGTGAACATTGCTCCTGTGCCAAGGCCATCAACCCAAGAAACAGTTGAGTTGTAGGTGTCTCGTTTTGGAAATTTGTTTTGGTTAAAATGTACAAATCTTTTATTAGTAACATTCTTTTGTCTGTAAATCGAAACTGTAATAAACAAACTCATAGAATTTGCAAATAAATAACTCATTTTAATGACACTTCTTTTTTCATCAGAGCTAGAATTATGAACATAAGAAGTCAAATCAGAAGATAACGTGTCATGACTAATTGACAAAATAATGTTTGCATAATTCTTTTCGTCTGTGTTTGAGAGATGAAACACTGACTAATATAAACCAAATAGACAATAAATTATGAGATTGTTGAAACAAAAATGTTCAGAACAAATAATACCACATGTTTAGGTAATTTCAATACTGGGAGTTATCAATATAATCCACACAAAAGTACCAATCAAAACAAGGAGATATTTTCTGATTAATATTACAAAATTAAAACATTTAAGCTTAGTATATTACCAACACCTACTTAAAGCCTATATACTGTCCATATTTCCACACACAACAGGAGGGAGTTACCCTCCTGTTGCACTCCCTCTAAAAGCCATAAATCTACAGAACCGATCGCGGATAGGCGCATCTTTTTTGGGGGTCCTCGACAACTGCATCTAACTCCCAAAGCAAGTCCACCCGGTACCTGTTAATAACCTCAATGACCATCGGGTCAAGCACAACTTCTTGAATCTGAGGTAGTGCATATGTTGCAAAAGTCTGGGCTGTTGGTTCAACTTTGCCGCTCAACAGGGGTAGGCATTTCCCTACATTGAAGGCAGATGCACCAGTCTGGTGAAGTGGTAGTTGACGGAGGATCGAATCCTTCTTTCGGTGGTGTGGGTTGTTGGGTGATTATAAGCGCAAACTGTTGCTGTCTGTCTAACAATCTATCAGCTACTTCTGCCCCCCATCCAAATCCAGCAACCGCACAAAATTTTGAAAATACTATGAGTAATCAGAAGTCTTCATTTTGATGGATAGAATATCTCCAATGCAAATCGCTCTCCGTGACCAAAATTGCATGAAGGTTTTTGGAGAAGCTGAAGAGTGCCAACTGCTGAGTTGTACATTAACTTCAATTTCTCTTTCCGTGACAGCTCTAAAGATTTAGCAGCCACTCTACTCGGCTGTAGGGCCTGGTTAGTTAATGGTGTGTTGCCAAGGTAGCCTCTGCGAACAAGATTGACTCGCTTTCGGCTTGTCGAGGTCTACAAACAAATGAGAACCAGTGGAAATATATGGTTCGATAAGTCCAACATGGGACCCCCTGTTTACAGACAAACTGATTCGATTAGGTAAGGCAAGCCCAATATTACCTGTATGAAGAGGGTAGGGCTCCTCTGCCTCCTCTTCGGGCTTGTCTGCCACCTTCACCGACTTGGACACCTGTGTCATGGTGAACAATTCCAAACCATTGAACACATCCTTCCCAGTCATAATGGATGTATTTAGTTCTTTAAAATTACCTTGATAAGAATCCAATTCAAATAATATAGGAACTAACCTCAGTTCCACACAGGTTGTCATAATCTGTACCACGGCCTCTTCGTGTACGTGATCCCCTTCTTGGCTTTTTGATTTCCTTTAAATTTGAAAGTGGGTTGGTTCAATTTAATTAATGAACATGACAAGAATAGTTAAATCAATAATGTTACAGTGATTGAGCCAAAAGCCTGCATAAGTCAGCTAAAAACAATTTGTAAATAATACAGATATAATGTCATCTATGTCACTAAATTTCACCAAATTTATTCCAGCTCTCCAAGGCTCCTACAACACCAGCCTGGTGTTAAAGTAGACAATTACAGACACACAATCTACACCATGCGTATAAGTCTTATCAAAGTGGGTTACAAAAACCTAAAATAACCTAAATCAGAACCAAAACCACCCCAACCGTCAACTGTTCCATATCCAGACCGATACGATGATACATACCACCCAAAACTCCTAGCGCGAAAGTTTCAGTGCACAAGGAATTTGCATTGGCCGGCCACTATCTTCTCTGTAGGGTTTATGTATGCATAGAAGATAGCGTCTGGCCGGCCAATTCAAATCCCTGTTTCAGTTCACTATAACCAAATAACGTAGACGTCCTGAGGGAGACCCCAGCCCCTTGATTTATAATATCATTTATGAGTTCATTCAGGAATATTCCAATAGTTTGCGATGAAAAAGCACCGATAATTGCATATGAAATAATTCAATGTCATAGTGTTATACTCCAAAACGTGACAGACTAGTCAAGAATATCGTTTGTATTACGCTTGAACATGCACAGCCTCAGGGTTAGCACCGGTCGAGCGGTAATATAAATATATAGAACGTCTTGTAGAGCTAGCTCAGGATTTGTTCGCAGGTGTAATGCAATTTATTGTTAAATTTACGGTAATATATTGTACCGATAGGGTTCACTATTCAGGGGCGGGTTTCGTTTTTTTATATAACATTCAAAAACTCCAATCAAAGAAGAGTCATGCATGAAATGTAGGAATCCAAAGACACACCATTTCGGCTGCTTGCGTTTCAACCTTCTGTCAAATCTGCACTGCGCGTCACGTCACGAGTATGTGTTGTAAACAAATGACCCTCCAATACGCCCATGCCCGCACCACAATCACACTAGCACTCATTGATGACGCCATGGATGTCAAGTTCTATATCAATCTCATACTCCATTGACTTTTTCACACGGTGCCGACCTCTTATGAATATTTGGTCAGGAAACAGAAAATCTTTAGGTGTATAGTCCCTTTTTTGGCATCTTTTGTAAGCTTATTGTTGAGGGAGTGGAGATAGGCAGTCACTTGGGCCATATCAAAGCAGGGTGGCAGGTTGTCCGCGTTGCGGACATGGTGATACACTAACACAATAAACTTATAACACACAGGCATAATTAACTTGTTTTTTTACCCCAACAAATACTGAGTTTATGCGATAACATTCATACTGATAATCATTAATAACTGAAATTCGTCATCAATACAAATACATTGGTATGTACAAGTAAGTCTACCAAGAATCCATCAGTATATCACTTGGTTCCCATTGGTGTGCTTATGTGGTATACCGGGTCAACGTCTTCTACTCCAAGTAGTTGTTGTGGTCATAAGCTTCAAGCCTGCCGAAAAGACGTCAACACCCTCAATTAACCACAACCATATTGACTGGGTTATACATGTGGCGATTACAAGCAGTTTCCTAATAATCCCTATACCCAGGCTTCTGCTTGTATGCTAGATACTGAAACACTAACCCGATGTTATGGTTATTCATAAAACAACTGCATCAGATTATCTGATCGAAGGGGAGACGAAATGACACAAAACAAGTAATAAGAAAAGTGACAGGGTGATTACATGAAAGAAATTCAGTCAGAGTAATGAGGATTCCTAACGTAAACACAAAAAATTTCATCCGAACAAAGCTGCTATTCACTAGTTCAAATTTTCATCCGCTAAGCTGCGCATTTTGCTTCTCGGATCTATTTTCAATTGTTGTAAGGTCTGACGACCGTACAAATCTATAAAGTTATCAACGATATAACTCAAATGTTTCGATCAAAAATGACGCAATTTTCGATGTAAACCGCGTGTATTTGATCACCGGAAGCGGGCGTGGGGCCGTGCTGCTGCATAGCGGATTAAAACTCGCTGTCTCTTATTGAACGAGCTTTCCGAACACTTCAAGCGTATAAATGATTTGTTAGGCGTGGGAATAGTTAAAAAAGAACATCTGTTGTTGCTTGCAATAAATAAAACACCAACTCATGCACTGGCGGATTATGCAGGCGCTCAAATAAATGCGAAGTATTTTTCTTGGGCAATTAATTTATTGTTCAAACGGTTATTATTTTTTGGGATGCAGTAAAGAAAGCATTCAAATGCCACTCATGAAAAACAACTGAAAAAATCGATGGCATTGTTTAACTGAAGCGAAAGAAGTGCTTTGTCAAATGGAATATTATATGCCGCCATTATGTGTACATCGTAACATAAGCGTGCTGATGATAAACAATCTTCTCATTTCTGAAAAGCAACATAAGTTATAGATGCTGCCATTGAAGGCACACTTCAATCATCACTGCTGCTCTTGTGAGTTTTTGGAAACTTTATATCACCTCATGCGACGTCTTTGTTCAACTGCCTCCTATGCATGTAGGTACAGCTTGTGCCGTAAATTATAGTTGGTGAAATATTGATAAATGTTTATTATAAAGATATATTTAAGCTACCTTAAGCTTCATACACCGACATATATATATATAAAAGGTATATATAAAGTTTATATTTCGCCTACATACCCCGGGTTATACACAACGCAGTATACGGGTCGCAATGGTCATAACAATATCTCTATTTGGATGTGATATAGGTATACTGTGGCTCCATATATATGTATATAACCCTGCGAATCCACCCTTATATATATCTGATCGTATATATATTATATTCTATATGTACAGACCTAATTGCTGAATAATTAATGGAATATCTTTACAGGTTACTTACGTTGAATCCGATTACACACGCTACTGTTTACTTATTGCAAAGTCTTCATAGTCATGCCCTGGCACAGAAATCTATGATCCGTTAACATGTCCAATGGTACACAAATAACGCAACTTGTATATGGTGCAAAATGCCTAGAGAACAAAGTGTTGCTGTATTGGATATCTGAAGTAATATGATATATCGAATTTGACTTAAGGCACGGCAATATTGTCTTGTGTTTGAGACCGTCGTTTTACTGCGATTTATAATGTACGGTAAAAAATGACTAACTGTCCAAGAAATTATAATCACTAGTTTGTAGAGATAAATAAACTGGACTATAAATACTGAGTGGACGAATTGCTGGGGTTGCTGGCAAAAGAAAATGTCTCTTGATATTGAGACGGAGTGTTTTGCTAATGTCGTGCAATATGAACGGATACGTCGAATGTATAATAATAACAAATATAGCTGCACCATGCAAATATTGCTGATACTCTAATAAACGTGGAAACAAGGTGTAAGTTATTTTGATATTGACTGTGCCTACGACCGCTCTTGGTTGAATTTATTTCTGCCTAACGTGTGGATGCTGTATGATTGACAAATGTTTGATAAATAACCTGCTCCAATGCACATACTTCGATCTAGAATAGGATTTAAGAAGTATGTTCTTTCGCCAAATATTTAAATTTACCATTTTCATGCCGATATTTGTTTCGTCCTCACTCCTTTATGAAAGATCAATCATTGTTTGCCTGATAAGGCTAATTGCTCCCTAGCTTAATTAGCTCTCTATGAAAAATCAATGAGGCGAGGCAGATGTTTGTTTGCAAGTAAGGAAAATCAATGAGGTGAGGCAGGTGTTCGCTGGCAGGCAATTAGTTGCAACTTGTAGTCTGGTCAATCCATTAAGTTGCTGTATTTTGTAACAGATTTGTAGATTTATGTTGTTTATTTATAGAAAAGAATGTAAAGTATCATGTAAGTACCTGCTGCAGTAATCGTTCGTAAAAATTCGAAAATGGCCGCGAGCTATTGATTTTGTCTGCTAAATCATTTTTTCACCTCCGAAACAGATCTTTAGGCTCGGATCAAACGAAGCATTGCGAAAGCATTTTGCACATAACAAAGAGTTATCACCTGACAACGCAGCTTAAAATTGTGAAATCATTTAAAATCGATAAATCTTCTCAAACAATTGGTTGAGGTTGACGCTACTGGGTAGCATAGAGGAAGCATAAAGGGTAAGAGTTGCTAATTTTACTGAGCTGCACTGCTCTTTGCGTTATCTTGTTATCTCATTAGTGCAGAGTTTTGTGTGTCCTATTCATGTCAGTCGTATTTGAGGCTTGAAAGTGCCTCCTTGCACAACAGTAAGCGAAGAAGATGATTTGTAAGACAAGAGGATAGTTAACACAGAACACCTGACACGTCTGACTTCTGTCAGTGTTTGCAAAACATGACATATAGGAAACGCTTTGAGATTACACCCATGCACTGGCTGGCTATGAAGTTGTGCTCCAATGAAATGTCAAGACTTTTCCTTTGTCAAATTATTTCTTATTCTTATTGTTAAAAGATTTTGCCTGCCATAATTTCTTGGGGTGCTGCAAGATAGGCATCGACATGCAATGTGTGAAACATAATTGACAAATCAGATTCTGAAGCGAGATAAATTGAAATAAAAACTCAGCATACGTAGGACATATATATATACTGATATATATATATATATATATATATATATATATATATATATATATATATATATATATATATATATATATATATATATATATAATAGATTTGATGCCTACATTTCCCTAATCATGCATCTAAATCCGAAGCGATGGATTAATGTAGATACAGATGAGCTACTGTGAAGAAAATGGCATTGCAACGTTCAAGGTCTGTCGAAACTCAAGTTGTTAATGACACTGGACAAATACTGCTTAAACTGCTATTAATGTATTGAATGTTATTCAGACCCGCGGCCTGAACAGATCCATTGTTACCTTGTTTGATGACACACCAATGATGTCACGTACTTAAATACGTACTTTAAAGAGGTTTTCACTTACATGAATTCATTCATCCGTATCATCGAGAGTAAATAAGCCGAAAACCGTTCAACAACAAATATTTACTTAGTTTGTTCGCCTTTGTTCGCCTTTCGTCCTTCAATTACTATTTTCTTTCCAACATGCTATAATCAACGTTATGGAAGCAGTCTAGTACTAGATAATATATAGTAGTAGGTTTAACAGGTTTAACTGGAAATGAACACCGCCGTTGTATGAATATACATTGGTCAAATATTGATAATGGTTTCATAATAATAAACAGATTATCCTACAAATTCCATTATCGCTGTTGCTTGAACCGATATGGCCACATGTTATAAGGCAGCTTAAATGTTTCTTCCGCCTACGATAGCAAATGCTTTGTACATTGCTGGCCATCGATTGCAACGGTCAATAACAAAATTGGGGACGTGTAATTATGCAATGACGAGTCTATTGTCATTTTCATGGAAAGAATGCACGTCGGCATTAATGACGCAACATAATGCTTTATGCCAACACTTGTTTTAACAGCAGCAGCAGTCGCAGCCACAGCAGCAGTATCAGTATCAGGGCAAAGCTCGTACACACTCCAGATACCGCCCGTCTATGGCGGTATCTGGAGTATCTATCTATGTCATAAGTTTTTTAATGTACCCACATTTGTTGAATATGTGTGCGTAAATGGGTGTGGTCTTGGACAGATTATTCACAAGGCAGTCATGGAATAATTCCGTGATAGACATTTAAGAAGTAGTTTGCACCGGTACAGTTACTTTTGCCAGAAACGAGGCACGCTTTATTATTATAAGTTACTCACGCTGCCGTAGATGATGCACGTTAAACATGCTATTAAACAACGAATCGTGTGAAGTAGGCAATTAATTATCTAAGCTGGACATTATGCATGTCGGTCTATAACCAGAACTTATATTGATTTATAGCAATCCCTTTATACTATGTTGTAACCGTAGCGAATACCATAGAATGAAAGCTTCTGCGTTCGATTTTAATCAAGTAATGTACGGGTCCCAATAATTAAAACATAGCGAAAGATCATTGGCAACTTTGTACATGATATGGTATCCGCCCCTGGGAAGTTGTAAACTTCTTATGTGGCTCCTTATAATTTCCTTGACGCTTTGGAATTGTCCCGTAGCAATATCTGATGATGTCGTCCATGTGTTATCAATACTCAGCTGAGAGCCGACTAAGATCGATGTGTAGACACACTGGTCCATGGCAATTCCTCAAAAAACCATTAAATACCACCTTTACTCCAACTGAGCAACAGGGGTATCCCTTTTATGGAAGACATTTTGCCTATAACGAGTAGTTGCTTCTGTGCTCTATTAGGGCGCCTCTGTGTAAGGAAAATTAACAAGACGAGACAAGTGTTCACAATCAATTATTTCAGAACGGCAGGCTGTAATTGATAAGAAGGTCAAGCAAGTGAGTTGCAATTGGCACCTGTAATATCGTTGAAGCATGATTCGGCACTCGGCAAAAGGATTGCGGCTACTCGCAATTCAGAGCTAATGTGTATTACCCACACCCGGCACTGCTGCAGTAAAACATTATAGAACATGCTGTTGACGTTGAAGCAGGCACATATATGAATACTGCGAGAACGCACCCTGTCAAATCGCAATACAAACAAAATACTGGCGTTATTCCAACGGCGGCAAATGGTCGGAAATTGCCGTAGATAATGCACGTTAAACATGCTGCTAAACAGCGAGTCTTGTGAAGTAGGCAATTAATCATTGGAGCTGCACATTCTGCGTGTCGGTTCATAACCGGAACTAGTATTGATTGACAGCAATCTATTTATTTTTTTAACCGTAACGTTTTTCAGCCACGGTGAGGCATTTCGTGACTATTACCCAGAAAACATTGATATGCATATCATGAATTATAATTGAACAATCATTGACATGTGTAAACTTCCGAAAGGATAGATGCATGTAGAAAACTAATTATTGTTCTTGCGAATAACATTATATATCGCCTGCACCATATAATTACTGATTATTAGGAAACCTGCTATCTCTGAGAAGCATAACAACGATACAGGAGCAGGTGCACTCTCAGTTTTTAAACCAGGTATCACCACACGAAACATTTTGGCTCAAATGTCTTTGTTCCACCTACCGAGTCAGTGCCATACGATATTGGACATGAACGTACGCCCAGCTAGTGTCGATCAATTATAAATACAATTCAGTGCCAGGAGCCAGCTATTCTGAAGCTTTTGCAACGCATCCTTCACAAAATCAGATCTGAGGTGATCGTAATATGATGGAGCAATGATGTGAGCTTAATGTTACACCATGGGACGTAATTCGTCAAAACTGAATCAAATGATGCTGTTCAAGCAAGGCGCAACTATTGGCTAAACTGCTCATTCATATGGTAATATATCAGCTCGATGTCCGACAATTATGAGGATTTGTTCCGCCTTGCTCAAATTTATCCGTTCTACTGGCTAGTGTATTGCGTCTTGCCTAGTGAATACCCTTTGATGAATCGCAAATGTGCTGGCTATTGATTCCTAGATAAGTGCAAATGAGATCCGCAGATATTGTTTATTGCTATTTGGCATGCTTCCATACACACTTAAACTTTTGACCGCGGTGAAGGGATAATTTTTTAGGGATAATGAACTGAAATGCAATGCAAACGATGACACTTGATCAGCATCTCGGGATCATGTAGTGTCCTTTTCAGATGTGTTATCAGTAAAAGATGTATTGTTCCGCCTCTGCAGATATTGAGCAGATATTGTAACATATATTTTGAGCAAGTTTTCCCAACGGGGGAAACGACGATCGAATATGAAATATGAAAACATGAACATACGAGGCACGTTAATTAATTGGATGACCACATGATACAGCCGTCAGAACACCTAAAATATGGTAATTTCCCGGTGAAAAATTTTGCACGAAGACAATGACTGATCGATTGACTGCCAACATTGTGAGCAAAATTCCAGCGTTTTCATTGTGGGATAACATTGTAGTGAGGCTAGGACATGCAGTATTCATACTGATGGATGTGAGCAGCACGCGAAGCTTCAAAAACGATGATAGATAAGCATCTTGCTGGAGTAGCAATGCCCAAGGACCCCAATAGTAGCTAGAGTAGTAGCACCAACCGTTGAATAATTGAACAAATATCTAAAGGTAAATGACACTAGACCCAACTATACGCAGTGCTATAGATTCATAGATAAAAACTTAAACATGCCGCCCTGGTAGGGTCATGTTTAATCCATTAACTTGTTAAACGGCGCACCGATGATGTAACCAGCTCATGGCGCAAACGTCCTTAAAAGTGTTGCTTATACGAAAATAACTAAATATCGTGTGGCAAGTTTGCCATGTCGCTTTATCTACGATTAATTCATCTCAGGTTTTGATAAACTGGTCGTAAATGTTACACTTTCTGGTGTTCTTGGCTCTTACACTTTTACAAGTGGCATGCGGAAATATTCTTCAGGTCACAACATTGTATCACCACATTGAATCGGTATGTAACAACTCATTTTGGATTAATTTTGGAATAATGACACGTTGTATTCCTGAACGCGCCGCCAACTCTGATAATCGGCGAGGTATTTCATAATTTCATCATCCATTGAAATTAAGAAACGAAATTTGTAATATATTGTCGATTGCTCAAAATTAAAGCTATTGGTTAAGAGATAACAAACTGCTATCTCATATTCATAGTCACATGAGTGCAATTGGATAAACATTCGCCCCATTATACTAATGCACACCGCCACACTATGTCCTTAGTGCATAAACATTGTTATGTGTCAGCATTATGCATATGAAGTGACCGATATGCCGGTTGGTTGTTAGTTATAGTATCAGCAAGAATGATATCAAGGAGAGATATCCATAAGAGCCGTCCGGATAATATGATCATATCACTATTATAGCAATAGCAATCAATATATATGGCATGATAACTGATAACATATGTCTTTGTTTATCTAACAGAATTTAACTCAAGTGTTAGGTCAAGTCAGGCTCATTTGTATCAGCTCCTTTCTAATCAGTCATGTATTCTATTTATAGAATATTCATTCAACTCCACATATTATTCATTTGCTAATATTAGACGTTTTCATAAGTTCAATATAATCGTATTCTGATGTGTTGTGTCAAGTAAGGCTCATGTTAATGATTAGACCTTCACATCCGAATGGCTGTTGGCATGCAGCGTCCAAATTATCAACATTCACAATGACAGCCTTCTCCAGATTATGTATTCAATATTGCGATTTCATAGTTTTCATTGCACTTGCAACAAGTTGCGTCAAAGACTGGGCGCACTTATTTGGTTAGACTCTCTGTCACGTGACCAGACTGATAGTCAATAGGTATGGCAAACATCAGGGTGATCGATCATCCGCGTCTACTGTAACTTTAGTCCGTCTATCCACAGTGATGACAGACAGTTCTTCACCAATAGGTTGCTATGACTTGATCAGTTTCCACGTTAAAGGAAAGGTTGATTTAATCTTTGGTACCCGGGTAAAAGCAACAAAGTAAACCAATGTATTTGCACAATGCTTGTGTTACTCAAACATGACAGCTTTAATAATAGCATGATCGCGGAATGAAGTGTCATCACGACGCCCTGTATACTGTACCTCTCGAACAGCCTACGTGGCTGTTAAATGCTGGTTTTCTTGTTACATCGGTGTAACTTCAATGCTAATGTGATATTTATAAATATTGCCTCCAAGATTAATACGTTTGTCCGCTGCATATCTCTGAGGGATGTCTCATATATTGCAATGTATCTCTTCATATTATTGACATTTAATTAATTGGTGGTTTTCTCGTCACTTTACTGCTGGTATTTATTGCACAACTTTGTCACTGATATTTTCGAGGTTTTGAGTATGTTCTATCGTAGTAAAGCCACGTTTAAGAGTTAAAGAGTGATGATTGGCCGTAACGTTACGCAAAAACAGTAAACTTTGGTCTTTGCCTGTTACAGCTTTATAACTTATACACAATTCGATATTAAATGTCAACCTACAATGAATCGTTTAAGCGTTAACAATAAGGTCGTTATTCGCGATGCATTCAATATATATATCCTCCAGGTGAACAGGGCATGAACTATGTAATATGTACAAGATGCATCTGTTTTGAGGTAGTGTCAATTGCATGGCCAGGGAACGATATATATGCAATATATGACGTCACGGTAATGTTTGGGTTACTGACAGGCAGAAACGCGCTGTAAAATAACATTTTAATCAGCCGCGCACATTTGGTCGTGGTGCTATATCCCAAAGATTGACGAGTGTACATTTGATTGATTATGCGTTGGTTATGCATATATATATATATATATATATATATATATATATATATATATATATATATATATATATATATATATATATATATATATATATATATATATATATATATATATATATATATATATATATATATATATATATATATATATATATATATATATATATATATATATATATAACATACTGAGTTACAGGTGATAGCTAAAAGTTTTACTAAACAGATACATGCGATGAATATGCATTTTGCTTCACTTGGCACCACATTAATGTTGGTTGACCATTTGACACTATTTCTACGTACTTACATATTGCTTCAGATAGAGGCAGCATTCGAATACCAGTATTCCCAGAAATTCTACCTGGGACAATGTGGGAAATGACATAAACAGTAGGCGCTATATATGTGAGAGCCTATCCGAAAACAGAGAAGAGATATAGGAGTTTAACACAACGATCATTTAAAAAATGATTGCCATATTTACGAAGCAAGGGTTTAAGACATTCATCCATTTACAGCTTTTGACGATTGTCTCAGTTATTGATAGCTTTGAAGTCGTTCAGGCCAGATTTATAATATAAACCATCGTGGCACGGCGCGATATGGGTACTTCTTTACATCACTACAGGACCTAGCTCGTCCGGACGCAAGGCAAAGGCTTAGTAGCAACCCTGACGTTAGTAACTGATTTTAATTATGTATCATCATTATTAGCTAACTAGTTTGAAAATTCTGCGAGCGCATAACCATAGGCAGTCATTCCAAGCAACAACTGTCTGACAGCTAACCCAGATACTGCTCCGGTAGTGGTAGATATCAATAACTGAAAACATATCATGCATGGAATAATTGCTCTATTATGGCGGATACAATTGCATATATCTAGTTCTAATGGTAGACACATTGTTTCAATTTTCAGCATTGAGATCATTGCGAAAGGATTCACAGCGTCTAGCAACCATTCAACTTAACAAGCGACGATCACTTCAGTTAAGCAACAGGAGTGTTGTTCGCAACCTCACTAATAGGTTGGAAACAATAATGACTATCCAAAGACCTGCAGCTCTTGCAAGTAAACGTGTCATATTCGAATGCCAGTAAACGGTTGCTAGGTCCATGTTTAATTCATGAATATTATGTCAACATGAATTGATACTTTGTTAGACGTTTGGGTTTAATCGCAATATGATTACAAGAAGTCATTAATCATTGACAGGTAATTATTGTGAATCTGGCAGTTAAACAGTCCGTCCCTAGATTTTGTCCTTATTTGTTCTTGAATGTTTAAGAACACTGAGAGGATAGTTATCATATAGACTGGAACACAGTGCTGCTCTACTGCTAGAGTCCAACTTACCGCTATCTAAATTGTAGATTTTGTCCCTTTAAATAGCAACATCAATCGGCTAGGTATTCAACAAGCAACATGCCATAAGCTGCAATATTTGTTCGATACTCACTATCAATAACGGATATTAATCTATAAGAAATAACTGAATTGAAACAACTGACACGGTTAATGAAAGAAATATAATATGGCAATGTACATTCTATTTTTCTTACGCATGTTCTGTATATAATCACTAGTGCCGGATAGATAAAGGGCTCGTATATCATTAACAATTCATCCATGCTCTGTGGTATGCGTACAGCAGTTACCAGGAATCTTAGGGCTAAACTAGAACTTACGAACTAGACTACCATTGAACTGTACAAAGATCGATTTTCGTATCGTTCTTAGTAGTTGTAGGGCCGTAAATCAAAATTTTGTAGTTCAGGTGCAGATTTGTGCACGAACGTAAGAATGGTATTGCCATATGTAGTGTCATAACTATTTGGATACAATATGATTTGCTATGAATATTGACGTGGTAAAGATTGCACTATAAAGTGAATTGTTGTTAATTTCTAAATCATGCACGCATATGTGGCAGTTTCGTGGGACAATAAGGTATAATATTTATCTGGATGTGAAGGGTTGAAGTATTAACTTAATTATTCAGTACTTATTTATGGCGGTTAACTAATTGCGCAGTAAATATGACAAAGAAAATTTCAGACGCTCTCTACTAAAATTGCAAAAGTATCTTTGATTTCAACCCACTAGACAATGCTTGTGTTTGCTAAAGATTGCGGGGAAATGTTAATATGTTTACGAGGTCAGTTTGACCTACACATTAGCTGTGAGGTCAAAGCTGTGAGGTCATAGATCATAGCGTGTGGGTTATTATTCCGTGTCTCATGGGCTCGCGCACTGACAGTGTGATTTGAGGACTTTTTAGCCTTAGCAACTCGCGGCGTTACCAAGGGCGCATTCTTTTAGAATTCTCAGTTTGTTCAATTGATAATTGAAGAAAATTATAAAATAATCTCAAAAACATCACATTCGTATGCATGAATTGGTTTACAAACACCTGAATTTCGATATATGTGATTGAAAATGATCGAGCCAATGACTAGCTGTAGATGATACCAGACTTACATTGTAACCTCTTCAATCTGTTTATGCACAAATTATATAATAAAATTGCCATTTTGCATGAAGCATCATGACGCAGAAGAATTTGTTTGTGTATTGTACTATTAACATTTAATGCTTTTACTTAATGGAAAGAAAGAGGCCTATGAGAATAACTGTTCTCTGTCCTGTTGTTTCGTAACAGCACCTGAATTGATAGTTCGTCTGGAGTCAGATGCTTTTTCAATTACGTTAAAAAGGTTCATCTATAATATAGTAGACCTTCACATCAGGCAATTGTAATGAACGGCAGCTGCCTTCCACTTAACCGTTGTTTTTCAATTACCACTCAATGCAAAAACGGTGAATGTTCAAGATCGCCGGAAAGTACCGTTCTGCAATACTTAATCGCTGAAACGGTAATGCCGCATTTATTCCAGACACATAGATCACGGCATGCATGACAAAAGATCATGTTATCTATGTACAAAACAGTTGCTCAGCGATAATTTAGTGTTATTTGTTATGCTGAACAGTACCCATTTCATTGTTTCTCATTGTTGTAATGAGTTGTTGTAATGCACCCTGTTGTATGCACCCTATGCCTTGTTTATAGGAACAAACTGATAAGTAACAGCATCAAGCGACTGTACGATTGCATGCTCCCTGTTGTAGTGGATGGTATTACCCTCTCATCTCTTATTCCTTCATTACCCGTATATGTGTATGAGTACACGAATGAATTTCTCGGTCCTGAAGGTTTTACTTTGTGCCGCCTCTGTTAAAGGACTTCAGAATACCGCGAGCGGTAGCCTATAATAACCTCCACACTACTGATTGTTGACGATATGGTAGGCTATACTGATATCATATAATACACCTGTACTACGTATCAATCGCTCAGCACACAAAACATTGGCCAGTCTACCGAGCGGCTCTGATTAGCTCAAATGGGGGGGGGGGGAATAGTATGAAAATTCCGTAAAATTAAAGAACAACTCGCTTGTCTAATAAATAACATTACTCACTTGCATACCTGTTGATTTTACATATGATGGCTAGGTTTTAGGGAACATTCAGTCAGTCTCTCTCGTTCGTTTTACTCAAATCAATACAATCTATAGTTAAGTCAAGTTGTTATTATACAGACCACTCACAGTATATGCTTGTCTAAAGAGCTGATTGCCAGCAATGTTATCATGGCTACAATTGATGGAAGCTGGCTAATGGAAGCATATTAGTTAGCGCAAATAACCTACGATCAGGGGGGCAAAATTAAGTTTGAGCTGTGAAGCGAACTGCAAGCAATCTTATCTACTGTGTGCGTTGCAGGGCTTTTTTTGCAATCGCCTGAAGCTGAAGAAGATTAGATCGACAATGTTGTTTAATTAAGGGTACCGTCATTGGCCCTCATTTGAACAACTAATCGTTTATGAAGACCTTGGGTAGAATTATCGGCTATTGAATTTAGCGATCTCGAAGACAATCTTACATGCAGTCGTAGTTTGTGCCTTCTTGTGCCGTATGCAGTACTCTAACCGGCTTGTCTAGTGCTGATAGTTTGACAGTGACAAACTGGCTGTAATAAATGATTAGCAAAGTATGCCTATCTTGGAATACGTACTGTCGGATAAGACATATCCTGTATTTCCAGCTGCTGTGGAGACAAAAGCCGTCTTCATTGGTTGCATCAATTCACCATCGTTTGGGTGCATACAAAAGCATGTACCTGACTAGATATCAGTGGAAATTTGCGAGGGACTCGTACATGTTAAAAAGACCTGTAAACACGGAAATAAACATGAAAAGAACGTGGTAATATATTTTCCTTGCATCTACTTAGTGTTATTGATGTTGATTAGTCTGAAATTAGTGGAATGTTAATACAGCGGTTTACTATGTGCAATCACTTTCTGCCAATGTCGTTAATTGGTCACAGTCATCCAACTGCTATCTTGCCCGTTGGTTGTTGCCATTTGTCCAGAAGCCTTCGAAGCTGAGGAATGCACGTCAATTAATAAAAAATTCTAAATAAGACTATTTTGCTTTGCATCGGATGCATTCTGTACACAGTGACTTAGAAGATGTGTGTAGCCGAGTCACTTAACGATCCTCTTTGTACATTTTGCATAGCTCACCATGTCCTATCATTGCGATAAGGCCACATTTTTATCTCGCGACCACATCGGTGCCACTTGTATCCAACGAATACAGCGAAACAACCTATGCGTATCACTCAAACTTGATCTACCCATATTTAACTCAAGTCGTCATATAGCTGAATTACGACATTGTAATAACATTATTGACAGCTTGGAATAAAGACTGTTTCAAGCTTTCTACATGTGCCGTTGTAGAAACGCAAGCTGCTGACGTTATAAATATTTTCCGTTTTTCAACGCTGCGTTATGATGGCACATAGTTATTCATACGCTCCATAATACTCACATATCTACGGTTGGTTGATACACAGTAGCTGATAACATCAGAGCAATGGACTATGTTCCATCGTCAGTTTTACGCAAATTGCTTTCAGGTTTTGTTACCCACGCGGATAACCCGCTGAACTTGGTACAGAAGTAACACCCAGGTGATCAAAGTATTTAATCTCACTTCCAATATCACTTTTATGTCGATATTTATTTCCCCTCTCCCCTTTACGTAAGACTAATCAGTGTTTGTCTATTAAGACTACTAGCTCTTTGGCACAATTAGTTCACTTCCAGGTAAGGAAAATCATTGAGTAGAGGCAGGTGTTCGTTGGCACGCAATTCGTAATTTGTACAGGTAATTTATGTTAGTTGCACCTGCCATCGTAGACGTAACGCGTTTGAGAAAGCGATGTCAATGCACATGGATATAAATTTGGGGCTCTGTCAGAACAAATCCCATTGAGGCAAAATCCGCTGCGATATTCTTTTGCACTCTGGATTGTTTCCGTTACAGTCCCAGTGATGATCCATATTACTAGCACATAACCCTGGCACAAAGAAATACGTTGCCGGCGATGATGGGTGGAAGCCTTGCTTCGTATATTCATCGTTTATTTTGATGCCGAATGTGTACATACTCCATGTCATTCTTACTTTCGGTTTCGAACAAAACACTATTTTCAAAATAAACCATGAAAGATGGTTTCTGTATGTATAAGTAGCTAATATACACTAACCATATTATTGGTTATAAATAGGTTCTTTCGCTAATGTCTTTTTAAGATGCGCAATGCAAGAAGTGATGCTGAGGTCTTCAAATAGTCGGAGATTTTCTGTTGCTTGCTCTTAAAAATCCTCATAATTTTTCAGATGCACGTGGCAACATATCCGCCAAAAGCTGCTACATAGATAAGAGAACTTCTCATTGAACAGAGGGTAAATGCAATTGCTGAATAAGACTAAACGTTTACTAATTATTATCAATTGCAATTTAACTTATATATATATATATATATATATATATATATATATATATAGAGATATATATATATATATATATATATATATATATATATATATATATATATATATTTATATATATATATATATATATATATATATATATATATATATATATATATATATATATATATATATATATATATCTCTATATATATATATATATATATATATATATATATATATATATATATATATATATATATATATAGGCATATAAAACGACATATGTCCATATATATATATATATATATATATATATATATATATATAGGCATAGCATGGTAAAACGACATATGTCCAGCGTTTTTATATATATATATATATATATATATATATATATATATATATATATATAGTAGACATTTGCATAATTCCTCCATGTTCTTTGACTCTGCTATGTTGAACGGCAACCTATCAATATTTATACCTTGTCTTATCTCTGATTAAATGGTGTTATCATCGATTTCTCGTTTCAACGTTCAGCACCGCTGGTGTCCTCGATTGATCATATATACAGCTCAAGTAAGAAAGGCTTGACACCTGCCTCGGGAGTTGTCGGATGTTTTGAATGGGCCTTTTATAATGTATACGCCTCATAATGAATCGCCTGGGGTGTTCACCTTGGTGGTGCTCGTTTTACGAATTGCTTTTGGTTGCCGCTACAAAATCGTTTATAATATATATTTCTTCTTAAAAAAGTTTTGTACATGCTACCCGTATTTGAACATAATCCTGTTTTCCTGGCTGGGCGCCACTTGTTAGTATCATCGATAGAATGTAATACTAAGAATAGATTTTACGTTGTTCCGAATTGGCTCGGCATATTTAGCAATGACTTAATGTCACGCATGGCATATCGTTACAAACCCAATTAAAGCAGCTATATGGCACATGACTGATGTACATTTGTGTTTGTTACCGAACCAAGCATTATCGAATGTGTGCCATTGTGCATCGCAGTATCGATTTCCTTGGTGGCGATTAACACGTTGTTATACGTGGTGCTATTAGCATTAGACACACGACTCCGAAGAACATTTCGATTGCATTAAAATAAGCAAACTACATAATTTATCCTAACGGTTGAGTTTAACAACGCACTAACATTTTGCTAGGCAGAATGTCCAGTCTGAGCATGTGCATATAATATACTAATTCAACCACCTCATTAGATCGGTATCTTATGTCAGCAAAAGCAGCGTCATGATCTATATGATTGCTGCAGTGTTATTTGTAATAGTATCGTAAAAACTGGTATTTGCGCTATTCAAATTGGTTCGTGTTGCGTAGTGCATCGTCTTGTTGTGACGCTCAGTTTTGAATTAATGCTACGCATATTAACGTGTCGCATTTTGTATGATGACATCCCATGAATATATGTACAGAAAATGCTGCCTTAATCCACTGTTGTATCTTGTATGTGTTTTTCAATTGATAAATTCGAAGTATTTACCAGTATATGATTGAAAGTGAACTTGTGTATATATCCAACAACCATGAACCAGTGCTTGTCAATGTTTCACTCGTCACCTTCTAGTTATCTAGTGCTAAGAAAGTGTTGCAAAAAGGACTTTCAAACGGGAAAACCTACGCGCGTTTCCTTTCGAAGCACCCGGTACTCAGGTTGCCACCAACCACGGTGCTTAGTATCACAAGGAACGTGTCAAAATGGTGGCCAATATGTGTGTAGGTTATACATGTCAGATATTCAATTCAAACTTCATTCATATGTCGAACGTCAGCGTTCCCATACAGAGTGTGAGCAGCATATCTATATGATAATGTACGTATGTAGGTAAATCAAATCCAGTCATTGCAGTTTACACCACGACAAGAAGCCCCATTAAAATCCATTACGACGAAGTCTCGGCATCACTTGATAATTTCATGTGATGATGACAGCCAGTCGAAATAATGGTGGCTCGTTAGCGCTAACAGGAGGTTTTGTGCCAAGAATTCAGCAATCTAGTAACACGGCATTCTAATTGACGTAGTACAGCTTTATGTAAAGCCACATAAGGCTGTAAGCAATTTTGTTGCATTTAGTCTCGATATCACAACATGGCTTTGCACGACATATTGTTAAGTATGATACGTTAGCTTCGTGAATGCGATCTGGTGACGTCAATCAATGTTGCAACTCGGGTCATTCCACTTATTGTTCGTACCCTAATGTGGGCGTGGTAATTATCTCAAGTTATAACTGTTGGGATCCGCCTCAAAAAGGTCTGACTTCCACGAACGTTGTTCGAATGCCACGAACAGCGAATAGATGCTAAACGAAAATAAATATACAAACGATGCTATACCTTTCAAAGGTTTCGTGTGTAATGTTAAACATATTGCTTCAATATTCGAGGTATCATTTGTGATATCAATGCATCAAAGTCTTACTAAGGTTTACGTCGACAGGACTTGCCAAATGGTTCCTGGTCGTGGACAGTGTCTTGGACAGTATCATGGACGCGCAATGGCCGTACCACGCCACGGGCTGGCTGTTACACTCCGTGGGGTGTTACTCAATATACCGTTGCTGGACGTACTTAAGCGTAGTCCAGCGTATAGGCTACCGCAGTTAACCGCACGTAAGCGTAGTCCGACGTACCACTCCGTGCCTCTCCGCGGGCAAGCCGCACCAGAATTAGCATAGTCGAGCATAGATTAACGTACTTAAATGTGATTTACCTCGCTTAAACAAACTTATTCTTCCGTGGCTTATCACCCAAACTCTGGAGTACCTTAACATAGTTCAAAGTAGTTTAATCTAGCTTAATGTACTTACAACACGTCTGGCCCGTGGTAATCTACCCACGGATCACTACGTCCGTCCATAATGAGTCCCACCTCTGTGCCTTCTTAAATTGATCGACCAGTCTGGTTTGCTGCATGGTGCTTCTTTGCAGGTCCTTGTTTATCAAACACGGAAGGTTTTCGGCCAGCGCGTTTCAACTGAGATCGCTACCAAACATTTGCAAAATTTGTGGAAACATTGCCTCTGCGATGGTCTATCATTTTCCTGAGCGTTGCTCGGATATGAAGGTATTCGGAACCCGCTAATGTGTAATGTTTATGGAGCTGCGTCAATAATTCATGAGAGTTGCGTCCAGTTTGATTAGGAGAAATGAACGCTTTTACATACGCATTTATAGCCACCGGAAAGACTTATCTTGGAATTATATTTACCATTATCACTTAGATTAAATGCCGTGAAGGGTTGCTGGCAGCATTTTAAAAATTATGAATGTATGATGTTATACAGCTACAACTAATCACTATATTGCCAAGGTGTTCGGTACACTGCTCCCACATGGCAAATTGCTGGTGAATGTGCCCTGAACAATAAATAAAGTAGATAGAATAATTGCTAATCCATGAAATCACTGATATGCCAGTTTTCCTTTTTCAGAGATATAGCAAGACATATAATTTGCATTCCAACAAACATATATAAGAAGCGCAAGAAACATGGCGTCATTATTGCAATCACAGCCCGAAACAATCCGACACAGGTTAACAATGAATAAATTAATGGTTGCACATGTCGGATAATAATAGTTAATAGCAAGAAAACTACAATCAAGCGAATTAGTTGACGTGAATAGCACCTAAAGAACTGGTAATGGCACTTACATTCTGTGCGACTACATGGTTAGCCGTTTCGCAATGCACTATTGTAAAAGAATGGGGCGCTTAAGATTCTATGTTCTTCATTGTTCTATAGCCTCGATATGTTAAAGGAAGATAAGTAGCCTCAGGAGCTGACCGCTCCAGGCACACAAACATCAAACATTTAGGCGTGCATCTGGCCAATTCTCTTGTTCAACGAGATGTCAGTGTCTTAAGATAAGGTAAGGGCCATGGCTAAGGGCACATGCTTTGGGCGATGCCTCCTAAGATGGTAATTAGATGCGACTGGAATAGAAGTTTTAAAAGAGCACAGTTTTAACCTCTAGTTCGACTTTTTTTTATTTTATTAATTTGTTTGATATATCCAACTTTTCAACTTAAACTCGAAACCTTAGAAATATTGACATATTCGAACACACAAATAGCGACCATCACACTCAGACATCGTATTTCACATGGTCATGATCATGATTATGGTCATTATTATGATCATTTACATATAATTTGACAGTACATATTGGCACGGCATTCCAATACAATTACAACCAAAGTTGCATTCCATGATTTTGTTGACAATTTAAGATTTATTATGTGGCTACCTATGTTTTTATTTGCAGTATTGCTGTCGAACTTTACTTACTGATGTTTCTCCATGAAGAATGATGTTGATCGAAAATATACCCAGAAGACACGTTGTAGATATATATTTGCTTTTTGAAAGAGTCTCTGAACTTCACGCTTAGGGTTTTATTTGTGATACAAATATTCTCGTTACTATGTCTAGTTGTTATAACTTGCTAGTAATTTAAATTCATCAATTATGTACAGTTATAGGAATCTTCGAAAAACTCATCGCATTAGGTAATAGGTAAGGAACGCATAATCCTTGACAACATATATTTAACGAAAAATTAATCTGTACTGACTAAGTTTCATTGTCTTGACCTGAACATTGTAGTAAGTTGCGTCACCACCTGGCGTAATAGCGGTCAAACGAGGTTCTAGTTGCAGCAGCTTCAAGTAAATTAACTGATGAAGCTAATAAAGACAGACGAGGGACTATCTATCATTGCTTATTACAGTAAAGCAACCGGTGGACAAGCAGTGTGATTCCGGTAATTGGCTAGGCGAGGAAGGCCCAAATGTGATTGGACTATCTGCCATCATCATTCATTCAGATAATTAACATATAAGCGCCAAGTGCGCATACCTATATCGACTACACCGAATAATAAAACGGGTAAGTGTGTGGTCGAGCACCAATTACTAAAGGCTACATGTTTCTTGGGTTGTTTGCATAGATCCGTATCAACATTCAGTTGTTAATTTGCTTTAATATGGCTTTCCTTAACATGGCCGCTAATGGGGTTAATACTACAATCTGGCCAAACATCGGTCGTGGCTAAATATAAATGAATGCTGTGATGAGGAAGTACGTTCATATGTTTATACTCGCGTGAGAGGGTGCATAATCTCAAACTATGAAAGAATAAGAACACTGCAGCACAAATATTCGAAGTTGTCACTGCATAATGGCACATAGTATGAGAATATAACAATGTAATCTGAGACCTGTGCTAATAGTTGTATGACCATTGTTCAGGCTGATAAAATGTAGCATGGTAAAAAGTTCATTTCTTTTAGCATCGTGAACAAACAGATAATTATGTGACAGGAAATACCGAGCATCCGCTTGCTGCTTGTAATAGATTTTTCCTGGAGGGAAAGACTTTTTCTACATCTTGCTTTCGTAAAATACTTTATAATTCCATCTTACAATTCAGACTAATGCAACGTTTACTCGTAGTTGAGGAAATCTTACGTTTTAGGATTCCCGTAAAGCGCTGTCATGCATATGGCTCAAATAAAAGGTATGGATTAAATTGATTATGCACAAGAGCATAGCTACTAACGAAATGCAGTGGTCTTTACGATGAACGAGAAATCCTTGCATCAAATATATTCGCAAGATAAGGTAAGGTTGTCATGCGTTGTTTGCAGTTCGCACAAACCATTCTACTTCTCTATGATTAGCTATTTGGTCTACATGCTCTATTTAGATTTGGAGGGTTGAAAATACCCAACGTGTACTGCCAGCGGTCAGTTATGTTCTGCTTTCTGCAAGTACGATTGATCTCAAAATGCAACCTCCCTAATTTTATTTCGGATACCATTATGCTGTTGTCATGTAAATTTGTGAACAATTGTTCCGTCTAGTTGACACTTTTAAATATTCGTATTGATAAAGCAATAATGGTGTATGACTACTAAACAAAATATAATGAGCATTTACATTCCTTATACAAATCTCGCAATAGTTGCAGTGGAAGAACGAATGTCGAAAAAAACACCATCAAGCAGTACCGACGTTGTTTAATAACTCATTCCGGCCTTGTCAAACCCTATGAATTAAGAATGAAGTTTGCAACAAGACAGATATAACAAACGAACTTTGCTTTGATTTACTCTCTGTGCTTCAATTCGCATACGCTTGCCCATATCCGATTTATTCCGTTGTCGTTGCATGCCGATTATAATATTCTGTTATCCGCAATATATTGATTTGGCCTCTGTGTATGCTGCATTCAACGTTTAAACCATGCGTTGATAAAGCAAGCAGCAAGAGCCATTCCTGTACAGGTTAGGTCAACCATTTAACCTCAACATGTCTTATGAGCATATGCCTTTATTGTCCAACGGTGACGTTGCTAGGAGTCCCAAATAGCCAAATTCTTCCTGTTCCTTATTCGCTTGCACATAACTTGGATTATGTTTGGTACTGCGCGGAAAGATGATCTACACCTACCGTCCTTCAGGCGCTACATACGATACATTAAACATGGCTCCAAATGTCCCAGCTCCCAACTGTTTTCCCAACTTCGATCTAGAGTGAACCCTACCACTCCTACAAACTGTTGAACGTATTTGCAATCTTTCTTTTAAGTGCTTAAAGCACAGAATCACACAGGGTTGTATAGCAAGACAGTGAGGTTCACGCTCTACGAATACATGTGCTGCTATGATCATATTTACCCCGAGATAAGCAGCCCCATTACAGCAATCATTTTACGAATGCTGCTAGTAGTGGGGTTAATATTGACAGTTAATGCGCAAGATTTAGAGAGCAATGCAATTAACTTTAAATGCAAATTGACCATGGTTTTCAAGGCGTCTTGATGAGATTTTGGCGTACCGCTCTAGTTGCAGGTAATACACCGTTTAAGCGTTTTTGCTTTTGCGTAAATAGCAACAGCTCGACGAAGAACAAGAAAATCGAATGTATGAAAGTCGGGCGAGGGATTTCAAAAGAAGCGATCCTAGTAGATCGATTTCGCACACTCCTATGTTATAGTCCAATGTATATGACCTGTTGATCCCGCAGTACATGCGCATTTGGCGTTAATCATAACTATGTACCCAGAATTGCTGTTCTGCAATGCAGCGAAGTCCCCTTTAAGCGGCGAGGAATTATAATTCGACCCACATCCCATAATTGCAGCCGATGCTGCATAAAAATTGTTTCAATGCAACAGACGACCCACAATAAACATGTAATGATTCGGCCCTGTTGAAAAAATTATGAGTAAAGGTTTCTATTGCTGTGTCCACCAACACCACGTATGTCACTACAATCCCCAAGCACATCAATTACGGTGACATTTACACTAAGTGCTTAATCCTGACTAGCCTAATGTTTAATACGTTCCCAGTAGTGTTATTTACAGTTTTTTGGGCATAATTTGATATATAATCTCGGAATCTTCAGTCATATTATAAATGAAGTCTTCAGTATCACCATTTACATATTATGCATTCAAACCAAACAACTGAAAATTGAGCGCAGGCAAAAAAGGGTAGGTTATTGAACCATAGGATGGTTGATGGTCTATTCAATATTCTCGTATCAGAGTGGCGATTGAGGTTGTAATATTAAGGTCATGGAATGGGTGCTTTGACGGACGTGCAAGGGTGTGAGATTAAGGGCGTGAGATTAAGGGTGTGAGGATGACGATTTGACGGATGGACGAGTGTGTGGTGAGGAACATATGGTTAAGAGGATGTGTGGTTGGGGATGGGCTGTTAAAGGTGCAAAATCAAATGCAATTGGAATGAAGATGATATATGAGAAAAAATCGGAATGAATTTGAGTAAGGATGAGAGCATAGTGGAGTTCAATTATGATAAATAATCGCAATTGAAGCTAATTACATGTATTATAATGCTTAGCATAACAATGCTGTTTCAAACGAGATGCGTATTTAACAAATAGAAAAATTAACATTACTTCGTTTAGATTTTATAGAAGAATTGATGCATTAAGCTCTTCATTATTTTCGATGGCAGCAATCTGTCTGTATCGCTTTTACTACGTGTGGCATGTGCCGATGTCATTTACTAAGCGTATGTGTTGTCGATACGATGACCTATTGCAGGGTTGATAAAAAGTACAGTCGTATCACTAACCACAAACAGAACACCAGGATGTCTCGATGAACGGGCATGGTATCATATGTTACATCGTTAAGGGTGCTGACATATTATCAGGCATCTACAGTGTATGTCCTGGCCTGCGAGATACAAAGCACCGCATTCTGGTCAGTCGCTGTCTAAATCAAATGCTTTCTTTGAAATTCAATTGCATCTGCCTCACACTAACTTCTGTGACGCAAAACCTTGCTCGTCGAACCCCTATATTGTTCGTTGCTGTACACTTCATCACACATATAGTATGACGCACTAACCAAATGCAGCATTCTCTTGTTAAGTACAAATGTACGCTGCGAATGCTCACCTTGCAACATATAATATAAATCCGACACAATATCCTTGCATTCAACGATGATATTTGTCTGTGTTTGATATTACTGTCAAAACACCATCGCTAAAATTGCACTAGCTATATAACTTAGGCAATTATCCGATAGCATAATGTTCAGAATGAGTAGAGTCGTCTGTAAAACATTAGATTAGAGCAGTAGAGGGCTTCAGTACCCTATGGGAAGCCCCGCATTTCTCTCTTGTGTATATGTCAAGTTTATGAAACCTGCATATTAGCACAAGCCGAAAGATACCAACAGTTCTCGGCACAACTCGGAAATAACTGTATTATCTTTGGTACCCTTCCATGTGGTGGTTTATGTTCGGTACATGACATTAATTTGACAATGCTTCTGGTATTCATCTCGGAAAACAATGCGGGATATAATTGCTTTCATACGCTTACAATTTTCATTTCGTAAAGTGCCCGTATTGAATTATTGCAGTGGCTATGATGCATGTTCACAAAACAGTTGCACTTCAAATTGATCAAGTAAGGTAATCCGATCAAATGCTTCTACCGCAGGTTGATGTAGAACGTTAAGGGTGTAGATTGCATATGGATATGCACATTAATTGTATGTATATCAATATCGTACCTCGGCGTTAAGAAAACAACAAGCCATGGGACATTTAAGTGTTTCTTTGTTGCCACATACATAGTTTTTGATAAGGAAGTAATTTCAGTTTACACCATACAAAGCACACTCGTTTTGGAGATTTTTATAACGAATAGGGCATCAAATGTTGCAAAAAGTTTCATCCATTAAACAGACACCCCTGAGTTGTTGACGAAAATGTCATTAAGCCATGACCAATCTTGGAACAGAGACGAGATACAAATATGGACCAAATGAAATATTGTGGATATATTTGTCATGACGCCGAGCTGAGGGAGGTCAAAGGTTAATATATGTAGTTATCGCTAGTGTTTCTATCAGTGCATACACTGTGGTTATTTAACTGGTAAATGCGGCTTCCATAAGAACACGGCAAATGTCCGGTAGATAGACGTTGAAACCGTGCCTGTGTGTGCTATGGTTAAGGACAGCACCGAGCGAACTGTATGACGTAAGATTGCAATAGATCCACAAATATATTTTGGTCTAGGTATATTTTAACGGAAGCATACGAATCGTGGTAAAGTAAGCAAAGTGTACCATCAATCTCGTCGTTTGGAAAATGCAAATCAACATATTTGTTATACGTCTTAACTTGGTCGGATTTTAAAAACTTGCCCACCATTTTGCCTTTCCCTCAAATAAATTATTGTGACCGATCCATTAAATGGTTCTGTGTTTAGTTAGATGACAAAAACCAGGCTTATAGCTACAGTGACGCGCTCACAAGATAATGAACTTAGGCATCATGCATAAATAATCGACCTTTCTAAAACCAGCTGCTGGTGCGAAATAAGTTAATCGACTTTGAAGCTACGCACCGCAGCATTCCCTGACCACAAACCTTCATCACGTAGAAGTGGTTAAACTCCTGCTGGTGCGAATATAAGGTATGTTGCTTGAGAGCTACCCTAAAAAAACCTCTCTTTCCCTGATTCATCATTACTTGGCAATGGCTAAACCCACGTCAATAGTGGTTGTTCAATGCGTTTTACGTCATAGGATGTTGTCGTTCACCCAAAACTATTTATCTGGCGATAAAGCGTGTACCTATCGGTTGGATCCACTCATGGTTCCGTATTAAATCATGTGTAATGTAATAGGTACAACACATCTTAATACGATAAGATGGGCATTGATTGACAGCGGAAAATAATAGCAGTGGGTCGTAAATTACATCGCATGACAATTTTTGGAATACGTCTTGTACATGCCTTCAAAATGATATATCATTCACAGCCGCTTTTCGAATTACTAAAAAACAAAAAAAAAAATTAGCGTGTATGTAAAAATTTAAAACAGTGGATCTACCATTCACCGCTAATGTGACTGAACGAATGTTATATTACATTCTGTACATGCCCAAGTATCATCTATGCAGTTATAATCGTAGCCTGCCACAACAATACTGACAGTTGATATTTAACAATATTCGTTCGTCATTCGATTTGCTTGTATTTTATTGTAATTGATATGATATCGTATGCCCTCCCTCCTCTTAAGCCTGCCAAGAATCTTGCTATTTAGGCATAGAAATGTAATGCATATTGCTCAAAAATCTTCTGGAAGGAACAGCATTGAAGGTATGGTCAGCCAATATCCAAACATCATGTCGCAGTTTACAATATCCCCAGAGACCCGACGTAGAAGAATATGGGTGCTACAACTGTTCTGTGTTGCAGCTGCACTGTGTTACACCTGCGCTCTGTAAAATGTGCTTTTCCTTCAAAAGTTCTTTTGGAAACCATATCTATGTCTAATATGCATCCACTGCTATTTCTAAGGCTGTTGTTAGGTCCAGGCATCTACAGCGGAATACAAGCGTATTTTGAGCGTTAGCAGTTACTTGACTACTTTGAGGCCACTCGTTTGCAAACTGCTGCGTACAGTATTCGGCTATATTATTCAAAGCGCTGATATCGACGATTAGGCGATCCTAATATATAGAAAATAGTATAATCGAGTCATGTTAGGAACAAGTCAAAACGGAGAAACATTGCCGTATAAATGTCGTGCTGATAACGCCAGTATGGACAGATTACGCCGTGATTAACAGCTCTAGTAAAACCGCATTATGATGACTGCAAAGGAAAGAATGGGACCATTTGGATTAACACGACGGCAGTTTGTCCCTGTATGGCTCATCATCCCAACTAATGATCTCTTTATAGCGACAGTAACAAATCTAACGGAAATTGCAGTTGGTAAAATCTATGGAGATCTGCTGGATATTATAGCAGTGCTGGGTTTCAGTGTGGGTGGGATATGACGGTTTGAAAAGAATGCACACGGCACGTTCAACAATTCGTTCTACACCATCGACGGTCTGCGATTTTAAAACCAATCACAATCAGCCTTTAATGACTACGTCCTCAAGCGAGTCAAAACCAAAGCTAAACAGATGATAACCTTGGTTAATCATCGAAGATAAATATGGCCTCAATGGTAGCTCCTTTCACGGCGGTTCATGTTTGAACTGATATGCCCACCAATCGCAATAACTGTATCTAGACGAAACAACAAAAGGACAGCAACTTAATACATTGCTCGACAGACGGGTTCGGTCTGCCTTTTCAACAAGCAGTTAACCGCACTATGGTTCTTGCGGGATGGCGGTGTGATGGATTTGAGAGACCATAAGCGTTTTTCCGCCGTTCATCAAGTACCAAGGTCGAATGAACATAGTTTACAAGGGACACTGAGCAATATTATACAATTAGCGCACTGATTGAAAAAACAGTCAAAATGGAACACTTTGCAGAAGACCATTTCAGTTGATTAGTCTATAAGTAGTCCCCAGGTTATTAAACACAAAATGCGAGAGCTGTTGAAGTTACAATAATAATCACCTTCATCACGATATGCCTTGTTGTTTAAAAAGAAAATGAGTCGGATAATAATTACAATTCTACATAGTGACCGGAAGCAGCTCACAAAGTGCCCTATGCCGTACTGGTTCACATGCGCTGCCAGTATAGGAATTTCCATTGTCAGTGTCACTTCTTGTGTACGTAAATTATCATTTTATTACATGACTGTTTCTTTTCCAATATTGTCCGACCAATAATGGGCACTGACAGAAATTTCGTTAGTTAGCTGACGATGAAACAGCTGATGTAGCTTTATGCGCATACAACAAAACCGAACTAGGATGGTATAATGTGAATCATTGCTGCTGTGTTCGTTCAAACGATAATATGTAAGTGAAGGATAGTGCATCGCAGCCTTGTCTGTCGCATGCACGTTGGCATGGAAACCCCGTTGACGATCACGATGACATCAATTTTATTTTAGAGCATCAAAGCCTAACATTTGCCTCGTAATAAGCACATAGGTGACAAAACATTGCCCGGCGTTAAATTGCACATTTGAGCGTTGCTCGTTTAACACTGAATAAACTCAATACTCCAAAGACAGAGGCAGCAAGTAATAACTTGTTTGCGCAGATACTGACAATAAGATTGATGGCAGATTGTGGCATTTCATTTGACATGCTGCTTTAAACGGACATTTGCCATATATGGTCGACAGCAAACGTCGGCTGTACTCGAGACCCCACTCCTTATCACATTAAACATGAAAGAGAGCTAAAAGTGGCAAAAACAACTACTTGGGTTTCAGATGAATTTCACACACGTGTTGATGACAGTTGGGTACAGCAGTATAGACAAATTTAAATTAGACAAACATGAATCGACTCCTTATTCGGATATATTGTGTTTGCCTAACAAGCGTGTTGAAAGATACGCTGGCGTTCTTCACAACAGGAGTTTTGCAGAGATCAGCATTAATATTAGATCATCCTCAATAAGATATCAACGCTAACCTTAGCTATGTTTAATATTCAATACATATCAATTTATGCTGGATGATGATTTACCAGAAATGATATAGCAATGCGCAGTTTCGAGTTGTTATAATACTACACGTTTCCATTATGATCCGTATGTGCCATCCTTCTCAGTTGGTGTAGCCGACCCGGATTATGTTCGCCCCGTATTTCTGAATGCATATTCACGTCATTTGATCCGGTGCTGAAATATATACGTATGAAACTCTAACTGAAAGATCTCTAAGATAGCACAACGAAACGATACAAATGTCCGTCACTAATTCTGCAGTAGCTGTTGTGTTGGATATCGGCTTCATCGCAATTTGATTTGCTAAAGAGAGTGCCTGATTATCAAATATATCTGCGTCAACATATTTAGAGCATGATTAAAGAGTACCTAGATCTGCGAATGGAGCAAATAGAACACGATGTAAGAACTGATTTTCTTTGCAAATTCTACAACCTGATTATTTATACAACGATAATTGGACTAATGTATAAAACAGGTTTAGCGTCTAGGGTGCGACTTTGTCAAGAGCAGATTCGGACACAATTGCGAACATAATTTGTACTACTCCATGATGCCATGCGATGGAGTCTCTGGTCAATAAGTAATCTAAACGTCTAGCAACATTGATAATTGAGTTAAAGTACGCGGGACATATCCTATAATCATACACAGTGTGTATTATCGTGATATTGTATGTGGTAATAGTCTGTGCAGTCCTGGATAAGAGTTACTTAAAGTCAAACTGTAATAGGTTTCAAAGTCATTCAATAATGATATCTGTTTTGCCATGGGTTTTATCACAGAAGAGTACATGGTAGCAATTTGCTAGACAACATATTCTTTAAATTTAGTTTTTGGCATTCAATATCGCGAAATTAACTAGAGCCTCAAAATTTTCTGAGTGTAATAATATATCCGTAAATGCATTACTTAATTACCTACTCGACATATTAAGTTAAACACTTTCACACTTAAAACTGATGATACGAGAATAACTGTTCAATTAATTATGCCAGAGTGCTGTTATATTTTCTATTTCACTTAAAGTGATACACATTTTATCCTGGACCTGTGTTGATAATGATGATGAACTCAAATGACCTAACTCTTTTTTAAAGTATTAATAAATTGGATTACTTTAGATTATAGTCATTTGAGCAGGGGCATGAATAAATGTTATGACCTATTGTGACCCCACAATTCAATAATGTATCGTAATTAAGCTGCTTACAAGTAATATTTCATGGAATTCCGCTGATTGGCAAACAAGAACAAAGAGCTGATGAGAAAGATTATACGATGCTCAGGATTTCTTTTCTTAAGACAACTACCTCCCAATCATTGATATACAGAGAGCAAAATCGAAATATAGTAATTTGTTATACGATCTTCCTTCGCGCTTTGTTTACCTTTTTGATATGCGTAATGTCACAAAATAAATGGTGCAATTCAGAAGTGTAAGCTTCAACTGTCATGCATCACGATTGATTGCTAGACAGCTATATACAACGTAATTTATCAGTAATTATGTTATTGATAGTATCGACATTGTGTATTTATCTCACTAATGCTCATTAAAGACTGGCACCATATTGTATAAGACTCGCCAATAGCTTAGCATTCTAATAATCGCTCTATCGATTAAGATCAATAAAATATAGCAAATGCCTTACAATTTGACGTAATTAAAGCCCCACGTTTAGGCCATACGAGGCACAGTCATTACTTGACAAGTAGACTGACGTGGCATAAATAGTTTCGTAAATTGTGTAATCTCAAGCAATGACAGTCATTTAATCAATTAGCACAATATATGTTACCAGGTTAATCCGTAAATAATCTCCCGTGTACAAGGCACTAATGGATTTGTGATAGGTCGGTCTCAGATATTGCAACGATGCTCATTAGAAAATTGCTTTTTGTTCAGTGATTGTTCATTAATCGTCGAATGTAGTCAAATATAACTATTTCTGTCAAATTCGGAACATAGCGGCTCTTCAGTCACGATATTCATATAAAAGATCAAGTATTCATTAGGTTGGAAAATGTTTAGGCTGAAAAGGAACAGCTACATATATCGATCCAAGTAAATAAATAATTTAGCTGCTGGTATAACTTTGTCATACACTGTGCAAACCTGTAGATATACAAAATGAATGTTAGTGCGTATCGCGCTTATTATGCATTACGCTCTGCGTAGAGCGGATTATATTTGGAACGCTTGTATGAGTTGGCGCTATCCTACATTATGATGACACATGAATGGGTTAAATTTTGCCGCATTACAGACTCAATGTGATGCATGCATTTGTCCCGAAAACTTTATAACACAACAGACATGTATATTCTAATCTCTGCAAAACAAAACTAAAAACTAAAGTTAAACTGAAGATGCATTTTAAGGCAACGCTATTTGTCTATACTCTGATCATTTTTACCCTCCATGTCAGAAGGAACACTATAAAATAGCATCTAAAGCAAGAAACGCTTTATATTGTATGAACGGAACAAGCAACAGTTTACCGCGTTGAAGCTTTACAACGACCGATATAGGATATACACGTTAGAGGATAGGCATTGACGTTGGTCAGAGGGACGCCTCGGCCTTGTTCGTCCCCATTCGCATCAACGAATGGAATGCAATTAGACTATATTGGCATAGTTTCCCCGGGCAATTGAGTAATTCTATTCAACGACCACAATTTAATCATTTAGTGCAGTAACCGCAACAATTTGTTAATTGGATTGTTCAGCAGACGGAAGTGTCCCAAAAGTCTTAACCATAAATGGTCTTCCATGAAACAATTGAGGCATTGATATCGTCTCAGGTTAGTTGCCATGGTTGCGTTGACCTCATTTAACAATTACGATTTGTCAAATGAATGGTAATTTAACGCAAAACTTCCCCTACATTATAAATTAGCCCGAGTTTTGCATTACAATCGTAGCAAAGCCAATCGCAAAGGAGGTCGGTATGATGTCATGCCATGTAACCAGGTTTCTAATGATTATTTGTTGTTCAATCAAAGACGAGGATTAGGATGGTAAATTAAATCGAGTCAGTGAATTGACATAGACGCTCAGGGAATATCAATGACATTACCTGCAATATCGTCTTACGGAAAGACTCAGCTAAATCTGCTCAACGAGCAAAATAGTGATTTTAAAGATTTTCATACACCACGTAACATGGCTAAAGAGAGGGTTATATTTATCAAATGCACCAGTTCAATATTTTCTTAATATGATATCGGTTAGCTCAGGTCATCGCATCGATTTACATAATCATCCACATAACAAACGCCAATCAGCGAGATATTACTGCTATAATCTGAGAATCCAAGAACATATCTATTCATTTGTTACGTAAAGAAATCTCTGACAGTGGCCTATAAGTTCGACATAAATGGCAGAAAAACTGCACAGTCGCATGGAAAGAAGGCAAACCGCACTACTTTCCGATAGAAAGACTGCACTTAACTCTCGCCAATTTCTATGCAGATTACGCAATAAAGAACAACCCTCTTAAAATAGAGGGTCTCATTAGTGGTTACAGAGGGCTTCTCGTTAGCGATAATAAGGCTAAATTACGGTTATATGTCACGAAACATTAGTAGCATTGGTATCTAATGGCCGAAACATATTCGTGTGCAACGCTAAACTGACATAGTTTGTGAGCATCGAGCGAGTACAGACAAAATGTAATTATCAGAAGCACTGTATCGAATTTCCTCAACGATTCGTAGAACAGAAGTAGTTATCACATGCCTTTGATTTTATGGTGTAATTAAATTTCGCGGAAATTGTCCATCTGGACTGTTTAACAATTGAAAGTTGTATGTGTATAGTCGCGTTCCGTCCATTATATATTCGTTCGTTTATTTGATCAAAATGTATAACTACGTATTTTTAATCAAAGCCAATAGAATTATCGTCAGACCGTGGAAACTAATGTGGACTGCTTCTGTGCAGGAGAACAGCGACAAGCGTGCTAACGATAAAAAGCCTTACTGTTATGTGTTATGTGTACGACTGAACGCTAGCCAACGCATCTACAACAATCTGTTATAAATCAAAACCACGCATACATAACATGTATGTATTGGTTTTTATGTATCTATTTTAATTAAGACAATGTTATATGTACGATTGGCATACCACAAACGGTAACAATGATATGAAAACAAATATTTAAATATAGATATATAAATACAATTGCACAACAACTGCGCAATATGCTAACTGGCTTCCGTCAGGAAAACACCAAATACTTATAATTATAGTTCACGTAGAACTTGCTTTGCACCTGCTGTCAAACATATATTAAGTGGGCTCTTCAAATTATGATGTGTTATACTTTACACACATAAAGGATGCAAAATTGAATGCATACTTTATGAAAAAGCAAGCCAGTCAGGTTTGTGCTTTATTGTTGCTACTATCATTCTAATGTCCTATCGATTGACGTACAATTCATGCCTGAAGGAGAACAATATATGAAAGATTAGTTTGTGTTTCGAGGATAATTAAGAATTTGTTCGGTCGAATAATCTGTCAGATCCAAACATAACATCCATCTTGATCACAAAGGGCACTTAGAATTTTCATTAATATGAACTAATAATTTAGAATTTTATATATTAATTATGAACAATTTATGGCTATGGCAGCGGATGTTTGATCGCCAAAGTTCTGTGGTAGCTATTCATTAACGAGGGCCAACACACTTTAGCCATTTCTCTGTCCAAATATATTCTAGCTGTGTTCGTCCTTACATCGATTATATCATGCCATTGCGAGACAATGGGTGAATAGAGGGGGTCGAATTTACCACCAGTATGGGTTCCGGCAGGCGCTGGATAAATAATGTGAAAATTATACTATAAAATGAACTTTGTGCTCTTCTTTTACGTAATTCACCTTGATATCTTCTCATCATTTCATTCGCATTTATTATTTTTGATACCGGATTAACACAGTATTTACTTGCTCTGAAATGATTCTGATCTTGTTCATCATGAAGCCTCTGGTATGGAGCGGTCGCAAAACTCGTATTTCATTCGATTTCAATGGAACAGAACTATTCAAATGGCAACGCAATCAAAGGTTGGACCTTGGGTCGTTGTAATAGCCCTCCATAGCTGCAATTGTTTGATAACGACGAATACAACTAATTTTGCATTTAACCACGCGGACACGTCTAACGGATTGCGATGGGGAGCCACCGAAACAATAGAGATTGTTATTTCACTGCGAATACAGCATTAACTGAAGTCATTGGTTTGAAGTGCACCGGTTTACTAGCAGCTCAAGACAGACCTAATTGGAACAGACGAATGGAAACCGGCTAAAGTTGATTGTAGCCAGCTTATTATAGTTGGTTTCCTTGGGTTCAATTTGGACAGCTGCTGGTCAGCACACACTGCCGATGAAGTTAAGCCAGTGAAGGTACTTCGCCTTGCATAGCAGAGATAATGTTAGAAACTGACGCTTTTTCGAAATAATGATCCCAACAATGTGCTCTAAGACAGGTATGATTTCGTAGGGGTCGTCAAGTTAACATTGTACAATTGCTTTATATTTGGCTGGGATTGGTGTTTGTGCTATTAGTAAACTAAACGCAACATTGATACGAGTAGCTGATGTTAGACGTTAACCTATAGGAATAAATAATGATGATGTAAAGACTAGGTAACGACAGATCACATCATCGGCAGCAGCAGCCGTTTAAATTTTCTGATCTATTGTCGATATGAAATAGTGTTAACATAAAATGAAAATGAGGCGCCATTTTACTTGAAATGTTTTCATTCTACATTTACATTGAATGTACTGAAATATAGCGGTGACTTTTAGGTTTTGAAGGGAGATAAATTTCATATTAGCATCCTCGGCTTTATTGAAAGTGTTGCATATAGGAATGGTTGACACTGTGCATCAAATGCAATCGACGTCAGTTGTGATTTAAACCAGCAAAAACTTTGTACCTCTATATATTTTGCCATATTTTGCACCGCCCGTCGAGATGCAGGAATGAGTTGCTGATATTAGGGTGCACTGAGTGACCTCTATTAAACGGAGATTGCAAATACGAAAGATTTGTCGGCTTACGGAAGCTTCCCAGCTTCTAATTAGATATAAACCTGAATAAACTGACGCCAGAAGCATGTTGCATATCTACGATCCGCAGTGGTTCGCCCCTTCCAGCTATTTGTCGTTCCGTAGAGGCATTCATATAAGCAGATATATCTCGGCATGACGTAAAAGCGAACCAGACCTATTTTCTGTGAGTCTGCTGCTAATGTTTAGCATATAACAAGCATCGTTTCATGCGTTCAGCAATAAACAGCGATGCCAACTACATTGCTGTTCGTGATCTTCTTGCGACAATAGATGTCGTGTATCAATTGACCTCAGTAACGCCAACATTGTAAAAAGCAGACTGTACACATAAATCTCCAGCATATTGACACCCTCTGCGGCGAGAGATGAACCGGAGAGAGGACCGTGCTTCTGACTTAAAATCCTATTGTCACAATCCTGTTGTTCTCCAAAGGTTGATACAAAGATAGGCGATTTATCAACATTTACCATGACGCGACTTATTGTTTCCTTGACTATCTGTAGCTTTTCTATGAGCGTCATAATCTCGCAGAATAGATTTATGGAATAATGTTACAAGGCATAGTTCAATATAGTACGAATAACCACCCGGTCCGGCCTCTCTTTGTTGGCTATGGAGAGAAACAAAGATCCCGTAAAATACCCGTGGAAAAAATACTCGTGTATCGGTGCATTATAGAGATCGAACAGACTGCGTCCAAGATATATCTGCACGCATACAGAAAGAGCAATAAACAGTAATAGCTCGAATTTGTACACATGGCAGGACGTATATTGCTTCATTAGAGACAAGTGTAGCATATTTGCCTTGTGAGCAGGTTCAAATCGATCAAGGTTCAAATCGATTAAGAGGCTAAAACAAACGTGTTCTTTATTCATGGGGATTGACAAGTCGGTATTGAATGATTTGCTATACTGTGTGTACTGCTTTATGGAGTTATTGCAACATTGCTTAACCCACTGCAACTCTTGCAAAATGCGTATAACTGTTTGAATATAAATGCTGAATGTTTTTCGTCCGTTTAACAGTCATGCATACCATTACTACCTTATCGCTTTGAATACTAAATAGTGCCAATGCTATCAGAAAATAAACTAGTTACCAGAACAAAGACTAAATGGGTTACAGTTTGGGAACAGTACTGAGAGCTGGCAGTAGACATTGCAAATGTTCAACCCTCAAAAGGACACAAATTATACGAATCGATTTGGTATTAGCATATGGACTAGAGCGTACTGGAGAATATAAAGCCTGTCTATCAACCACAACCACATGCAAAGTAAATAAATCTAGCATCATTCAATCGATGTCATGTCCGTAAAACCTTATCGGGATAGGTTTTTATATTGATGAAACCAAATCCCACCCCTCTTTATCGTTTCTTAATTGTCAATATTCGTTTATTATGCTATTTTGAGCCGCGGATAAGTAATAATAAAAATCAGATAGTATATTAAGCATACAAGCACTCATGGAAAACGTCCAATTAAGCTTTTTTTTTTTTTTTACCAACAAATACAAAGCAGTCGCATATTATACGTTGATAGGCTTCGTTTCTTGGGGCGCATGTTTTGCGGGAATTGATGTCATTGACATTGATTTGCTTATTAATGCATGGCCCAAATATTACTAAAACACTTTTAAGGTAGGACAATAAGGAATTCTGTGCAACTTTCTGTCAAACTTGCGCTCTTTCAATCCAAACTGACCACATATTGTGGTCTTACGAGCCATGATCCTCATAACCGATCTTGCAGACTGTGGCTTAATTACACAACACAAAACCATTGCCAGTCAATACCACGTAAGTCCAGCAGTACACCAAATGTGCTGTTGGCTAAATGCAGACCTGTCGATCTCCGCGAATAAAGATGTAAGTTTCAGCAACAAGACATTGTGCCTATAGACAAATACACTACCAGCTTTTATCTGCTTTTTGAACCTTGCTCCGTGTACCCTTATTGTTATCGAGCGCGTTCATTCTTATTGGCTGGGTCATGAATGCACCAATTATGGTACTCTTTTAATGTGCCAGTATAAATCACGATGTAATGACTTGTTCGGCCAGGCATGCACACGCTCTGTGAATATAAACGGCAGGCATGACGATAAGGCATAACATGAACATAAAACCAAATATATGGATCACGATATTCATTTTACGACATCGTATTGTGTGAGCTCTCGTAATGGCTACTGACTTGATGACGTTACTTGCAGAGCATGATGGGTTATTTCAAAATTGAAACATAACATCAACAATAATTGGAGCCAGCATAAACGTGCCACCACGTCTTATAGCAGAAGTCAGGCATGTATGTGCAATACTGGGTTGTTATAACACCGCAATATTAACCCCTTAGAGCCAATCCACGTGACCATCTGATTAACGACGGATAATTCATGCTATCATACTTGAGGATGGAACCCATGGATTCTGGGTCGACAGCCGTAGCAGACAAGGAATGGTTCAGAAGTAACAGTAGTTTAAGATGCATTAATAGTGACAGCAGTAGTGGTTATGATAATAGTCATAAGAGTAGTATGATGATCAGCAGTAGTGGATGTTTTGTCTATAATAGAGAATGCGCAGCTGATCATCACATTTGCTGCCTCTTTTTCATCATATTCTGTTCGTATGAAAGGCACAAATTTTCGCCAGCAGATATACCTCTCCTCCATGCAATTACTATGAATGCGATCAAATGGGGCTTGGAGAATATTATGAAATGCAGCATCGACATAACATTAGCTGTATGAAAGTATTTTTTGGCTCCTATGCGACGTATTGAACAAATTAACCGCGTGGAACACTGTTTGGTGTATTTTATTATTGCATTTCAGGGCACGTGTCGATTCACGTTGGTAGACATGTTATTACCACCAAGGCAATGCACCAGTCGTTAGCTTTGATGGGATAAGGGTTTATCAACCATACTATATACATTGTGTCTGGACTATTGTACGCAGGGGTTTGGCAGGCATTCTGCAGGTTAGGTACGCAGAGTTGACCACAGGGTCAAAATAACCAATACGTGCGCTATACAGGTCCATAGAGAACCCGTTAGAACACAGTGCGGGGTCTGCAAGGGGCCCGTGCGGCCGCCTGCTGGCCTTTTACGGGTTTAAACCTGTAAAGAGCCTGTAAGTAAGGCATGGCCAACTATCGGTAACGTGCTCTACTGGGTCCGTACAGGGCGAAAAATCTTCACCAAATCGTGTGGGCCCCTCACGGGGCAGCACGAAACACCTTGCAGGCCCGCACGGACACTCAGGGTTTTTGCTTGTATGGGACCCACAGATAGCCCGTACACAGACCATAATTATCATGTGACCATTCACTGTCATTTTGATATAATATTAAGCCAACTGTCAGTGACCAGGATACGTAAGCTGGGGACTTTTATGGCATTCGATTTAAGGCAATCATGCTGCAATGGGTCATCACCTTCTGTAACATTTCATCCAACCGCACGCACATGCACAAATATTGTCAAGAATAATATGTGTATGTCAGTAGGTTGAACGTTCTTTTAGCTATCGGTTACTATAATTGTTGATTGCATCTTTAAAAGACCATGTTTGATAAAATATTAAGCAATTCATGTGCGTCTTATTATACAACAAAAAACGTCTTAACATGTCATCAAATGTTAGAACAGGGGCAGGCTCGTGCATTTCTTTCGGTAATTGAATGGTTATTTCAAATGGCTACGGCTCACGCACAGAGTATTGGGGCTATGGCATATGAGGTGTGTATATGCAGCACAAAAGTGTACAAACAGTTACCCATTGGACCTGTGCTCTTGATATTAGTTTCAGACGCTAACTACAGAATCATTCATTTTTGCCTCATGAAAAGAGCGGACAGTCCTATTTCAAACATTGATGTCATGAATATGTTTGTCATCCACAGTTTGGATCTGGGGCATATTTCAGAAAGGGCTGACATATTTGCTCAACGACATTACACATAAATATCAATTGCAACATTTAAAGACGAGAAAAATGTGACAGGTTTGCAAATACAGAACAGGGTATGAATATTACCTGCAACGGAACTGTGCACACGGTGACGGTGTTGTGTGCGAATTCCACAGAGTGTGTACAAAACATGAGCTGAATATTACGCAACTTTGGTGAATAATTGCCCAAACAAGAGGTATGTTGGATTTCAAATGTTGGCCGCTTGGCAGATTATGATAAGTATAGAGCAGATACGTTCAAAGCAGGGATAGTAATGATAACGCAGTAACGGTTGATTTATGATTGGAAGCCGTACAGGAGAGGAACCTCTTGACATGTATGAACGTGCCATCACATAGACTTCGTTGATAAACGAGGTACGGGTATGATGTTTGCCGGTCATTTTACAGCATTGATAATTGTTCCAGCGTAGGGCATAACCCATAGATTCGCTTTTTGAGAATGCCCATCTCTCCTCGCCATTATTTAGTTATATTTAATTTCGAGGACAGTGTATAGCTTAGTTTCATCTTCCCTCTATTGCATATTTGCATGCGAAGTGTTTTATTCTGTTTTTCATCAGTCACTAATCATCGGTATCTACTTTTTAGGAGTACCTGGGGCAATCTTTTAATATTGGCCGGAGCCAGAGGGTGAGAAAAGAAGCTCTTCTTTCCTACATTACCCGCTTACAAACGCCGAATGTCACATGTGGTAAGAAAGAATAGCCTTTTTCACACCACGGTTCCGGCAGAAATTTACGATTGCCCCAGTTATTATAGACATGTTTACTCACTAATGACGATCAAAGACGTTTATGTACCATTTGGATGGTGCAGCCGCATATGCGTCCAATGTGTTGCAAGTAGAATACGCCGCCATCCCCTCTCGTTTTGTTTTTTGTGGTCAATCATCCCCAGATTGAGAAGACTGGAATCATTTTGTAATGAATAAACACTAGCGTGGCTAGTATAAAAACTTCTCCACACACATCATATGACATATTCCCCATACACTTTGTCAGCATTATCAATTTGAAATCACTATTCACTTACAATCCGGCTACGGTAATTGTGAGTAGATGACGGATGTAGTTGGCCCGTCAATAATTGCCCTTGGTGCAAACTAATGCTATTTAATCTGTATTTATTACGCCAATAACATTGTGGTAGTTTTTATGTATTTCAATAAACAGTTATGCGACCCGGCCTCAAAGAGAGACGCCCAACCGCCATCGTTCCTAGTGATAGATGCAATGTATCGCTAATTAAAATGCTAGATGAGTCTAGTAGATGCCCATTACGGCAAGAAGTCTTAACTTATAGACGAACCATATCCGTGTGCCAATCTAGATAGGCGTAGTTTGTGAGGACCAGGCGGGCGTATAGATGCAATGTATCAAATGCTTGAGTTAATTCGAAGAACGGAAACTCATTTCATATTACCATATCAAAAGTGTGTGACCGTGATCGTGATATGGTTTGTATTTCTTTCACGAAAGGACACATTGAATGCAGGTTTGTTATCTATTACCAGTGCAAGCTTACATCACTTGTCAAAAACTAGGCAGTTGTCGATGAGTGCAACATGATGCAATGTTCATTACTAAAATAAAATGTATTTTGTTCTTGCACCGGAGTGTTTTACATCCAAGCTCTACTTATATGCATCACATGAAAATGTATGATAGTGAATGTGGAACTGGTCGCTATTGAGTGGCGGGCAAGTAAGCAGATACGAGGGATCCACGACCTGCACAGTTTGCTCAGGAACATCAAATATCGTTACAGCAGAATATGTTACAGCTCGTCCCATAGGTAAACGTAACTTGTCAGTTTTCGTTAAAATGGCCCATAATGCCACACTTAGATAATATGACCAACATACTCATGCGATTGTTTTTAATATTCATATGATCATTAATGTGAGTAGTAATGTTTGCATAGGGCAGTTGTGTGTCCTATGCAATCAGTTCCAACACAGACGGAATACATTGGTTTCCCCAGTTTTCCACTCACCACATTTAATTAACTGCAGCAAATTAAGGAGTGTCTGCTGCCTATGCTAATATAAGTCATACGTGCACTTCAAACATCAAGGAATCTTAAGCACAGAAGCATGATTATATTAATCCTGATGCACTCAGTGCATACCTAATGTTATGCATGTTCTCAGGGAGGGTAAATGGTGTAATAGCAAGCAACAAACAAAGTAACTATTCTATCACGCAGAGAAAAAGGTAAGTTTTATATTACCGCCTCATAATCTGCAGATTTTAGTTGCTGTAACAATGCATCATGGCTGCATTGCGGCCATAGCTCGACACAAATCGATAATACAGCGCTCGGTGATGACGAAAGCAATAAGCCGGACAAATAGACGAAGTCAATTGACAGTTAATGGCAATATGCGTATTATTCATAATCTGAAAACAAAAAAAAACATGACAGCAGTTGTTATTCAACCTCCTGCAGTGAGAGTATCTAACCCTTGTCAAACTCAATCGACCGTTTTTGAGCGAAGTCCAACAAACCAGCACTTATCGTAGTTAATGAGGTACTTATTAAGAAACAGCCCCTCATTGCTAATTGACCAAATCCTAAACATAACGTACTTGCTGAGTTATCCCGATCGCTATGCTGAAGGAATCTACGACTTATTTGGAGATAACACAATAAGAGTTTTATTATTGTTTTATACAATAATTATTCACAACTCATGTTTGGTTAGTTTTGTATTAGGTATACTTCCCGGAACGTTGTTAATTTTGTTATAATTTTTGATTGATGGCATTGATTTGGCTTGTATCAGTGACGTTATATGCCGTTAATTTGAACCGGCAGCATTGCATAATTGAATCATTAACTCAGCAATAGAAATACCTTGTCTCGGGGTACAGAAAAAAAGTTATTTGCAGACTAGTCACTCCTAAGGGTACGAACTACATCTGTAATATTACTGACAAATGAGAGATAGGCTGATGAATTACAATCAGTACTAATAATAACCTCAGAGGGTAAGCAAGACAGAACGAAGATCATGTCAAAGTTACCATGAAACGATTGATAGCGATTACGGACCATAACGTTGCATTGGTGTGTTTAGGTTATTGTACGGAAGATGTTAGCTACTAATTTCTGGAATAGATGGCATAGATAAAGCTATGCAAGTCCAGGGTAACACGTTACACGACGATATCGTTATAGAGAAGAATATGCAAATAGGTATGCTTTTATAAGTAATGGCCATTGCTGAAGTTTTTATCACCCAGTTACACACCACAACATCCTTTCGATTATTAGATATCAACCAATATGGAACGGCGAAACATGGCATCAATGACACGAACAGTGTGTAATACTTCCCGTAATGACCAAACAAAAGCGATCAAGCTCTAGCAAAACGACAGAAAACTCAACAGGCTCCTTTGCAAACCTCTAATATGTACGAATAACACTGCCATGAACAGCCCGATAAAATACAATACCTCACTATAATGCTTGAATCATTACATGTGGTAATGACTGCTGGTCGGTCCTTATTTGGTCTCATTTGCGCTAAAAGCCTTCCCCTCGTTAGCGATAATCACATGAACTTGCGGTTTTATATCAATAGTCCAGCTGGGTAGTACCACAAAAGGCGGAGCGCAAATTGGCATTGTTTACAAGTAAGGGCAGGCTTATTCTGCCATTTGATGAAATTAGTACAATCTGCGGACCAGCTCTTGCAACGGTAAGGATACCATGCCTAATTGATGGGAATCATATTAAATACTAGATGCACATATGATGCATAAAAGCATTATGGTAACTATTTATCATTATGCCAGCTGATGGGTGGTCGATTGTTCCTTGTCCAGACCACGCAAAAGCTAAGTTTCAAGCGACGGTATATTATTTTATAAATCGTTTGAACGCATTAGGGAACATCCTGCTCTTTCTGAGCACTTTAGATTCCCTTATTTGCATAATTTCGTTCAAATATTTAGTTGCAATCAACTAACCCAACTGGGAGACACATGTGCATGAGTTACTGTATGCAGAATTGAAGCTAAAGGTTAGGCCTCCACTAAGGCACTATTTAGGCTTTGTTTTAGATGTCTTAGGGCTCCTTTGATGCAATTGACATATTACGGCTACGAAATACTTATCAACCACAATTGTGTGTATTATGTTAATGGTCTGCAGAACGCGCAAATATTGAAGAGTATGTACACCCACAGATATCCATTGTTAGGCTAAGATCATGGAGCTTTCATGGCCGTATACAGCACAGTGAACTGTACGTGCCTCCGTGAAAAATACACAAGCGGCGCTTTTCACGATGGCGTTGTTGCTTTGAGCACGCATATTTCGGCAAATATTGTATCAGCATACAAAACAGATTTATTGTTACCACATCATATTCCTTGGTGCCATATCAGTATTACTAGTCATGATCAAACTTATTAACGCACAGTGCACCGCAACTGCGAAACACTTATGATGCGGACACTTTATCCGGATAACAAAGTAGTTAAAATTGCGTTTTATGTTATAAAGTGGAAAGGCTTTAGCTGACATATTACTGTTGATAATGAGAACAAATGACCGGTGACATATCAATACTCCAGCGATATAGTATCACTGGTCATTTTGTATCGAAAAGGATATCACAACTTACGCACGGTCTCTCACCTTCAAATCAAAAGTGTTCAACAATACTCCACGAGTAAATGAATGTAATCCCAAGTGGTAAATGAACGTTCGCATCAAGGATTAAGCTGGCGCAAATATGTCGGTAGTTGATGCAATTCGAACAAATACCGCTAAAGTTCTGATAATATACCGATGTACAGATCATATCAACCATACGAATAAACTTCTTCTGTTAAATGTACTGGTAAAGTTAATCTGGAGGCCCGTTGAGCCATATCATTTCTTCATGGCACACGTATAACCCAGACAAAAAATTAATGCTTCATTCCCGTTTTTGCTATCTTTTATGATAAGAATGGTACAGGATCTTATATTTTTGTTGCGATGTAACACACCAGGGGCCGCTTGCACAATGCCGTCTCCGGCTATTTAGTCCACTAACACCCATAGCGGCTAAATATGTTAGCCCCAACCGCTTCCAGAAACGGCTAGCCGAAGTCGCAAAGCCTAAGATGACTCTGAAATGACTTAGTCGACTAAACTTTCAAGCCTAAAGCAAGGAGACCAGCCGTTTTTAGCAGTAAACTTAAATGATCAAAAATCCCAAAAATGAATAAATTAAGAACACAATCGGCACTTCGTCAGTTGATATTTACAGATTATTCATTCATTCATTCATTCAATCAAACATTAACAAACAAATTGACCTAACCATTTTCTGTTCTTAAATATCCGATTCTACGAAGCGTAAATTTCCGAAAACGATGTTTACCTTTTTACAAGCTGCATATTTTAGCAACTACAAGACAGAGAACGCGTAATCGAATGCTTAGTCGCCATAAATGACTGTACTGATAGGTGTATGTTGAAACATATTTCAATCTACATGCAAAGCTGATTAGCATTATCCAATCACTAATATGCGTGTGTTGATGATGGTAATGATGATGACTATGATGAAGATGATAACAATGATGATGGTGATAATAATGATGGCAATAATGATGATGATGTTTACGACGATATTGCTATTAGTTCTGATAGGGGATCATTTACTTCTAATGTATAACACTTGGTAATTCTTGTGAATTTGAACTTAACATTCCTAAACGAATTGTAACAGTACTTCTCTTCACAGTCAATGTTACTCTGTTCCAAGAGAAACTTACCAGATCTCTTACCGGGTTACGGACTTAGATTTACAGACTACGATAAGGATGTATTTATCATATAAACAGCTTTGAATTGAATGAAAACTAATGTCGCCATTTGTGCATTGCCTTTGATGGTTTAACTGCATCAGGAGATGTTGAATAGTCATATGATTATCACGCATGCAGGACTGAATAACATTATATTTGTGAGATAAAATTGAGCGTTCCAACTGCTGGTAGGAAAGGCTGCATTACAGAATACGACACAGTGAAACAGTTATCCGCGTGATTCCGCTCTATTGTTCGTTGGAGTAGACAACCTATTATTGAACTCATTAAAGTGGCTTGATCCTCATTTTTACACCAAGCACAGAATGATGTGAAAGCAAATATATAACTTCCGTTCAATACTTGCAAGTTGTAATTTAAGTAGGAATTGTTTTGCTTCCTCAGTTTCGTTTTTGCAAGAAACGTTACAGCAGAGGTTAACGATTTGTCATGCAGTTCTGCAACGAACCTGACAGATATCAAGAATATGGAGCCCGTATTATTTGCGTAGCCAACAAAAAAGGTGGCTAGGGGTCTTTACGTTGAATGCGTCATCGATGCGAACTTACAACAAATAAATTCGCAATGATGGTGATTTATTCAATAAACAGCCGCCTCATGTCTGGTCGTGGCTAGACTTATGTGGAACCGAGAGGTCCTCATGTGTTATTTTAAAGGGTGCACACACCAGCGGAGGCTGTATTATTGTGTTGCATTACGTATATCGGTTCCAATTTGTCTTCTCAATTTCCATTCGCGACTTATTCATTTAAGTTCTTGTGCGAAATAGAATCATTGGTCAGTAACGACCGTTCGGATGAATGGCAGATAACATCATCAGCAGCAGTCTCTGCAATTGTCCTGCAAAAGTCACACTTTATACAATAGTGTGGACACAAATAGGATTGAGCTGCAATATATGTTTTCCAATGTTTAAATCCGATGATTTCTACGAAGGAAATGAAATATGGCGGTATAGCGTAAAATATGGTTTTCTCGTTTGGCTTAAGAAATAGATGGTGGGGGGGGAGGGGGGGGGGCTATAAATTGCAAATCAACATCTTCCAGATGCAAACTGTTGCAAATAAGCAAGCTTGACAATATGCCTCAAATATATGTTAAAATTCATATATAAGCATTTTGCCTTCTTATTGCATGCAGCGATAGATGAATTGCTGACTTTTATAAAAGACCATCGAGTGACCTTCTGAAACGGAGAAGCAGTTCAAGAAGATGTCCGTGCTTTCATATGGTGCTCGGGCTCTAATTTCCCCCAATATATGTTCAAACTGATGCCACAAGCATGTTGCATACCCGCGCCATATAATGGTACGCCTCGCCACATATTCCTGCTGTTTATCGTTCAGTTAAGGTATCCATAAATGTTCTGTTTGACGTCCACACGAATCAACCCCATTCAAGATTTCTCTCTTTTCATGAATCTTTTGATCATTTTCAGCATATCAAAGACTTTCGTTTCATGCGTTTAGCATTAAACTGCATCGGCAACACAACAACAGCAATTATCTTGCGATTCGTGCTATTTTTTGCGAAAACCCATGGCCTTCAACAATGTTAGATGCATAAGGTATATATATACAAAGGCATCAACTATGCAGATCACCAAATTCTAGAATATCCCCTTCAAGCGTTGAAAACTCGCTAAATGTACTTGATCATAACCAGAAATACCTGTTCTGAAAGTGTAAAATAACTGATAATAATATAATCACATAACGACAGTTATGTTTTTACTTGTGCCATAAAAGGTTTATTTTTTCCTCATAGCTTAAGTTAACCACATGACGGATTATTTGCGCTTTTAAAATGATTTAATAAGATTTAAGAGGTCGGTCGAGATATATCGGCACTAATACCGGGAAAGCAAGCTGTATCGCACACCGCAATGTCATGAATAAAGAGTAATTGCTACTATGTGTACACCTGTGCGCTCCGGTTCTAGTAAGTTGCTTCCGTTGAAATGAGGTCCAGCATATTTTCCTTGCGACCAGCAGTTGAGTCGACCACGCATACTTTTAGCAGCTGAAACAAACACGGTATAATACGACAGCCAACATTGAATTTCTACACGTCTTAATGCGTTGGAAGCAGTATAATCAAACCGCTATTTCTCAGAAAAAAAGTTGTTTATTGGTTACGAGCGGCGAATGCTCTAACTGTAATGTCAAATTAAACGCGTCGGCACATATGTGTATATCCTCTAGGGTACTCAATGATTTATAGTGTTTATTTTTGCTTTCTTGTCAAAATTGTATCGGTTTGATACGTTTCTAACAATAGGGGAATCGACTATTGCCGCAATTAAAATGGCATTCATATGTGTAAGTTGTTTAACTGTAGCCGTCTGCCAATAATATTTAATTGGTTTCAATCTTTCGCAAGCTAATATTAAACCCCTGTGAATTGATGCTGCTCGCAAGCAAACGACGTCATCGACCGACGGACGTCGTGTTGCGGTGTAAAGAACCCGTTTACGCTCGAGTGACAAAAGCAGACCGTCCAGACTAAGTCTTCATTGCTCATAATACCATCCAACGCAAATACAAAGTGAGAAGGAGAGCAAATAAGGCAGCAATTTACAGCACACTGACTACAAAACAGCGTATAAGATCTATAGAAGGGACTATTTGGAGGCAGACCGAAATAGTATTAGATGTGGTGCAAATAAATACGGAGAAGCTGAGTGGGAAGATTAAGACGAGGAGAAAGGGAGCGTTAGTTAAATATATGGAGGGTACTTACAGTGACCAACTATCTCTCCGTTAGTAGAATGCAGACATAATCGATGACAGAAATGGACGGAAACATTGCTGTGCCAGGTGATATGAGTAGAAATCCGCCCATTACAAACATTTGCTAACCCTGTTATAAGTTGAATACAGATAATGGTTTATGTATCTTACCGCACACGATTTCGTTTAACCTACACGCTACTTGTCATTCGAGTTGCATTTAAGGCGCATAGGCGTCTTTTGACGCAAGATATCGTCAGGCGTCATTGACAGCAAATGACACAAGTCAAGTGTGGTCCTTGTTACATGCATGCAAAACATCTCCTTTCTGTACATACATGGTTTGCTTCATGAAAAAATCCCTCGCCCGACCTTCAAACATTCGATTTTCTCTTTCTTTGTTTAGCCATTGACATTTACGCGAAAGCGAAAGCGCTGAAATGGTTTATTACCTTTTGAGAGGTATGTCAAAAGCCCTTCAAAGACGCCTTGTACTGGCTTTTTCCGCGTGCTTCGTAAACGCACGGCTTAATGGTTGAATGTAGTATACCCTGTGGGAAAATCAATATATTGTGGATATTAAAATACTAGAATCCGTATACAATGGCAACAGAATAAATCTAACCTGGAAAAGCGTATGCGAATAGATGCACAGAAAGCTATGCAAATTTAGTGCGTTTATTATATCGTTCCACTCTGTGTTGTAGCACAATGAATTCTTAATGTATAGAGTTGGACAGGGCCGTGTTTAACTATTCAGCATTGTGTGTGCTGCTTGATGGAGTTAATCCGACATTAGTTGTTTGGTCATTCGACTAAAGCCATATTTGTTCTTAATAGCTTCAGCAATTTATAGACTCAAAACTGAGTAGCTTTTTCGTGATTCTGGTGTTGTAGTTAGTGGCCATTTTAATTTCATGCCATATCCATTTATGAGAGATAACCGATCGGTTCCTCAAATAGTATGCCTGCCTCAAAGTAAATAAATGTAGCATCATGCAATCAACGTCATATCTCCGATACCTTATCGGGATAAGATGTTATATTCATGCTACGGAATCCGACTCCTGTTAATTGATGCTTTACTGTCGTTATTCGTGCGAAATGCTATCTCGCGCGGCGGAAAAGGACTAATTTAAATCGCGGTATAAGAACTAATTAGCAAACCTGGTAATTATTATGTTCCGCTGCGTACACTTAACACTGAATGCAAAACATCCTTTTGTGACGGCTCTTGCTCATTTGGGCCCATGTTTTGCGGTGATTGATGTCCTTGACATTTGCTTATTAATACATGTCACAAAAACTACTAGAACTCTTTGAAGGTTAGACAAAGTTGCATCTACAAGCTGCTGCCAACATGCGCTCTTTCAATCAAAGCCAACTGACCACATATTATTGTCTTACAAACCATGAACCTCGATATCTTAGGCTGTAGATAGATGACACTTAACAATACTATTGCCCATCAATTCGTTCGAACCCCCTGCCCTCCGCCACCACCCGCAAAGTTCAATATCCATCGAATTTTATGCGATGGGAATATTTAACACACGCATAACAAAGTTATCTGGAAACAGTGATTGGCGTAGTCATGAATGTACCACTCCTGGCACACTTTGAATGTGCCACCATAAATCACAATGTTACGACTTGTACGGCAAGAAAAGCACCGTCTAACGAGTACTTCCTGTAGATATAAACGGCAGAAAAGAATAGCATGAACATAACATAACATTTATGGATCAGGACAACCATTTTCATAAATCATATATTGTGAGCGTTTGTAATAGCTGTTGTCCTGAGGATATTACATGCAGACCATGATGGGACATTTCTAAGATCAAATACATTACAACTGCTTTCCTAAACAGTAAATCAGTGATAGCTGGTCATATAAAGGGGCAGTATTTATAGCATCAGCAATTACAAGCGTTAATGTAGTAGAAGTACTGTCACGTGCTAGCACAAATGTACTACCACTTCTTATTGTAGTTAATGCAATATCGGCGTGTTATGCCACTGCGGTTAGAGACTACAAAGGATGGAACCCATGGAATCGGCCCGACGACTTTTGTAATGACACATAAGCTGCCAATTATTATTGGGTGGTGGTAAGTTATTGTCTAGTCTAAGACGATAAAAATGCGGTACAATGTTGGGAATATGGGCCATTGATGTTACTAGTTTTGCTATTTGCAACTTGACCACACTGCAACAGGTGTGGACTATCGTTAGATGCAGCATTCAGAGTTACGCCCGTTCGACAATGCGTTCTTAGGATATTTTAGCTAATCCTTTTATGTTTTGGTTACTTTATCCCTGCGTCAGACATTCTTGGCGGATGGCGTGAGTAAGGAAGCCGGCCGTTCCGGTTTGCCATCCATTCTTATGGCATGATGAGGATAAATGCTGCTCTCAAAATTAGACATAACTTAGAATTATTGATAATTAAAGTCAACATCCATAATATTGTTCCAAACTTTGCAGAGCAACTTGTTATTAAACACAGCCGTCATATTATGTTTATGCTGTTACGCAAGCGAGATATGTGTCCTACCACAGCTTAGATGATGTTGCACATGTATACGCAGCAACGATTGCGCGTGCAATGGGATAATGAAATTTCGGACAGCATTAACTTTACAAACGGCGTGAAGCAGGGCGCAGTTCTGTCTCCGATTCTATTCCGTGTTTATATGGATAAACTGCTCACCCGTCTGTCACACACTTAAGTTGGATGTCATATTGGTCATGAATTTGTTGGGACACTTGGTTATGCTGATGATCTGTCGTTAATTGCGCCCTCATTGACCGCCGCTAGGATAGTAAGCAGACTCTGCGCATCTAGTTATCCCACTGTTGCTTGCAATCTAATAATTGTAATGTTCACCATTGGTATCAGTACTAACGCTTTTTTCTCAGCAGAAATCACGCAGAATGAGTACCTACTAAGGTTGAATGAGAATGTAATAGACAGTAATGTGTTAAACACTATTTTATTATTAAGAGAGCTCATTATGCAACGGGATGGGCGAGCAATTTCTATTCTTACCCCACAAGAAATTGGCAAGCTCCTGTCCACAATTTGCAAGTAACGATGTTAATCTTCATTTTGTTCTTGCACTGATTTTTTACAAATCTGTACGTTTATATGTACGAAATAAATGCTATATATTAATGGATCGATTTGCATTTATTTTTCTGGTTTATAACAAACACAAAATCATATTGGTTTTCCGAGATTCTGTACAATTACCCAAACAGGTGCGAACGGCGCCTTAGGTAGATTTTAACTCTCTCTTTGTGTATTATTGTGCTCTTTTACATTAATGACAGTGGCAATTAGGTTAATATGTACATCAGCCATGCTGTATACCTTGTGTCAGGACTATTCTATGGAGCGAATCGAATCATTTTATTTAATACAGGAAACAAACACTGAATCCTAAGGGTCCATTTGCTCACTGTTTGTTACTTTGATGACGATTGCTGTCAACAATGTCAGTATGTATTAACCATTAAGTGGTCCTGACATTTTATAGAATGGTCCTTCACAGGTTATCGCTGGATTTTTTTTTATCTGAATAGGAAAGGCGAGGAGCTTTAGATCAATTTCTGTTCTCGACTCACCAAGGCAATATTCCTTGCAAAGAAATAAAATAGAGTCATGAACGTCGAGATATGTATTAGACATCAGTCACCCTGTCATGATGTGCATCTTTAGGAAGGTTTTGTTGTAAAAGCAAAAATCCACATGATGGGAAGTATTGCACAATAGTCGGTATATTTTCTTAGTACCGTCTTTAAATTACCACATCCGTTTTGGAGCAGGTAACATACACTTACCAAAGTGTTAATGACCGGATTACGTAAGTTATGAACTGCTGTAGAACTGGCCTTAAGAAGGTCAGGCAACAGTGAGTCATATCCTTTCTCAAACGTGTCATCCAAACTGCATGCGCATGCACAAATATTATCAGAAATATGATGTGTATTTCATAAAGTTTAGAGTTGAACCTTTATTACATGGCGGAAAACACATGTACATGTCACCTAGCGCTAGAACTGGAGAAATCTAGTGCAGCGGATCCATCACCATATTTTGGCATTTCTGGCAGCGTCGTTCACCTTTTAGATTCAATGATCAACTAACACATTATTTGTCTGACATACAAAAGGCATCTTTACGCTTGCAACGAACGAAGGCTGTAAAAATTTTATTGTACAACTGCTGAGAAGAGATATACAACGTTGAATAATTTTCATCAAATATTAAAAAGAGAGCTTTCTGGGTCCTTGTCTCAGACGATTGACGGTGCCTGCAATGTCCCTTGGCGACATCTGTGTTCGACCAAGCCTATATGAAGTATATTGGAATATGTAAATATTTTGTGTTATGCGTAATGCACGTTAATATACGTTCAAATATCCGTGCCCATTACCGGGAGTTAAACTGGTCGTATTCTGTAGAATTAGGGCACCTTTCATATTCCTGCCTCTCCTAATAGCTACATAATAGGTGCCGCTGTTTAAGATGATTATATTCAGCGTTTTAAAAATCTCAGCATAAATCAGCATATACGAGAGCTCATGAGGATATTATCTCTCGCTCGCTCTTTTCCCTCTTAATCTAGTTCCCATCTCTCTTTCTCGCTTATTCTGTCTGTCTGTCTGTCTGTCTGTATGTCTCTGTCTCTGTCTGTCTCTGTCTGTCTCTGTCTCACTCTGTTTCTGTCTCTGTCTGTCTGTCTCTCTCTGTCTCTGTCTCTGTTTCTCTGTCTCTGTCTCTGTCTCTGTCTCTCTCTCTGTTGCTCTCTCTCTCTCTCTCTCTCTCTCTCTCTCTCTCTCTCTCTCTCTCTCTCTCTCTCTCTCTCTCTCTCTCTCTAGGTTGGGACGTAGAAAGGAAACTATCTACTTATGATTACTTGCAAACTACGAGCGGATGTCAGCTTCTGTCTTGCCGTATCTTGCCGTGTTTTGCTGGTTCCTACCAAATAGGATAACCAATACCATGCCCATCTTTAAACATCAAACATACGGAGTCAGTCTGCTCGTACGTTCAGCGTGCGGATTACGGTCATACGCTTTACTCTTTCACCGGTCGTCATGCCTTGCGTTGCTGACAATTTTCGGAATTGATAAACATTTATATGATCTTACGATCAATACCGAAATTACAAATTTGGTGTAAACGTCACGCATCCTAAATATGCAAGGGAACAGCAATTATATTCTTAATCGCCATTGAGCAAATCCGACACATATATGGAATGATTGTAATCGTAACCAGTGTAATAGTAATAGCAGCGATACAAATTGAAATTGGATCTGTTTAATGTAGCTCAAAGGAAATGCTGGATCTCCATTCACTGCACTGACAATATATTTAGGCCAGGATGTACACGGCTAAGCGAGCAGCAATGGCAACTACCTCTCTATTGTATTATATTTTCCATGGCAAAAGTATGACAACTTTGGCAGACGTTGGTATTATTAGGTCTCAAGGATTGTGTTGTTCAAGTGTTTGTATGCACCAACAACCTCTACCTCCAGAGGCCATAGCTTAGGCCAGAAACCTGCATTTGTTTTTGTCATAAAACTATTGAACCATTTTCTGATGTTCTACATTAGACCTATCACAGAATGGAATTACAATTAGACAGTAAACAGAAATATACCCCATATCAGCAGCTGTGTAGTATACTAGTGCCAATCAAGGCAAACAAATAAACCTGCGATATGTCTCGTAACATCAGGCGTTAGGGGAAAGCAGCTAATTAGTGCCTAGAGACCGGTTCAACACTCTGGAAGGTTTCACAGCGCGGTCAGCGATGCGTTTAATCTCTATTAAAGCTGGGACTTAGACTGGTGGTCATTTGATTGGTCTTTGTACTGTTATATTGATGAACCCCTATGCATGAATAATAACCCACGTTAACACACAAGCTTTAGTGACTCAAGAACTAATGTCCTATCGTTGGTAACTTGGTCCTTAAACATTGTTTATAGAACGTTGAATTGCTTTTATTTCAAGACTTTGTCAATGATATTGTATGACATAATGTTAATCCACCGAAACTTGGCAGTGAATCTTATGCTACAAAGTAGCTTGGGAAATTAAGATGAGCGAAATCTTTGCCTTTCAAGAAAGATCAAAATGCCTACCAATATGTGATCATGGTTCGTTCGAAAATACGTCAACATGGCGCCAGTGGTAAACATTCCACGTTCGAGGCTGCACAACGCTGACCCAGTTTGATATATATGTGTTTCATTTATAGTGTGTCTCAATGTACTGAATGGCGCATATCTTGCCGCAATTAATCCGAATCCATTTTTTCCCTCTCAGTTGACACGTTTAAGCAAGGGGTACAAATGTTTGTGAATTGTCGCTGCACATGTCTCTGTAATATCGTACCACACCGAGCTTATATATACGCTCGATGTGACCTGGTGCTAGATCGACCTCGTGACATTAAACATTGAATATACGCTAAATGCTAGAGTGATGTCGATGTTATATGTTATAAATATTTCCCAAGTTTCTTGTCATAGCAGGCGAAATATTATAAATCAGTTTTACCATAATGCTATACATTTAACCTTTAGGTAGCCTTTATTGTTCGGTTCATGTCTGTCGTTTATATCAATGTCACATAAGGGCTGAGCATAAATGTTTTAAAAATCGTCTGCAGAGCTTAACGGCGCCGACCTAGTTTTGTATCGCTAATATGCCTAAAAGAGATTAAACACATAGGAACATGGCCTCATGTTAGTGTAAGCTCACAATCATGATTATATTTTTGCCGTGCTTTTGACACCACAAACGCCACTATATTTAAGTTGCGCAGGAATTCGTCGATAATGGCAGTGTGCACCATTTCCGCTTTTATCCCTTGTTGGGCGGATGGTGATATACATCAACAAGTATCTGCAGACGCTAATTGCTGCGGAGTAGAGCTTTGGTTACACATAGTGCATCAAACACATTCCGGCTACCTATATATATATATATATATATATATATATATATATAGATATATAGAGAGATATAGATATAGATAGAGAGAGAGAGAGAGAGAGAGAGAGAGATAGAGATATCTCTATATAGAGATATAGATATATATATATATATATCTATAGATCTATATAGATATCTATAGAGATCTCTATATCTCTATATATAGATATCTCTATATATATCTCTAGATCTATCTCTATCTCTCTATATCTCTATCTATATATATCTCTATCTCTCTCTATCTATCTATCTATATCTATATCTCTATATATATATCTATACTATATATATATATATATTGTTAGAGAGAGAAGCCAATATGTTTTTGGTCTGCTCATTTTTTTTAATTGAATGAATACTACGTTATATCATTAACCATTTCAGAGTCAAGTTAACCTCATATGGTAGCATCAAACTTATACAAATGTGTGGTTTCAATCATAATTGCCGGGCATGTGATCCTCGAAGCATGCTTAAATCCATTCGAGATGTAACGCCTATATCACGTTAAGGTTGTTGTAACTGTCGCACTGCAACATGTTTGTGTTATAAACAAATGCAGTTAACATATGGAGCTTCATCACAGTTCCATATATACTGAAATACGCGGGCAACCTCTTCGATCTTGCTTGACATTTAGAAAGCCTAAAACTCGTTCTTATTGGGCATATTAAAGAGAATAACTAACAACCAATTAACATCGTGTCCGCATGCAGTCACTCAGATTTAGTCAGGCTAAAACAAGTCAGACGCGTTTTTTTTTTCACGCAGCCCAGTTCCATGGTGGGGCGAGATAATCGCTGTTCGAAGAAACCATCGGAATGTTGTCATTTTATCAGTTCCTTATTTAATGACGCAATTAAAGCTTTTGACACAGCATTTAATGACCCATTTGGACATAATGAGAGGATCATCCCGCGATTGCGTATGTATATGTATGTGTGTATGTGTGTGTATGTGTGTGCATATATAACTATATATATATATATATATATATATATATATATATATATATATATATATATATATATATATATATATATATATATATAGAGATATATATATATACATATATATATGTAAATATGTATGTGTATATATATTTATTTCCATACATATAAATTTATTTATATACATATATATATATATATATATATATATATATATATATATATATATATATATATATATATATATATATATATATATATATATATTATATATCTATATATATATAAATCTTTTGTGTGTAAGAGATGCTTTGTACACCCTGGATGGCGACCGATCAGCTGCCGATGCGAGTGGAAGCGTGTACAACACATGTGGCTATCAAATGACAATTCCGATCACAAATCATATCATGTATTTATTGCCTGGTGTTAACGTGATATTGTTATGGGAATGGACAGTGGTTTTATCATATTTATAAACTTATCGTTGAATAATGACTTTTCGAAATACACGTAATTATCAATAAATGGCCATGTAATTGATTTGTCCCGCTGGTGTGGCAAACACTGCAGATGTTAGTTAACTGTGGATGGGTTTGGAATTTTAGGAGCAATTTGCAACTCACTTTGACATGTAAAAGTCCTAAGAAAACGGATGCCCCACACTGAATGCCTGAATTCAGCTCAGACGAACCGTAGGCTATCAACTATTTTTTTCCTAACTTATAGAACGTTATGTGCTCCACTTGGAAAACATTGCTGGTCTAAAATGACTCGTAGCTTCTTATCCAGCCGCCATTTATTTTTTTTAAGCAGATTAACCGATAAATGCTTTATAAAAGTATGGGATCTAGGCACATGAACCCGGGCTTCCTGATCGTTTTTTGTTAAAGGTCGGATCACCATCATATCACTTCGCATCATTCGTGTGCACACTCGCCAGTTGTGAGTCCGTGGGTCATTGCTTAACACCTGTTATTACATATTTGTGACTACATCGATACTACCTCATTTGTGGTTTGATGGATTGTCACAGCGCTTTAATCATTTTATCACTTCTCTTCCACAAACAAATGTTTTTTTCTCTTTTGGCTTGCGATTCACTATGTAGCCGTTGGTATTTAGCGAATGACCAAACATTTGCACGTCCAGTGTATGTGATATAGGCCTGTGTACTTGGCTCGTATATGCTACCTATGTAAATGAATGATGATGGCACATAGACTAATGACATTTGGGCCATCCCCGTCCTACCAATTATGTTTGTTAACTGATCACTTTACGGTAATCAACATTGATAGATAGTCCCTCGTCCGTCTTAATAAGCCATGTCAGTTCATTTACTTGAAGATGCTGCAAATGGAACTTGAGTTGTGGCGTAATCACACCAAGTGCTATTGCAAATTACCCTAATATTCCGGTCGTCACCGTGAAAATGTGTCATCTCCGGTTTCATAATAGTTTAAGTTTCATTGTCAAGGATAATTCACTACATGCATATCACTTAACGCGATATTTATATAACATTGCTAGCCAGCAAAGCAGTCGTTGTGTCATTCTCCTATCTATCGTGCTTTTGAATAGATACATTCAATTTGTTTATCTTCGATGTGTTATGTACATATGGGCATCAACGACTTGCTCAACATCCGTCGTTCTGAGCTGGTAACATGTCCTGACTTAATTCCTGACATTGTGCATCGCGAACGCTGCAAAGGAAATGCTGTTATTGATCCTTAGAAGATAAAATGATTGAGACTTCTTCTCTTCTATCATTGCCATGCATTCATCTGAACATTCTAATAAGATTTCTGGTGCAATTTCGCGCCGATTTTTAGATCTATTTCAATAAGCACCCTGGATTTTGCCCAAGTAAGAATCAAATTGTGCACGGTCAATATTCATAAAAGTGAAATTCTGTCTTTGATCCCTGATATCGAATTCTGAGGTTGCAGCGTAATAATGTTAAATATCGATCAGTCATTATCTTCATGCATAATTTAGTGCAGGCAAATTACCATGTTGTAGGTGGTCTGTCGGCAGTAAAATGCGGTCGTACAGATAATTACTGCTCCTCGAATGTCCATGTTTTTTCACACGTAATATTCGCCCATAGCTCCTGCTGTTGGCAAAACTTATTCAAAATATATATAGCAATATCTGCTCGGTATTATGATACAAATGTCAAGTAGTGCAACATTGAGCGCGCCGCAGAGGCTGCAGAATTATAGATGTATTAGTAATAACACATGAGCTTTAGGCTAATCTGTAAATGGACAATACATAAAGATGAGGTGTTAATCAAGCGTCATTGTTCACATCACGTTGCGGTTCATTATCTCTAAAACATTATCACATCCCCGCGGTCAAAGGTTGAAGTGTGTGAGGAAGCATGTCAAATAACAATAAGCAATATCTGCGGAAATCATTAACACTGATCAAGGAATCAATAGCCAGCGCATTTGCGATTCATTCAATAAAAGTATTCGCTAGGCGAGATGTAATACACTAGCCAGTAAAAAGGATAAATTTGACCAAGGCGGAACAGTTCATCAAAACTGGGAGGCCTCGAACACCATATGAACGAGCACTTAAGCCAATAGTCGCGCCTTGACTGAACAGTAGTAGCATATTGTCCACCTATGACAAATTGCGTCTCATGGTGTGCCACTTTTTGCTCAATGCTCATCGATATAACAATTAACACCCCGAATCGAATAGCTTAATTTTTGTGAATGAGGAAATGCAAAAGTTGCAGAGTAGCTGATATCTGTCATTGTCACTGAATCATATTTATAACTGATGGACACCCGTTGGGTGTACGTACATGTCTAATATGGCCTTGACCTGACCCGGTTGGCGAAGCAAAGACATTTCAACAGAGACTTCACAACCATGATGAGAAGAGTGTACCTGCTTTTTATCATTGGTTATCATGTTTTCTAATCATCAGCGATCCTGTGGTGCAGTCGTCATATAATGCAATTCGCAACAGCCGAGTGGTTGCTTTTGCTTCTATACTTTACACAGACCAGTGATGGTTCAATTGTAATGCACAAGAAGCATATAAACGTGTCTGGATTATAGCGTCGAACTACCCTTAAAACAATTGACGAAGTAAAACTTAATCTCTGAATGATTTCGGCTCTTTTAATGATGACCATTTTAGCAATAAATCATTCGCCATGTGCAAAGGCTCCTCATTTAATTAACCTACTGCATAATACGCCAGTACATGAATGTTAGTTCAAAGAGCTTTTTCGCATCAAAGGCGATCCAAAATATTCATGAGATTTGAGATATGCGGAACAATATTTCCATGAGCTATAATTTTCCCGTTTGCATAATGTTGCCAAATCCACTTCACCACAACCAACATTTGTTCTATATATGTTCATGTACAAATCGCTGAAGCAACAGGCTGAAGCGTTTGTCTACATTATAAACATCCAATTATACGAGGCTGCTGTTGGAGGTAGACAGTTGTTTCATATGATCAACATATCACAGGACGAAAACCAATTTGATATTGCACCGAAATAAATTCTTAGGAATGAGATCAATTTGACAACAAATGTAGTTCAAACCTACTTTCCCTTTTTATTTCCGGTCAAAACTTCGACCGTTAATAATTCTAATATATCATTGGGTGTAGAAGTCTATAGAGCAGCAAAAGTGTAATCGGGCAAGTGAAGACTTACATTTAACTGTCTATTATACCAAAGTGTGTGTACTATCGCCAAGACGATTCACACCCGACAAAATACGTGAAACCGCCACCTGTGTACGAGTGCGTAGTTTTCACCAGTATGCGCTTTTTTTCAATTCCCAGGATGTTTGATCTTCTATTCGCAGTATGGCTAACGATCTATTATCGGAGTGGTTAACGTTCTATTCTTAGCAAGTTTATTCAGACAGATCACCTGGTTGCCTCGTCATCGAGGCGTCGATAAGCTTAGATGTCGATGCGTTCCTACGAGCATGTATAATAGCAGCAAACACTCCGCATGAAGATAATTAACTGTAATCAAGGAGATGTCGCAATTTTCGCACTTATTCGTGAACTACTGCAGCTACTAATTCAACATCTGCGGAGAACAATCGGAGCTGCTATATACCAGCTGCAATAGTCCATCACCGTTGATGCAGCGCACATCCTTACATGAATATTACATGCCTTCGCCCCACTTCAAAGGCATTCCACAGTGAACACTTTAGCATTTTGGTCACAATCTTTGCGTTAGATCAACCATGTTCTTCTAGCATAATAAATGCACTAGACAATTCTCATGATGTAGGAGCACTGACGGCAGTGTCTTTCAGTGATCGTGTCAATATTGAATATGCTACTTGTGTCCATGCTCCGATATTTGACTTTGGCTCATCTATCTTCAAATCATTTAAGTTTAGTCTCAGACCGACACAAAATCTGCTTGATTGAATCATGCAACGCGTTGGCCTTGATGCCGTGCACTTTAACAGCACGTGTGCGACAGATGAAGCTGATAAATGGATCAAAATAAATATAGTTTGAGCCTTGAGGGAGAGAACAAGTGGTAATGTTGGGCCACGTGTTTTTGATGAAAGACGTCAAAATAGCGTCGGGGTCAAACAGTGCACCTGATGGAACGCGGAGCCATTTCATTGAGACATCTTATTCAGAGTTAATTTAATTTGTACCTTGTGCGACGTGCTTATGAATATCTACTTCTTAAACGTTATGTGAACCAGAGAGTTATTGTCACCACACGCGCCAGTTTCTCCCAAGAATAAATTTTCCATGTCTTCATAATTATCTACTTGCTTTATGATCACGCCATACAATACTGGCGTAGCAACACGAAGATATGTATGCAGTGGCTCGCTCTGTGAAAGCATCAGGACATCCACAATTTGAGGTAAGATATTCCTGTTGGATATAATATTATCTCATTGTCACAGTGGCTGGTTATCATCCACTGTTATTATAAGGCACACTGGTCATCTTATATAAGAATATTAATGTAGCTGAACAGTTTTTATTTGAATTTTATGTTTTTCAATGTATTACGCACATATGATTCAGCATGCTGTTCAGAAGCAATTAAGCCGACCGTGCATATATTCAATATGTCCTTAACTGATTTGCCTACGGGTTTTCCCGCATCCAAATGTCTATTACTGATCTTCGTGGTGAAGTTTAAGTCGACGATATTGCTCTTCTGAAAAATTTACCATCATACCCAAGTTTTTCTACATTGGAAGTGTTGGTGCTGCACTGGTAAAGTTGTGTCATAATAAAGAAGAGATCATCACCATTTCGTTGAAAACTCATGCATTGTTTGGTTATAAATTATTTTTGCAATAATGGATTTGTCAGATTTTATGTAAGTGTACGGCAGGTGAAATTGTAGTTTTGGCATTGCATGTTGTCACGATTGCTGTTCGAACAACGCAATGTGAATAAAGGATCTGTGGGATAATGATAACGGCCGTGAAACTTGATCCCATTTTACAGGGCTCGGTACAAATCGAGTTGCAGCATGAAAATATGGGGAATATGATAAAAGGCTACGTGTGCATGTTATTCTTTTTGCAGTTGCCATAATTAATATAGGAAATCCATAATACCATAATAAACGGCGAAAAAAAAAGAGGTAACACATTAACTTTAATGGAATATGTGTATTATACATTTATACATTAATATATATATGTATATATATATATATATATATATATATATATATATATATATTTATATATAGCGATTGCATGGAGGAGAAGTATAGCTTATGGCGAGAATTTGTGCCTTCTGACGAGCTGAATAGGATGAAAAAAGAGAGAGCAAATGTGATGATCAGGCGGCGCTAGCTCTATTATAGACAAAACTATTGCTGATCATCATGCTACTCATATGACTATTATTATCATTTCTATCATAACCACTACAGCAGTCACTATTGATGCATATTAAACTACTATTTCTCTTAAACTATTCCTGCGATATTTCACAGGTGTAGCAAAAAGCATATTAACATGTGTCATCATTGCAGCAGCCGAGTGGCTGGTTATAGAGGAAGAGTAAACTGAGCATCTTGATGAAACTCCATTCTACGATGATGCTAATATTGTAGCGGTCTTGTTTGAATATCATGGGAACTGCGCAAACAGATTGATCCATCTTGTTTCTGTTACCTAGGTAGCAAAGGACAAATCACAATTTTCATTTAATGTGGAAACTGATCAAGACATAGCACCACAACGGTGATGAACTCTCTGTCATCACTGTGGATAGACCGACTAATTTTATAATGGACGCGGATGTTCGATCACCCTGATGTTTACCATACCTATTGATTATCAGTTAGGTTACTGTGGCCGAGGTAGTTTCAAGTTTAATATGAAGGTCACGTGACAGAGTGTCTAACCAAATAAGCGCGCTTAGTCTTTGATGCAACTTGTTACACGTGCAATGAAAAATCACAAATCACAATATTGCATGCATGATCTGGAGATAGCTGCTTTTGTGAATGTTGATAATAACACAAGCCCCACTCGACATAATATATTTCAATACGATTATGATTAATTAATTGATTAATCTTATGAAAATACCTAACATTAGCAAGCGAATAATATGAACATGACTTGACATCTCACTTGAGTTAAAATCTGTTAGATCAACAAAGACGTGTGTTATCATGATATATATATTGCAGACTATGGCTTTTACAGTGATATGATCATATTATCTTAATGGCTACTATGGATATCTCTACTTTACGCTATTCTAGCTGATGCTGTAACTAATAACAGACACTTGCAGTACATCCCGTCATATCGGCAAAATAACAACTTCCATGATGTTTTTGCACTACGGGTATAGTGTGGCGGTGCCCAAAAGTATAATGGGACGAATGTGTGAGTATCCAATGTCACTCATGTTATTATTTTTAGAAGATAGCAGTTGATTACCTCTTAACCAGTAGCTTTGATTTTCTGAAATTGGCAATATATTACATATTTTGTGTCTAAAGTTCAATGGATGATGTAAAAATGAAATATCTCGCCGATTATCAGGGTGTTGGCGGTGCTTTCAACAATTCAACGTGTTATTAATCCAGATCTAAAATTTAGATAAATAATGTGAGTTGTAACACGCCGATTCAGTGAGATGAAGGAATGTTTTGTCGGATGAATGACCCGACGAATATTTCCGCATCCCACGTGTTAAAGTGTAAGAGCAAAGTACACCAGAATGTGTAATATTTACGTCCAGTTTGGCAAACCCTGAGATGAATTAATCATGGATAAAGCGACGAATGCAATGACCAGGCAAACTGGCCACGCGTTATTAAGTTATTTTCGTATAAACGACACTTTTAAGGACGTTTGTACCGTATACGAGTTACATCATCGGTGCGTGGCATGTTTATCTATAAATCAATAGTAGCGCGCATAGTTTGGTCTAGTGTCATTTCACCGTCTATATATTTGTTCAATTATTCAACGGTTGGTGCTACTACTGCAACTACTACTGGGATTTTTTTGGTATTACTACTCCAGCAAGAAGCTTATCTATCATCGTTTTTGAAGCTTGTCGTGCTGCTCACATCCATCAGTATGAATTATGCATGTCCTTGCCTCACTGCAATGTTATCCCACGATGAAAACGCTGGCATTTGGTCACAATGTTGGCGGTCAATCAGTCATTGTCTCCGTGAATAATTTAGTGACAAGGAAATTACCATGTTGTAGGTGTTCTGTCGGCAATATCATGCGGTCGTACAGATAACTACTGCTCCTCGAATGTCCATGTTTTTTCATACGTAATATTCGCCCATAACTCCTGCTGTTGGCAAAACTTATTCAAAATATATATTGCAATATCTGCTTGGTATTATGATACAAATGTAAAGTAGTGCATCATTAAGCGCGCCGCAGAGGCTGCAGAAGTATAGATGCATTGGTAATAACACATGAGCTTTAGGCTAATCTGTAAATGGACAATACATAAACATGTGGTGTAAATCAAGCGTCATTGTTCACATCACGTTGCAGTTCATTATCTCTAAAACGTTATCACATCCCCGCGGTCAAAGGTTGAAGTGTGTCAGGAAGCATATCAAATAACAATAAGCAATATCTGCGGATATCGTTAACACTCATCAAGGAATCAATAGCCAGCGCATTTGCGATTCATTCAATAAAAGTATTCGCTAGGCGAGATGTAATACACTAGCCAGTAAAAAGGATAAATTTGACCAAGGCGGAACAGTTCATCAAAACTGGGAGGCCTCGAACACCATATGAACGAGCACTTAAGCCAATAGTCGCGCCTTGACTGAACAGTAGTAGCATATTGTCCACCTATGACAAATTGCGTCTCATGGTGTGCCACTTTTTGCTCAATGCTCATCGAAATAACAATTAACACCCCGAATCGAATAGCTTAATTTTTGTGAATGAGGAAATGCAAAAGTTTCAGCGTAGCTGATATCTGGCCTTGTCACTGAATCGTATTTATAACTGATGGACACCCGTTGGGTGTACGTACATGTCTAATATGGCCTTGACCTGACCCGGTTGGCGAAGCAAATGACATTTCAACAGAGACTTCACAACCATGATGAGAAGAGTGTACCTGCTTTTTATCATTGCTTATCATGTTTTCTAATCATCAGCGATCCTGTGGTGCAGTCGTCATATAATGCAATTCGCAACAGCCGAGTGGTTGCTTTTGCTTCTATACTTTACACAGACCAGTGATGGTTCAATTGTAATGCACAAGAAGCATATAAACGTGTCTGGATTATAGCGTCGAACTACCCTTAAAACAATTGACGAAATAAAACTTAATCTCTGAATGATTTCGGCTCTTTTAATGATGACCATTTTAGCAATAAATCATTCGCCATGTGCAAAGGCTCCTCATTTAATTAACCTACTGCATAATACGCCAGTACATGAATGTTAGTTCAAAGAGCTTTTTCGCATAAAAGGCGATCCAAAATATTCATGAGATTTGAGATATGCGGAACAATATTTCCATGAGCTATAATTTACCCGTTTGCATAATGTTGCCGAATCCACTTCACCACAACCAACATTTGTTCTATATTTGTTCATGTACAAATCGCTGAAGCAACAGGCTGAAGCGTTTGTCTACATTATAAACATCCAATTATACGAGGCTGCTGTTGGAGGTAGACAGTTGTTTCATATGATCAACATATCACAGGACGAAATACCATTTTGATATTGCACCGAAATAAATTCTTAGGAATGAGATCAATTTGACAACAAATGTAGTTCAAACCTACTTTCCCTTTTTATTTCCGGTCAAATCTTCGACCGTTAATAATTCTAATATATCATTGGGTGTAGAAGTCTATAGAGCAGCAAAAGTGTAATCGGGCAAGTGAAGACTTACATTTAACTGTCTATTATACCAAAGTGTGTGTACTATCGCCAAGACGATTCACACCCGACAAAATACGTGAAACCGCCACCTGTGTACGAGTGCGTAGTTTTCATCAGTATGCGCTTTGTTCAATTCCCAGGATGTTTGATCCTCTATTCGCCGTATGGCTAACGATCTATTATCGGAGTGGTTAACGTTCTATTTTTAGCAAGTTTATTCAGACAGATCACCTGGTTGCCTCGTCATCGAGGCGTCGATAAGCTTAGATGTCGATGCGTTTATACGAGCATGTATAATAGAAGCAAACACTCCGTATGAAGATAATTAACTGTAATCAAGGAGATGTCGCAATTTTCGCACTTATTCGTGAACTACTGCAGCTACTAATTCAACATCTGCGGAGAACAATCGGAGCTGCTATATACCAGCTGCATAGTCCATCACCGTTGATGCAGCGCACATCCTTACATGAATATTACATTGAGACATCTTATCCACAGTTAATTTAATTTGTAACCATGCCTTCGCCCCACTTCCAAGGCATTCCACAGTGAACACTTTAGCATTTTGGTCACAATCTTTGCGTTAGATCAACCATGTTCTTCTAGCATAATAAATCCACACTAGACAATTCTCATGATGTAGGAGCACTGACGGCAGAGTCTTTCAGTGATCGTGTCTCAGACCGACACAAAATCTGCTTGATTGAATCATGCAACGCGTTGGCCTTGATGCCGTGCACTTTAACAGCACGTGTGCGACAGATGAAGCTGATAAATGGATCAAAATAAATATAGTTTGAGCCTTGAGGGAGAGAACAAGTGGTAATGTTGGGCCACGTGTTTTTGATGAAAGACGTCAAAATAGCGTCGGGGTCAAACGGTGCACCTGATGGAACGCGGAGCCATTTCATTGCGACATCTTATTCAGAGTTAATTTAATTTGTACCTTGTGCGACGTGCTTATGAATACCTACCTCTTAAACGTTTTTCTGAACCAGAGAGTTATTCACCACACGCGCCAGCTTCTCCCAAGAATAAATTTTCCAATTCGTCATAATTATCTACTTGCTTTATGATCACGCCATACAATACTGGCGTAGCAACACGAAGATATGTATGCAGTGGCTCGTTCTGTGAAAACATCAGGACATCCACAATTTGAGATAAGATATTACTGTTGGATATAATATTATCTCATTGTCACAGTGGTTGGTTATCATCCAATTTCTTATAAGGCACACTGGTCATCTTATATAAGAATATTAATACAGCTGAACAGTTTTCATTTGAATTTTATGTTTTTCAATGTATTACGCACATATGATTCAGCATGCTGTTCAGAAGCAATTACGCCGACCGTGCATTTATTCAATATGTCCTTAACTGATTTGCCTACGGGGTTTCCCGCATCCAAATTTCTATAACTGATCTTCTTGGTGAAGTTTAAGTCGACGATATTGCTCTTCTGAAAAATTGACCATCATACCCAAGTTTTTCCACATTGGAAGTGTTGGTGCTGCACTGGTAACGTTGTGTCATAATAAAGAAGAGATCCTCACTATTTCGTTGAAACCTCATGCATTGTTTGGTTATAATTTATTTCTAATAACGGATTTGTCAGATGTTATGTAAGTGTACGGCAGGTGAAATTGTAGTTTTGGCATTGCATGTTGTCACGATTGCTACTCGAACAACGCAATGTGAATAAAGGATCTGTGGGATAATGATAACGGCCGTGAAACTTGATCCCATTTTACAGGGTTCGGTACAAATGGAACTGCTACATGGACATATGGGGAATATGATAATAGGCTACGTGTGCATGTTATTCTTTTTACAGTTGCTATAATTAATATAGGAAATCCATTATACCATAATAAACGGCGGAAAGAGGTAACACATTAACTTAAATGGAATATGTATATAATACTTACATTTATACATTAATATACATGCATAAATGGATATGTGTATGGATATGCTTAAGTACATAAACATGTATATTTTCCTATGTATATTTAAATGTATATATTTACATATTTGCCTATAAATATAAATATGTATATATATACATATAAATATGTTTATATACATCTATAAAAATATAGATATATATATATATATATATATATATATATATCTATAAATATATATGAATTAAGTGCATGTTGTAACATATATATGTATATGTACATATAGAAACAAATATATGCAAAATCATAAATATATGTAATTATTTAAATATAAAAATAATTATGTTGATATGTTTGTGTATATATACGAAATATTGTAGTTAGTTTTGACCACAGGGCACTATTCACTATCGCGCTGCTATCAGCGGCCAATTGAGAAATCATGCGTTATTACTAGTAAACAGCAAAACGCGACATGAATTAAAGTCACAAAAGGTGGAGTGAATTAAGGCAATTGCAATTATAGTAATAGTTGCTTTGAAAGTTGTAACAACGGCATTTACACATAGCAAATACTGTGAACTCTCAGTACTATTGTTTGTAGCTCTAATTTATAAATGCATAGTATATACATATAGGTGTATATGCATGCATATATATGCATGCATCAGTATTCATGTGTTATGATATATATAATTATATATGTACATATATATATATATATATATATATATATATATATATATATATATATATATATATATATATATATATATATATATATATATATATATATATATATATAAAATATATATATATATATATATATATATATATATATATATATATATATATATATATATATATATATATATATATATATATAGCGATTGCATGGAGGAGAAGTATAGCTTATGGCGAGAATTTGTGCCTTCTTACGAGCTGAATATGATGAAAAAAGAGAGAGCAAATGTGATGATCAAGCTGCGCTTGCTCTGTTATAGACAAGACTACTGCTGATCATCAAGCTACTCATATGATTATTATTATCATTTCTATCATAACCACTACAGCAGTCTCTATTGATGCATCTTAAACTACTGTTTCTCTTGAACTATTCCTGCGATATAGCACAGGTGTAGATAGATAACAAGCATATTAACATGTGTCATCATTGCAACAGCCGAGTGGCTGGTTATAGAGGAAGAGTAAACTAAGCGTCTTGATGAAACTCCATTCTACGATGATGCTAATATTGTAGCGGTCTTGTTTGAATATCACGGGCACTGCGCAAACAGATTGATCCATCTTGTTTCTCTTACCTAGGTAGCAAAGGATAAATCACAATTTCCTTTAATGTGGAAACTGATCAAGACATAGCACCCCAACCGTGATGAAGTGTCTGTCATCACTGTGGATAGACCGACTAATGATACAATGGACGCGGATGATCGATTTACCATACCTATTGATTATCAGTTAGGTTACTGTGGCCGAGGCAGTTTCATCATTAATATGAAGGTCACGTGACAGAATGTCTAAACAAATAAGCGCGCTTAGTCTTTGATGCAACTTGTTACACGTGCAATGAAAAATCACAAATCACAATATTGCATGCATGATCTGGAGATAGCTGCTTTTGTGAATGTTGATAATAAGGATGCTGCTTGCCAACAGCCGTTCGAATGTGAAGGTCCAATGATTAACATAAGCCCTACTCGACAAAATATATTTCAATACGATTATGATTAATTAATTGATTAATTGATTAATCTTATGAAAACGCCTAACATTAGCAAGCGAATAACATGAGCCTGACTTGACATCACACTTGAGTTAAAATCTGTTAGATAAACAGAGACGTGTGTAATCATTATATATATATTGCAGACTATGGCTTTTACAGTGATATGATCATATTATCTTAATGGCTACTATGGATAGCTCTACTTTACGCTATTCTAGCTGATGCTGTTACTAAAGCGACGAATGCAATGACCAGGCAAACTTGCCAGGCCTTATTAAGTTATTTTCGTATAAGCGACACTTTTATGGACGTTTGTACCGTATACGAGTTACATCATCGGTGCGTGGCATGTTTATCTATAAATCAATTATAGCGCGCATAGTTGGGTCTAGTGTCATTTCACCGTCTAGATATTTGTTCAATTATTCAACGGTTGGTGCTACTACGGTAACTACTACCGTTTTTTGGGGGTATTACTACTCCAGCAAGAAGCTTATCTATCATCGTTTTTAAAGCTTGTCGTGCTGCTCTTATCCATCAGTATGAATTATGCATGTCCTTGCCTCACTGCAATGTTATCCCATAATGAAAACGCTGGCATTTGGTCACAATGTTGGCGGTCGATCAGTCATTGTCTCCATGCATAATTTAGTGACAAGGAAATTACCATGTTGTAGATGTTCTGTGGGCAGTATCATGCGGTCGTACAGATAATTACTGCTCCTCGAATGTCCATGTTTTTTCATACGTAATATTCGCCCATAACTCCTGCTGTTGGCAAAACTTATTCAAAATATATATAGCAATATCTGCTCGGTATTATGATACAAATGTCAAGTAGTGCAACATTAGGCGCGCCGCAGAGGTTGCAGAATTATAGATGTATTAGTAATAACACATGAGCTTTAGGCTAATCTGTAAATGGACAATACATAAAGATGAGGTGTTAATCAAGCGTCATTGTTCACATCACGTTGCAGTTCATTATCTCTAAAACGTTATCACATCCCCGCGGTCAAAGGTTGAAGTGTGTCAGGAAGCATGTCAAATAACAATAAGCAATATCTGCGGATATCATTAACACTCATCAAGGAATCAATAGCCAGCGCATTTGCGAGTCATTCAGTAAAAATATTCGCTAGGCGAGATGCAATACACTAGCCAGTAAAAAGGATAAATTTGACCAAGGCGGAACAGTTCATCAAAACTGGGAGGCCTCGAACACCATATGAACGAGCACTTAAGCCAATAGTCGCGCCTTGACTGAACAGTAGTAGCATATTGTCCACCTATGACAAATTGCGTCTCATGGTGTGCCACTTTTTGCTCAATGCTCATCGAAATAACAATTAACACCCCGAATCGAATAGCTTAATTTTTGTGAATGAGGAAATGCAAAAGTTGCAGAGTAGCTGATATCTGGCATTGTCACTGAATCGTATTTATAACTGATGGACACCCGTTGGGTGTACGTACATGTCTAATATGGCCTTGACCTGACCCGGTTGGTGAAGCAAAGACATTTCAACAGAGACTTCACAACTATGATGAGAAGAGTGTACCTGCTTTTTATCATTGCTTATCATGTTTTCTAATCATCAGCGATCCTGTGGTGCAGTCGTCATATAATGCAATTCGCAACAGCCGAGTGGTTGCTTTTGCTTCTATACTTTACACAGGCCAGTGATAGTTCAATTGTAATGCATAAGAAGCATATAAACGTGTCTGGATTATAGCATCGAACTACCCTTAAAACAATTGACGAAATAAAACTTAATCTCTGAATGATTTCGGCTCATTTAATGATGACCATTTTAGCAATAAATCATTCGCCATGTGCAAAGGCTCCTCATTTAATTAACCTACTGCATAATACGCCAGTACATGAATGTTAGTTCAAAGAGCTTCTTCGCATAAAAGGCGATCCAAAATATTCATGAGATTTGAGATATGCGGAACAATATTTCCATGAGCTATAATTTTCCCGTTTGCATAATGTTGCCAAATCCACTTCACCACAACCAACATTTGTTCTATATATGATCATGTACAAATCGCTCAAGCAACAGGCTGAAGCGTTTGTCTACATTATAAGCATCCAATTATACGAGGCTGCTGTTGGAGGTAGACAGTTGTTACATATGATCAACATATCACAGGACGAAATACCATTTTGATATTGCACCGAAATATTTTCTTAGGAATGAGATCAATTTGACAACAAATGTAGTTCAAACCTACTTTCCCTTTTTATTTCCGGTCAAATCTTCGACCGTTAATAATTCTAATATATCATTGGGTGTAGAAGTCTATAGAGCAGCAAAAGTGTAATCGGGCAAGTGAAGACTTACATTTAACTGTCTATTATACCAAAGTGTGTGTACTTTCGCCAAGACGATTCACACCCGACAAAATACGTGAAACCGCCACCTGTGTACCAGCGCGTAGTTTTCATCAGTATGCGCTTTGTTCAATTCCCAGGATGTTTGATCTTCTATTCGCTGTATGGCTAACGATCTATTATCGGAGTGGTTAACGTTCTATTCTTAGCAAGTTTATTCAGACAGATCACCTGGTTGCCTCGTCATCGAGGCGTCGATAAGCTTAGATGTCGATGCGTTCCTACGAGCATGTATAACAGCAGCAAACACTCCCTATGACGATAATTAACTGTAATCAAGGAGATGTCGCAATTGTCGCACTTATTCGTGAACTACTGCAGCTACTAATTAAACATCTGCGGAGAACAATCGGAGCTTCTATATACCAGCTGCATAGTCCATCACCGTTGTTCAAGCTTTTCGTGCAGCGCACATCCTTACATGAATATTACATGCCTTCGCTCCACTTCAAAGGCATTCCACAGTGAACACTTTAGCATTTTGGTCACAATCTTTGCGTTAGATCAACCATGTTCTTCTAGCATAATAAATGCACTAGACAATTCTCATGATGTAGGAGCACTGACGGCAGTGTCTTTCAGTGATCGTGTCAATATTGAATATGCTACTTGTGTCCATGCTCCGATATTTGACTTTGGCTCATCTATCTTCAAATCATTTAAGTTTGGTCTCAGACCGACACAAAATCTGCTTGATTGAATCATGCAACGCGTTGGCCTTGATGCCGTGCACTTTAACAGCACGTGTGCGACAGATGAAGCTGATAAATGGATCAAAATAAATATAGTTTGAGCCTTGAGGGAGAGAACAAGTGGAAATGTTGGGCCACGTGTGTTTGATGAAAGACGTCAAAATAGCGTCGGGGTCAAACGGTGCACCTGATGGAACGCGGAGCCATTTCATTGAGACATCTTATTCAGAGTTAATTTAATTTGTACCTTGTGCGACGTGCTTATGAATACCTACCTCTTAAACGTTTTTATGAATCAGAGAATTTTTTTCACCACACGCGCCAGTTTCTCCCAAGAATGGATTTTCCATGTCTTCATAATTATCTACTTGCTTTATGATCACGCGATACAATACTGGCTTATAAATTATTTCTAATAATGGATTTGTCAGATTTTATGTAAGTGTACGGCAGGTGAAATTGTAGTTCTGGCATTGCATGTTGTCACGATTGCTGCTCGAACAACGCAATGTGAATAAAGGATCTGTGGGATAATGATAACGGCCGTGAAACATGATCCCATTTTACAGGGTTCGGTACAAATCGAGTTGCAGCATGAACATATGGGGAATATGATAAAATCTACGTGTGCATGTTATTCTTTTTACAGTTGCCATAATTAATATAGGAAATCCATAATACCATAATTAACGGCGAAAAAAAGAGGTAACACATTAACTTTAATGGAATATGTGTATAATACATTTATACATTAATATACAGGCATAAATGGATATGTGTATGGTTATGTATAAGTACATAAACATATATATACTTCAATGTATATATTTACATATTTGCCTATAAATATAAATATGTATTTATATACATATAAATATGTTTATATACATCTATATATATATATATATATATATATGAATATATAAGATTTAAGTGCATGTTGTAACATATATATGTATATGTACATATAGAAACATATATATACAAAATCATAAATATATGTGAATATTTAAATATAAAAATGAAAATTGTGATATGTTTGTGTATATATACGAAATATTGTAGTTAGTATTGACCACAGGGCACCATTCACTATCGCGCTGCTATCAGCGGCCAATTGAGAAATCATGCGTTATTACTAGTAAACAGCAAAACGCGACATGAATTAAAGTCACAAAAGGTGGAGTGAATTAAGGCAATTGCAATTATAGCAATAGTTGCTTTGATAGTTTTAACAACGGCATTTACACATAGCAAATACTGTGAACTCTCTGTACTATTGTTTGTAGCTCTAATCTATTAATGCAAAGGTATACATATAGGTGTATATGTATGCATAAATATGCATGCATCAGTATCTATGTGTTATGACATATATAAATATATATGTATATAGATGTATAATATATATATATATATATATATATATATATATATATATATATTTATATATATATATATGTATATATATATATAAATAAATATATATATATATATATATATATATATATATATATATCTATATATATATATATATATATGTCTGTATATATCTATATATATATATATGTATATATATATATATATATATATATATATATATAGCGATTGCATGGAGGAGAAATATAGATTTATGGCGAGAAGTTTGCTTATGGCGAGAATTTGTGCCTTCTGACGAGCTGAATATGATGAAAAAAGAGAGAGCAAATGTGATGATCAGGCGGCGCTAGCTCTATCATAGACAAAACTATTGCTGATCATCATGCTACTCATATGACTATTATTATCATTTCTATCATAACCACTACAGCAGTCACTATTGATGCATATTAAACTACTATTTCTCTTGAACTATTCCTGCGATATTTCACAGGTGTAGCAACAAGCATATAAACATGTGTCATCATTGCAGCAGCCGAGTGGCTTGTTATAGAGGAAGAGTAAACTGAGCGTCTTGATGAAACTCCATTCTACGATGATGCTAATATTGTAGCGGTCTTGTTTGAATATCACGGGAACTGCGCAAACAGATTGATCCATCTTGTTTCTCTTACCTAGGTAGCAAAGGATAATCACAATTTTCATTTAATGTGGAAACTGGTCAAGACATAGCACCCCAACTGTGATGAAATGTCTGTCATCACTGTGGATAGACCGACTAATTTTGTAATGGACGCGGATGATCGATCACCCTGATGTTTACCATACCTATTGATTATCAGTTAGGTTACTGTGGCCGAGGTAGTTTCAAGATTAATATGAAGGTCACGTGACAGAGTGTCTAACCAAATAAGCGCGCTTAGTCTTTGATGCAATTTGTTACACGTGCAATGAACAATCTGAAATCACAATATTGCATGCATGATCTGGAGATAGCGGCATTTGTGAATGTTGATAATTAGGATGCTGCTTGCCAACAGCCGTTCGAACGTGAAGGTCAAATGATTAACATAAGCCATACTCGACAAAATATATTTGAATACGATTATAATTAATTAATTAATTAATTGATTAATCTTATGAAAATGCCTAACATTAGCAAGCGAATAACATGAACATGACTTTACATAACACTTGAGTTAAAATCTGTTAGATCAACAAAGACGTGTGTTATCATTATATATATATTGCAGACTATGGCTTTAAAAGTGATATGATCATATTATCTTAATGGCTACAATGGATATCTCTACTTTACGCTATTCTAGCTGATGCTGTAACTAATAACAGACACCTGCAGTACATCCCGTCATATCGGCAAAATAACAACTTCCATGATGTTTTTGCACTACGGGCATAGTGTGGCGGTGCCCAAAAGTATAATGGGACGAATGTGTGAGTATCCAATGTCACTCATGTTATTATTTTTAGAAGATAGCAGTTGATTACCTCTTAACCAGTAGCTTTGATTTTCTGAAATTGGCAATATATTACATATTTTGTGTCTAAAGTTCAATGGATGATGTAAAAATGAAATATCTCGCCGATTATCAGGGTGTTGGCGGTGCTTTCAACAATTCAACGTGTTATTAATCCAGATCTAAAATTTAGATAAATGATGTGAGTTGTAACACGCCGATTCAGTGAGATGAAGGAATGTTTTGTCGGATGAATGACCCGACGAATATTTCCGCATCCCACGTGTTAAAGTGTAAAAGCAAAGTACACCAGAATGTGTAATATTTACGTCCAGTTTGGCGAACCCTGAGATGAATTAATCCTGGATAAAGCGACGAATGCAATGACCAGGCAAACTGGCCACGCGTTATTAAGTTATTTTCGTATAAACGACACTTTTATGGACGTTTGTACCGTATACGAGTTACATCATCGGTGCGTGGCATGTTTATCTATAAATCAATAGTAGCGCGCATAGTTGGGTCTAGTGTCATTTCACCGTCTAGATATTTGTTCAATTATTCAACGGTTGGTGCTACTACTGTAACTACTACTGGGGTTTTTTTGGGTATTACTACTCCAGCAAGTAGCTTATCTATCACCGTTTTTGACGCTTGTCATGCTGCTCACATCCATCAGTGTGAATTATGCATGTCCTTGCCTCACTGCAATGTTATCCCACAAGGAAAACGCTGGCATTCGGTCACAATGTTGGCGGTCGATCAGTCATTGTCTCGATGCATAATTTAGTGACAAGGAAATTACCATGTTGTAGGTGTTCTGTGGGCAGTATCATGCGGTCGTACAGATAATTACTGCTCCTCGAATGTCCATGTTTTTTCATACGTAATATTCGCCCATAGCTCCTGCTGTTGGCAAAACTTATTCAAAATATATATAGCAATATCTGCTCGGTATTATGATACAAATGTCAAGTAGTGCAACATTAGGCGCGCCGCAGAGGTTGTAGAATTATAGATGTATTAGTAATAACACATGAGCTTAAAGCTAATCTGTAAATGGACAATGCATAAAGATGAGGTGTTAATCAAGCGTCATTGTTCACATCACGTTGCAGTTCATTATCTCTAAAACATTATCACATCCCCGCGGTCAAAGGTTGAAGTGTGTCAGGAAGCATGTCAAATAACAATAAGCAATATCTGCGGATATCATTAACACTCATCAAGGAATCAATAGCCAGCGCATTTGCGATTCATTCAATAAAAGTATGCGCTAGGCGAGATGTAATACACTAGCCAGTAAAAAGGATAAATATGACCAAGGCGGAACAGTTCATCAAAACTGGGAGGCCTCGAACACCATATGAACGAGCACTTAAGCCAATAGCCGCGCCTTGACTGAACAGTAGTAGCATAGTGTCCACCTATGACAAATTGCGTCTCATGGTGTGCCACTTTTTGCTCAATGCTCATCGAAATAACAATTAACACCCCGAATCGAATAGCTTAATTTTTGTGAATGAGGAAATGCAAAAGTTTCAGCGTAGCTAATATCTGGCCTTGTCACTGAATCGTATTTATAACTGATGGACACCCGTTGGGTGTACGTACATGTCTAATATCGCCTTGACCTGACTCGGTTGGTGAAGCAAAGACATTTCAACAGAGACTTCACAACTATGATGAGAAGAGTGTACCTGCTTTGTATCATTGCTTATCATGTTTTCTATTCATCAGGGATCCTGTGGTGCAGTCGTCATATAATGCAATTCGCAACAGCCGAGTGGTTGCTTTTGCTTCTATACTTTACACAGGCCAGAGATAGTTCAATTGTAATGCATAAGAAGCATATAAACGTGTCTGGATTATAGCGTCGAACTACCTTTAAAACAATTGACGAAATAAAACTTAATCTCTGAATGATTTCGGCTAATTTAATGATGACCATTTTAGCAATAAATCATTCGCCATGTGCAAAGGCTCCTCATTTAATTAACCTACTGCATAATACGCCAGTACATGAATGTTAGTTCAAAGAGCTTTTTCGCATCACGATCCAAAATATTCATGAGATGTGAGATATGCGGAACAATATTTCCATGAGCTATAATTTAACCGTTAACCGAATCCACTTCACCACAACCAACATTTGTTCTATATATGTTCATGTACAAATCGCTGAAGCAACAGGCTGAAGCGTTTGTCTACATTATAAGCATCAAATTATACGAGGCTGCTGTTGGAGGTAGACAGTTGTTACATATGATCAACATATCACAGGACGAAATACCATTTTGATATTGCACCGAAATAAATTCTTAGGAATGAGATCAATTTGACAACAAATGTAGTTCAAACCTACTTTCCCTTTTTATTTCCGGTCAAATCTTCGACCGTTAATAATTCTAATATATCATTGGGTGTAGAAGTCTATAGAGCAGCAAAAGTGTAATCGGGCAAATGAAGACTTACATTTAAATGTGTATTATACCAAAGTATGTGTACTTTCGCCAAGACGATTCACACCCGACAAAATACTTGAAACCGCCACCTGTGTACCAGTGCATAGTTTTCATCAGTATGCGCTTTGTTCAATTCCCAGGATGTTTGATCTTCTATTTGCAGTATGGCTAACGATCTATTATTTGAGTGGTTAACGTTCTATTCTTAGCAAGTTTATTCAGACAGATCACCTGGTTGCCTCGTCAGCTTAGATGTCGATGCGTTCCTACGAGCATGTATAATAGCAGCAAACACTCCGTATGAAGATAATTAACTGTAATCAAGGAGATGTCGCAATTTTCGCACTTATTCGTGAACTACTGCAGCTACTAATTAAACATCTGCGGAGAACAATCGGAGCTTCTACATACCAGCTGCATAGTCCATCACCGTTGTTCAAGCTTTTCTTGCAGCGCACATCCTTACATGAATATTACATGCCTTCGCCCCACTTCAAAGGCATTCCACAGTGAACACATTTTAGCATTTTGGTCACATGCTTTGCGTTAGATCAACCATGTTCTTTCCTACGAGCATAATAAATGCACTAGACAATTCTCATGATGTAGGAGCACTGACGGCAGTGTCTTTCAGTGATCGTGTCAATGCTCCGATATTTGACTTTGGCTCATCTATCTTCAAATCATTTAAGTTGGTCTCAGATCGACACAAAATCTGCTTAATTGAATCATGCAACGCGTTGGCCTTGATGGCGTGCACTTTAACAGCACGTGTGCGACAGAAGAAGCTGATAAATGGACCAAAATAAATGTAGTTTGAGCCTTGAGGGAGAGAACAAGTGGTAATGTTGGGCCACGTGTATTTGATGAAAGACGTCAAAATAGCATCGGGGTCAAACGGTGCACCTGATGGAACGCGGAGCCATTTCATTGAGACATCTTATCCACAGTTAATTTAATTTGTACCTTGTGCGACGTGCTTATGAATACCTACCTCTTAAACGTTTGTGAACCAGAGAGTTATTTTCACCACACGCGCCAGTTTCTCCCAAGAATAAATTTTCCATGTCTTCATAATTATCTACTTGCTTTATGATCAAGCGATACAATACTCGCGTAGCAACACGAAGATACGTATGCAGTGGCTCGTTCTGTGAAAGCATCAGGACAGCCACAAATTGAGGTAAGGTATTCCTGTTGGATTCTATATTATTTCATTGTCACAGTGGTTGGTTATCATCCAATTTCTTATAAGGCACTCAGGTTATCTTATATAAGAATATTAATATAGCTGAACAGTTTTCATTTGAATTTTATGTTTTTCAATGTATTACGCACATATGATTCAGCATGCTGTTCAGAAGCAATTAAGCTGACCGGGCATATATTCAATATGTCCTTGACTGATTTGCCTACGGGGTTTCCCGCATCCAAATTTCTATGACTGATCTTCTTGGTGATATTTAAGTCGACGATATTGCTCTTCTGAAAAATTGACCATCATACCAAGTTTTTCCACATTGGAAGTGTTGGTGCTGCACTGGTAAAGTGTCGTAATAAAGAAGAGATCCTCACCATTTCGTTGAAAACTCATGCATTGTTTGGTTATAAATTATTTCTAATAATGGATTTGTCAGATTTTATGTAAGTGTACGGCAGTTGAAATTGTAGTTCTGGCATTGCATGTTGTCACGATTGCTGCTCGAACAACGCGATGTGAATAAAGGATCTGTGGGATAATGATAACGCCGTGAAACTTGATAGCATGGACATATGGGGGAATATGATAATAGGCTACTTGTGCATGTTATTCTTTTTACAGTTGCTATAATTAATATAGGAAATCCATTATACCATAATAAACGGCAGAAAGAGGTAACACATTAACTTTAATGGAATATGTATATAATACTTACATTTATACATTAATATACATGCATAAATGGATATGTGTATCTTACGAGCTGAATATGATGAAAAAAGAGAGAGCAAATGTGATGATCAGGCCGCGCTTGCTCTGTTATAGACAAAACTACTGCTGATCATCAAGCTACTCATATGATTATTATTATCATTTCTACCATAACCACTACAGCAGTCTCTATTGATGCATCTTAAACTACTATTTCTCTTGAACGATTCCTGCGATATAACACAGGTGTAGAGAGATACCAAGCATATTAACATGTGTCATCATTGCAACAGCCGAGTGGCTGGTTATAGAGGAAGAGTAAACTGAGCGACTTGATGAAACTCCATTCTACGATGATGCTAATATTGTAGCGGTTTTGTTTGAATATCACGGGCACTGCGCAAACAGATTGATCCATCTTGCTTCTCTTACCTAGGTAGCAAAGGATAAATCACAATTTCCTTTAATGTGGAAACTGATCAAGACATAGCACCCCAACGGTGATGAACTGTCTGTCATCACTGTGGATAGACCGACTAATGATTCAATGGACACGGATGATCGATCACCCTGATGTTTACCATACCTATTGATTATCAGTTAGGTTACTGTGGCCGAGGTAGTTTCATGATTAATATGAAGGTCACGTGACAGAATGTCTAACCAAATAAGCGCGCTTAGTCATTGATGCAACTTGTTACACGTGCAATGAAAAATCTCAAATCACAATAATGCATGCATGATCTGGAGATAGCTGCTTTTGTGAATGTTGATAATAAGGATGCTGCTTGCCAACAGCCGTTCGAATGTGGAGGTCCAATGATTAACATAAGCCCTACTCGACATAATATATTTCAATACGATTATGATTAATTAATTGATTAATCTTATGAAAACGCCTAACATTAGCAAGCAAATAACATGAGCCTGACTTGACATCACACTTGAGTTAAAATCTGTTAGATCAACAGAGACGTGTGTAATCATTATATATATATTGCAGACTATGGCTTTTACACTGATATGATCATATTATCTTAATGGCTACTATGGATATCTCTACTTTACGCTATTCTAGCTGATGCTGTTACTAAAGCGACCAATGCAATAACCAGGCAAACTTGCCAGGCCTTATTAAGTTATTTTCGTATAAGCGACACTTTTATGGACGTTTGTACCGTATACGAGTTACATCATCGGTGCGTGGCATGTTTATCTATAAATCAATTATAGCGCGCATAGTTGGGTCTAGTGTCATTTCACCGTCTAGATATTTGTTCAATTATTCAACGGTTGGTGCTACTACTGTAACTACTACCGTTTGTTTTGTATTACTACTCCAGCAAGCTTATCTATCATCGTTTTTAAAGCTTATCGTGCTGCTCACATCCATCAGTGTGAATTATGCATGTCCTTGCCTCACTGCAATGTTATCCCATAATGAAAACGCTGGCATTTGGTCATAATGTTGGCGGTCGATCAGTCATTGTCTTCATGCATAATTTAGTGACAAGGAAATTACCATGTTGTGGGTGTTCTGTCGGCAGTATCATGCGGTCGTACAGATAACTACTGCTCCTCGAATGTCCTTTTTTCATACGTAATATTCGCCCATAACTCCTGCTGTTGGCAAAACTTATTCAAAATATATGTAGCAATATCTGCTCGGTATTATGATACAAATGTCAAGTAGTGCATCATTAAGCGCGCCGCAGAGGTTGCAGAATTATAGATGTATTAGTAATAACACATGAGCTTTAAGCTAATCTGTAAATGGACAATACATAAAGATGAGGTGTTAATCAAGCGTCATTGTTCACATCACGTTGCAGTTCATTATCTCTAAAAAATTATCACATCCCCGCGGTCAAAGGTTGAAGTGTGTCAGGAAGCATGTCAAATAACAATAAGCAATATCTGCGGATATCATTAACACTCATCAAGGAATCAATAGCCAGCGCATTTGCGATTCATTCAATAAAAGTATTCGCTAGGCGAGATGTAATACACTAGCCAGTAAAAAGGATAAATTTGACCAAGGCGGAACAGTTCATCAAAACTGGGAGGCCTCGAACACCATATGAACGAGCACTTAAGCCAATATTCGCGCCTTGACTGAACGGTAGTAGCACAGTGTCCACCTATGACAAATTGCGTCTCATGGTGTGCCGCTTTTTACTACATGCTCATCGAAATAACAATTAACACCTCTAATCGAATAGCTTAATTTTTGTGAATGAGGAAATGCAAAAGTTTCAGAGTAGCTGATATCTGGCATTGTCGCTGAATCGTATTTATAACTGATGGACACCCGTTGGGTGTACGTACATGTCTAATATGGCCTGGACCTGACCCGGTTGGTGAAGCAAGGACATTTCAACAGAGACTTCACAACTCTGATGAGAAGAGTGTACCTGCTTTTTATCATTGTTTATCAAGTTTTCTATTCGCCAAAGATCATATGCAAACTCATTGTAGAGGGGCCAAAGTATAGACAGCGATGGATAATGTCCCAAATGATGATTCAACAACGTTATAGATGCTTCTATCTGTCACAAGGGTCATCAATGGTCCCTAACGACTAGGCATTCGTGGGCTTTTATTCGCACTCAGCTATTTTTATGTTAATCGAGATATATATCATGTGAATCGTTTATTTGCAATTTTTCTTTTAGTTGGTTAATTGCCCTAATAAGCATATCTTGGTATAGGCTTTATTGACACTCACTGATTTTCAAGTGTTCTGTTGTTAAAGTTGTCCTTGTGATTTCCTGCCTAATTCACGTTACGCAAAGCCGCGCGTTATTTGACATCAAACACAAACCTGTGTAGTGGCAAAATGGAGGCCTACATTTCTGATCTCGATTCTAAATATATTACCCATCGCAAGCCGCGCGCAAATGGAGGATACCTTTCTGCTTCGATTCGTAACCCAAGAGCGAAGTCGAAAGCGAACTAATCGAGGCGGGGTCACACTGCTGTATCGCTCGAAACTTCAGGATAATTGCCCCCGAATTCAGCTCAACTGTTTATCGAATTAACAATATATATATCACCCAATTCACGCTAAAGAAGTTGCCTAACATAGGAGTGAATGTAACGTACCCTCATAAACTAGGTGTGTATTTGGCGAATATGAATGATGTACCGTGTTGCAGACGTCAACATTGACGTGCTTGCTGACATTTATTGTTTGGTTGTGTTGCTGGTAGCTTAGTGATTGCCTTCCATGTTAATCCCACCTGTGCAATATGGTTGCAATCAACTATTCAAGCGAAATGATGCAAACGATGTAAATCTGCTGTCCTGAGAAGGAATATTAAATGATATTCCTGGTATTGAACATGCAGATTTGGTGGTGTTTGTGATCAGATATAATAATTGGCATTTTCCACAGTGCAATTATACATCTAACTGTATTTCCATGTAATATAATCATAATTGAGTGCAGTAATTAATGGGATTTCCACTAATCCGGCATTTGCATGCGCTTCATTGTGTCTTGTATAAGATACCTATCTAGCGATGCGCAACGCTGTAATCCATTATAAAACCATCAGTGATACTACCCGGCTATATTCTTGACGTATTACCGCTAGGTGGGGTGATTATCGCTAACAACAAGTCGATGATTAGATCTAATGAGCCCCTATTAGAACCATCTGCTCTCATGATCACATGTTATGATCCAATACATAATTGAGCGGCATTGCATTTCATCGGGGTGTTCATTAAGGGGGTTTGTTGAGGGATTTTTTTGTACAAGGTATTTATTCGAAACTAAATAAACTTCGTCTGCTGTCGCACCCTATGACATGTCTTTTATTTGTTTCTTCGTCGAATATGTCGATGTATTGCATCAGCATAGTTAAATCTAGCTGAACGTATTAACACGTAATAGCTCTGTACTTCCTTCATGTTTTGGCCTGACTCAATAATGCAATGAGTGCCTCAGGCTTAATAGATCTCTAATCAGCAATACATCACGATAAGGGCTTGTTTAACGGACTTGGTAAATATTGTGTGTGTGTTAAGGGCTTGATAACCTAACTGCATCTGCTTTCATGTTATTTTCTTGTCGGATTATTAATTATATACATGTTGCCATTAACTTCTGCCTCTTGAATTTTGCCATCACAACATGTTAAGCTTAATAGAAGACCGAGGTCTCGTTTGTACCGCTGCTTGTAGGCAGACCAGATATACGCACTCAGCTGTTGTTACGTTTTGTTAATTTGTGGGTTAAATGCACCGTTAGTAAAAACCCAAAAGTTGGACTTGCTACTATGCTCACTAATGTAAGCTCATCTCATTACTAAATTTAGACTACCAACAACTAAGTTTAATTAATGAAGGTAACCTTAATAATGTACGTGAATTGTTTTGAAATATTAATGAAGTATCAGCAAAAGACAGGGCGACAATATGCGCTTTGCAAGAACTGTGTCAGCAGCGGTTAAGGCAGTTTGTTTACTTCTCAGGTAGGTAGATAAATGAGTTATTCTCTGACTGGGTTATTTGATAAATCAATATAAAAGGTGTGCAGAGGTAAAGTAAAGTGTCAAATTGTTTATCCAGCACGTTTCGATAGTTTATAATTGTTCATCTCTGCTGTGCGCGCATGATCAGTAAACTGCATTATGGATGTACTGATAACTTTAAATGGTTAGAAATCAATCATTTTGCTGTTACTTTTGGATGGCATGGATGTCTGAAAATAAATAAGTTGCTGCCCAATGTGAGGCGATATGAATGCTTCAATTGCTTCATGAAGACCATTGACGGTTGCGTCATTCAGGACACGGCCGTCTGCTAAACCATGTCATTTATAAATTGCGCCTATTGATTAAATGACAGTTGTTGAATAGAATTGCTCAATTAGCCGAGAAAGCTATGCAGTCTTATTGAAAGATTAATTCGGTTAGTAGAAATTGGGGCGATATCGGCCGGGCCGTCTCTATGGCCGCCGTCGAAGTCTGTTCCCCACCGCATCTCGCGTCAATTCGAAATTCAACAGCTTCATCGCGGTAAACTGCTGCTTGTCATGTTCATAAAATCTTCGCGTTTCTAGCCTTGGATGGCCTTATATCGTGCAACGTGCCATGAAGGTTCCATAGGATCAGGCTGTAGACAAACAGCGCTGTTTAAACACGCCTCTACCGTTCAATATCAAATAAACTTTTGGTTTTTATAATATACAGAGCTGTTGGTTATACATGTTTTGGACACTTGCAAGCAGTAAAGAGTCCACATATTGATTACATGAAGCCTGCAAGAGATAAATCTTTCACGTGTTATCATAGTTTAGGATAGCACTGATATGTTATATATTTTCAAATGCTTAATATTCAGCTTTGCATAGAGCTCGTTATATGATAAGCGTGATACGACCAATCTTATTTATCTCCTAAAATCGATATTAGGGTTAAAGGCAATTATACATCTCAGTTCAAAATATCTATTATTTGGCATTACATTGACAAATATTCGTTTTACCTTTTGAACGAAAGATTATTCACAATCAGCTCTTGGTTAGTAAGTGACTTATAGTTCTCCGACGCTCAATAGCTGGATTAACATATATTTGTACCTGTAATATCATCTTTACATGATCCTTATACCACATCTTGCCACGATAGCAGGATATTATACTCTACTTGCAAAAAATCTGTTTCAGAGCTATAGAATAAATTTTGCAATGTTGTGGCTAAAATCAACGGCATATCACCGGAACTTATTTAATGCAATATGATGTAAGCGAATTTATTAATACCACCACCCGATATATATTATGAACTTAACAACCTTCATGGAGGAATCCTTAATTCAAAAACGACTAGACATGCGCTTTGAATACCTAATGCATAAACAAGATAACTAGATACGCTCCAGCAGTACTCGTTAATCTAACGCATAATAGCTCAGACTGTACTTAAGTTTTGGCCTGGGTCAATAATGCAATGTGCACATGAGGCTTAATAGATCCTAAATAAGCAATAAACCACGCTAAGAGATTGTTTGTCTGGCTTTGTAAATATTGAGCATTTCACGATCGGTAGAGTGTGTGTGTCAAGGGCTCGTTTACTAAAGAGCATAAAGCTACGCTGAAAAGGTTCAATCAAATTGATTTATACGGTGAGAATTTCAAGCGTTTCTTGCAGTCAGAAACTCAACGAAAGTACATAAGACGGTTGTTTGTGAGGAAAGAATGTCGACCGCTCCTCCAAATATCCATGTGGTTTTCGGATAGTCGCTGTGACTAACTACGCGCTGGCATTCAGGTTGTTGTTCCACTTGTCGGATGTGAGGCCGGTTAGCAAAGTTGTAATCTTTCGGTGATAATCTAGCTGCTGGAAGATGAACAGCGTCTGCTAGCATGAGGTTTTCCTTTCAAAATATGGATTCAACAGATGTTGCCATTAATTGTCAAAACATCACCTGTTCACTTGAGCCGTGTGATTCCGCTATCACAGAAAGTAGTATCAGTGATTTGCGACGGGCTTTAGATGCGAATCAGCTTTGGCACTTTATTGCAGCTACTCTCCATTTGCTGGCAATAAGTGAAGTTTGTTCCCCCATACCTGCAGTCAATAAAGGTACACTTATATGCATTAGAAAAAATACTGTATGCATTGCGCGTTTGACTTGAATTGTAGCAGGCAATACTAACTACGCTGCTTTTACAAAACATTGGATCAATTCAAAACTGAAGAGATATATCTGTTTGTGCTCATCGAATTAAACAGGATATACACCATCCCTATACATATCATAAATACTCACATTAATGTACATTTCAATGTTAAAAACCGAAGAAGGGTTTCGGTCATGTATTCAAAGTAAGGCTTTTTGTTTCATTCTAAAGCCAACTCGGTACGTTTCACCATAGGACCAACGCAACATTCATTGGCATTGACCGATGCACAATATTTAGCCACCGAACCATGCTTTGCCGATTTAGCTATATGTGACACTCAAAATATGCCCGAAATACAAATACCTAATTGGATGTTAATGTGGAGTCTAGATTTTGTCGGGGTGGTATAGCGTAACTTTGTGTCAGTTATTTGCATCATTACACCGTATGTGTCACACAATGAGTGACTGGACTCAACTCTCAACAATATTTACCCACTAAAGTATAGCTAGATTGTAGGTTCCCGAGAAAACTTGGCATGTCGTGGATCTCTCATAAATGCTCGACTTCACGCCCCTTCATTTTGAGGTGACAAGTTCCATATTCACTCTCCAAAATTACTTTGTTATGCATATAACTATAGCTTGGATGTAAATCTCTCCACAGCTAACATAAATTGTATTTTGCTGTCGACAGCTTCCTAGGTTTTAATAATTGCTGCAAGATGAGGCTTGAGCCAACCACGCAATCGCCTTTACAGGGGTTTGTGAGGAGTGTTTACAGGGATTTGTGGGAATATAAACCTTGTCCTCGTCTCGTACGATTGTTGCTGTGTGGATTCCATTTAGTATGTGAGCATTAAATATGACTACGATGGAAGTTAACAGATCATTTGAATAATACCAAGACGATATTATCATAGTCAGTGTATCCACATTCCCAAACAATATCATATCTTCATGATTCCCAACATACGTCGGGCCACTGTCATCTTATTGGCATCTACTGGATCAAATGATTGCCGTTGTAAAATTAACTGCTAACATGCATTATAGCACACTATCGTAATCTATCTTTAAAGGGACGTTAATTATTGCGTAATCTGTAGAGAAGACATTACCTGCTACACTATTATGTCTTACCATCATCCCTAACTTTAGAGGGTTAGAATCATTTTGTCATAAATAACCACGATACAAAAAGCAGAATGGGGAATGGAGTCGGAAATCGTCACAACTAACGCTAATGAAATTCATTTAATAAATTCATGGCACTAAGTTGAGCCATGTTGAGTTGTATTAATGTTTGCATTTAGTGGATTTGTATTTGACACCCATCAACAAAAAATGACCACAATGTTGCATGGATGTGCACGCTGTATATAGGAAACCACTAATTAAGCATAAGAAGACGGTTTTAAAGAACATACAACGAGCGTACATCACTACAATCACTTAAGTCGTTGCACGAAACATGTCGGTGTCTGCGATGAGAAGCCCTCGGGAATTTGATTTTGGAAATGCAAATATGTTTTAGCGTTCTATATTCGTTCGTTAGTTTGCCTTATTCTGCTCGTTGAGTAGATTTAGCCTAGCGTTTTCTTGTGAAACCATTGCATGTTATGCCTTTGATATTTCCTGTGCTGCTATGTCGGTCAATTCATTCACCCATTCCATTTGCTATTCAGATCCTCGCATTTGATTACACAAATCCGGTAACATGTCACGGCATCATACAAATCTCCTACCTAGGCTACGATTTTTGGGCGTAGACGCTTAAATCAGGCATGTTTATAATTTACGGGAGATAAGGCGGAAAATTACCATTCATTTGGCAGATAACGATTATTAAATGAGCATCAACGAAACCTTGGTAGCCAGATTGACGCGATATCAATGCTTTAATTGCTTCATTGGTGACCATTGATGGTTACGTCATCAAGGACACAGCCGTCTCCTAAACAATTCGCAAACTGCGCTAATTGATTAAATGGCGGTAGTTGAATGAAATTGCTTAATTGTCCGAGGAAACTATGTAGTCTAATCGAAAGATGTATTCCATCTGTTAATGGCGATGGGGCGAATAAGGCCGAGCCGTCTTTATGCCCGGCGTCGTAGTCTGTTTTCCACCGTATCACGCGTCAATTGGTCGTTCAAAAGCTTCAACGCGGTAAACTTTAGCTCGTCACGGTCATACAATATATGCGCTTTGGATGCCATTTCATCGTGCAATCTCCCGACATAAAGGGTCAGAATCATCAGAATATAGAGAGGTAGCTTTGTCTTAACAGGCATCCTCAGATTAATTTTAGTTCGTCGTTTTGTTTTGCAGGGATCGAATGCACTGATCTGTTGATGTATTTAGTTTTTGAGACATATGCACGCATAATATTGAGTCTGTAATGCCCACGAAATATAAAACATTCATCAGTTACCATAATATAGGATAGCGCTGAAAACCACAATAGTTACGCGATCGGCATTATAATGAGCGTATTACATGATGAGCACGATACGCAATGACATTTATTAAACGATCATTACCAACAATATGCAACTGGCAGGGTGAATCTGCAGCTGTTTATCTGCTTATTTAAACGACAAATTTACACCAGCAGCTCACAGATTTATTTACTTGTAACTGTACCTTTTCAGCCTAAGCGTTTTTCAATTTAATGAACACAGCGTATTTTATATGTATATCGTGACCGGAAAGCCTCTATGATCCGAATTTGACGGACATAGTTAAGATTGACTGCATTCGACGAGTTTCACACACCTGACACGCATTCAACCGCTACACGGGAAATTATTTACGGATTAATTTGGTAACATGGCCTTGAGCTATATGATTGTGCTAATTGATTAAAGGACAGTCATTGCTTGAGATAACGCAATTGGCGTAATAAGCTATGCAAATTCAATCTACATGCAAAGTGATGTGAAGATAACGGGATCGTCTCTCAGACCTGTGACGTATTCCATGCCTTCTCCACATCTCTCGTTTATTGGTCCATTATAAGCCTTAGCGCGGTAATCTGTCGACTGAAACTGTCACCTGTTGCTGTAAACGATAGTCATACTGATGCTCGAATGAACGAAGAATATCCGGGTTATTTATCACCTATGCCATTAAAGTGCTTCTTTCCTCGTCCTATGTGCAATTCAAGTAACACGTTTAGCCGATAGAGCTCATAATACAGAGTTGAAATACCAGGACATTGGATGCCAAAATATTTGAAATAGTATCGCGTGCATTTTGATTATATGAAGTCATCAAACTAAGTTAAGTCTACTTATTAGGCCTCTAAAAGGCTATTCAATGCAAAGCTAAGCACACTGAACCCTTAAATGAATTATCATTAGAGCCAGACGATATGTGTTGCTCACATTTGGCGGCAAGAGTTTAAAGTTCAAAGCAAAGCCGAAAACGGTTGATATACGTCCTGTTTAATCAAGAATTTAATGTAGCAATCAATTATGTATGCCTCGGTCGGCGATGGTACTAACGGTACATAATCACCCAAACAGGATCGCCAGTAAACAAGCTCTAGCTATGCTGCATCAGTCTGCCGAGATCCATTATTTCGGTCATATCACCAGTATTAACTGCTCCCATACATAACTTATTGTATTAAATTGGTTTGAAAGTCCCAATAGAAAAGACACAAGTGTGTTATTTAATTATTGGAAAGTAAGTCTTCCGTTTCCTATGGCTTTAATTGTTGCATATTCATACGGATTGTATAAGCAACAAACTACTATGCAAAGCTCAGTTACAGCTAATGGAGGTATTTGAATAATGTTATCGTATATACAGCATGCCTTAGACGCATTTTAGTTGGAACGGAACAGCGATAATACAGTCCAGACCGGCTGGACAAACTGGCGATGGGGGACTGTTAAAAATTCATTTAGTAGTTAAAATTTCCCTCCGGAAATACAGTACAGCATAATCTCCTATTGTATTCTATAGAGTGGGATGCTTGTTAGACTGAGGTCAAAATATAAACCGCGTATAAGACTACATTTAGTAATCACCAATGTAGCATCATTCTTACAAACGTGTGCGCAGTGAATTAGTCAATGGCTCGCTCGATCAGGGTAACGTGCATTATCAAAGCAAGTCGTGAATAATATTCAATCATTTTGAGGACGGAAACGACAATTTAGCCAACAAACACACTTCATGTTTGAAAGCATTTCATTCGATATATGTTTGAGTTAATCACTTCATTGAGAAAGCTCCAACAAACCGGATTGAAATTATTTGGATTTATTAGCTAATAATAAAAGACTAGCAGCATCGAATATGCGGTCACAATTATTATTCCATTGGCAGCTCTGTTCCAATCTATATCAAATATCGGTCAGTTACATATAGCATGTAATTAGACATTCTAATACGCGTGCTTTCCCTTTTTAATTAGATAATTACACTATGAAAATCGCCATCAGTAATATTCATCAATCTGGTTAGTAGCATTATTGGGTAGTATTGGCAAGATCAGTGTTAACATCGCCCAGCTGCAACGTGGAGCAAATCTGGCCCACTTATACTCCATTGACGGGTCTCGGATTGTGTGTACTATTTAGTTTCTTCTACATTATTATTTGGTGTGCCATCTGCTCTTGCGCCGTTGAAGTAAACTATTTCGCCCATTCTTCTCCGTTGATGGCATTTAATTGTTGGGATGGCGGATTGTATATATAAGTGTCTAGTTGTATTTGTAGTCTTCCACCTTGAGCATTTGTAAGAATAAACAAATATTCTGAAGCATGTTGCATACTGCGGAACACAATTTCCTCAACCCGGAGAATTGATCCCCATATACGCGAGCACGTGATAGTACTTCTGCAACATTTACTCTAGCAGTTGCTGATACTATCAACACTGCCCCCATTATATCATCAACTGTCACTGGTTCTCTTTCCAGAGAAGTGGTTGCGATGTATTTAATCTAAGAAGTATCTAATTATGGTCTGCCTATAATGTCCTCCAGTCAGTTACCGTACGGACGCTCACAAAATACGATGTCGTAAAATGATTGTCCTGATCCCCACATTTGTATTTATGCTCATGTTATGCTTCTATCTGCTTAACTGCCGTTTATATCCACTACGTTTACTCGTTTAACGGTGCATCTCTGCCCGTGCTAGTCAATACATTGTGATCTATACAAGCGCAATATATCAGTGCAAGAAATGTAGCCAATAACATTTAATGTGTCCGATATAAACAAAGGTACACGGGACAATGCGCAACGAAAGGATTTTGTTGAAAATACTCTCTTTATTCTGAGGGATCAACAGGACTTCATTCAACATATAAAGTATATTTGTCACAGGCTGCTTTACATTCCCTGCTTGATATCAAAAGCGTGGCCAGACGAATTTCAGGTCAGATAGTATGGTACTGTTATTAGCTGATTTATATTAATCCTTTTCCACCGTGCAATAAAATCATAAACAAATCGCGACGATAGAGCAACAAAAATGATTGACGAAAATTAAAAAATGTATCCTGATAAGGTTTGAGACAAATAGCATCAGTTCAAGGATGACATACTCATTTACTTTCGACAACTCGTTTTCTTGAAATAGCATGGTATAATCGATGTTAGTACGAACACAGGTTGAATATAATCGGTGGGAGAGATGGCTAAAGCGCGGTGGTCCAGTAGTATAGATGTTAGCGGTACTGGCACACCTATCTCATATGATTATGGCACACTTATCTCATATGGGTGCAACCCAGAAAACACACATATACAGGGTGACTCACATGAGCCAGCAAACCGCTCACACCTCCCCCCACCATATGAGCCCAGCCCTTCCAGCCCCTATGGTATAGGCCCACACCAGTAGTTAGTCACCATAGAGGTCATTGAGTGATAAATATCTGCGATCGTCGCTGTAAGTTCCATTTTTCACGCGGTTGAGGTCCTGTATAAACTGGGCAACCTTAGCGTCGTTCTTCTCGATAAAGTCGGGATCGGGACGAGCGGTTATCAATCTCATTGTAAAGAGCTTCCAACAGTAGAAAGCCCCCGTCGGCCTCTCTGTGATCCCACTCGGTCTTCCCAACCAAGGACCGTGATGCTCCTGTTCCAAGCCCAGGCAACTATTAAACCTCCCGTTCGCACTATAGTCGCCGTCTTCAAGCCCCCTCCACCCCCGCCCACCCCCAAGCCACCGTCTCCTTATACTTCTTCTGATCCTTGTGATACACCTGGTTATACGTCTCAGCTCTCCCCAGGTCCTCAAAGGAGCACAACCTGAAAACGCAGTCGACAAAACACCCCGATGGTTGCCACCGGACTGTGGTGCAACCCCAACAGAACCTGAGGCTTATACATATTCGGAATCACTCTCCCAGGACTCCGAGTGTAGGGGCACTTTATCTCGAGCAGCACAACCTCCTCAGGATGCCCCAGACATACAGCATCCACTTCAGCCTGCCGGATCGGGAGCACACAAAAGCCATCCGGAGAGTAGGCCGTCGCGCCGCCCTCAATATAGATATTATTTCCGTAGACCTTGGTGTCGTACACCTTCTCCAATACCGCAATTGCAACCTCCTCAAAAGTCGTACTCCAGAGGCAGGGTGTGCTAAAGCGAACACCCTCGTTGCTAGTTTTTCTGTCAGCTTCTTGCTATAGCTGCTGAAGTAGTTTTGCCTTATGATAGAGGAGTAGTCACTTCCTCCAACGCAGCCCTTCCTTGTGGTCTCCCACTGGTCCGTATTTTGTTTGACTACAGTATGATCGTTGCAGAAAGATTTTATCGACGCCTCCATTATATCTAGCAACCCCCACTCTTCAAATGGACTGTCAGGGTCATACCTTAGCAGGTCTAGGGGGCGATTCTGCCGCTTTCAAACATTTTGCTTTAATGTCACTTTTCATTTGACTATATTTCATGATCTCAACCGAAACGAGCTTAAACTCATCATCTGAGATATACCCATCTTCAATCGCCGCCGATACAATGTCAGCAATGGTATCCAATTTGCTCTGAGCGAGAATGCGAATCTTGTCATGCTTTTTTAACTTAATGGTCAGACGCCGACTGATGAATTTTCCAACAATTACAAGTAGCCCACAAGCGGCTCCAGTAGCACCCAACACTGTGGCAATAGGAATGGCAACTATTGTAGACATTACACCTGCACCACTTGCGCCAAGACACATACCCACAGCAACTAAAGCAGTGTCTACAGCGTCCACTGAGTTTACTGCACACTTATATTTTTTGTACATAGTACCATATTTTTCAATTTCTTTCTCAAGGTATTGCTTCTTAAGACTGATCTCATTCAGCCGATAGGAGTGCCCCAGACCACATAACAGGAACGACTGCTATAGGACCAGCATCAGCACCAACACCCGAAGACAACCCCATACGAATGATCTTGCCATTACATAACATGGTATATCCACAGCTTGAGTCTTGTGAGTCTCGACCCCTAGCCCCATGGCCAAACGACCACTCATATCCTCTGCGAAGGGGGCCACTTGCTTCTGCCCATATAGTAATGAGTGGTTTCGTCTTTTCATCTACGTATCGTCTCAAGTACCTGTTCTGCTGTCTATATTCAGCATCAATATACTTTTTATGAACAGCATCCTTCGGTGAAGTCGGGTCTCCCAACTCAACGATTTTATTATCTCCCATTTCAAGGTCTCCAGTCATAGTACCGCCACTTTTATCCATTTTTTTTGAGTCACCAATAGATACATATGTCTTTGTGGCATATTCCGATAGGTCGGCACCCTGAACAGTGCTTGCCGGTTTTTGCCTAGGTCCATAAATACTCGTTTTTATTGACATCTTGTAAATTTAAGAACAACGCTAACAGGTAAGTCGTGGTTATCTAATAGCCTTCCTTTATTATCGCGTAACTGAACCTTTAACTCATGCACTGTTCCACTAGTGACACGCTTACAGACAGGATTAGCGATGTTCGTGGTTATAATATCACCGAAAGAGCCACCCTCTAAGCCAACATCTTCAAGAAGCGTAGTGGGCGCACCATCTAGCATGTTGTGTGTGGTACTGACTTTATCGAGGTGAACATAAATTGTGTTAAAGATGCTAAAGTTGATGGGCCGGTCACCTATGTAGGTACCTGAAGGTATCCACCCCCCACTGAAGCCGTCAAGACCCAACATTGTTAACACTCCGCCTGTTATGTGCGCACCCACATTGTCTGGAACTGTTAGGGTAATAACCCCATTTACAGCATCAACCTCCAAACCGATACCTAATGGTGTAATATGATCCTGAAGAAGGCTTAAGCTCCAGAGGCCTGGTTTTAATGCAGCATATCTTCTCTCTTCTGAATTCCTTGACCGCCATGCAATGCTCTCGTCTGATTCTAGATTGTACCAGCCCACAGTATACGTGATTGATCTTAGGCCAACACATAGATCGCCAACAGTGTTGTCAATAGGTTTTTGCAGGGACACAGCGCCGCCGCTTTGAACATTTGACAGAGTGTGATACATAGCACTATGAATAAACAAGCCTTTAGTTTCAATAGAAAAGCTACCCCATATGGTGCGGGCGGGGTGTATCCAGCCACATATGGTGTGGGAGATAAACTAACCCGACAAACAATTCAAGTTGTTCACAATGGTGGTACATTCACAGCAAAGTTTCCTGATCTATTCAGTAACTATAAGGTGCCGCCGGTAACAGCGGACAAAGTAGTAAAAGACTGGTTGACAAATCCAATGCAGTTTTGGCAGAACCAGTTAAACTTTGCAGTGTGGTGTGCATCAGCCGGCTGCGGCGTGTCCTCCCAGGACCACCTTGAGGCTGGGATTCCACTCGTGAAAGCTCTCTACACCTTTCACCTTTATTACACAGTGCGTCGCTTATTAGCAGAACTTCAAGCGCCTCTACCTCAGGATCATGCCTATGACCCCTATAACAATACATATGACAAGAGGGCATATGAGAGACTCTGCACTAACTTTGGTGTTCAACCAAACACAGACTGGCGCCAGAAGGCAACCGTAGCTAATAGTGGTCTTGGTATCTTATATGCACATGATGCGTATGGTTACAGGAGTGTCGTCAAGGTTGCTGGTCGAAACGTTCGTTATGACCCTACACGGATGGCCTTTGAGGCGGAAAAGGATACAAAGCCAGGTTTTGCTCACGCGAAAAACCTACAATCCTTTCAGGAGAGAATGGGTGCTGTTTTACATCTAGCACAGGGACCTGAAGCAGACGAGGCCTGGAGTACCTTCATACTGGACACGTCTGAGGGTTTTACACAAACCGGCGTTGAGCGAATTAACGACAGCATCAGGACCTATGTATGGGCCATTCTTGAGGCTCAGGCGCAGACCCGCTCAGAGATACTAGGTGTTGGAACGTCCTTTGATGCTCAAAAAGCAATTTCAGGTCAACGTTGAGGATGCCATCAACTCCCCAGTGGATATTCCGTCATCTATCCGACGGTATCAGAACGTCCTCCAGAATGCCTCTTCAAAGGTTGATTATGTGTTTGGAACGGGCCTGTACATGGCTCCGTCTGATATGAGCCTCGCCATTGGAGACGTTGCTGGGTACAACAATCTGATTACCATTGCAACTGAGGAGCAGCAGATAGGCAGCAATGCTGATGTCAACTCGGTTCAGGTGGTTCCAGATAGAGGAAGCTTTCACCCTCAGCCAGATACAGATATGGAACTCCCCTCTCCAGGGCCGGCCCCTATGGCCGAGACCGGTCTGCGTGGGGCGCACGAGGATGAGAAAACCGCTCTTATTATAGGCGGAATCGCTATAGGCTTAGCTGTGCTTTGGTTTGCTACGTAGTAAGTCACGGAGTATCAGGAGGATAACTCCTCCCACCGCCACAGCTGCGGCCCATACATGTTCTGCCGTCCAACCAGCCACCTTTGCAGCTGACGTAAGCAGCCATGATACGATGGAGCCAATGATTCCTGGAAGGGCAGCTGCTGCCTTACCGGCTAGGCTCTTCAGGACGTTTGCCAAGGAGTTCAGCTGTTTTTTAATCCATTCCTTTAAACCAGGCTTATCAGCTGGTGTCGGCGTTGGTGCCGGGGTTGGACTAGTGCTCCCTCCGCCCGTCAAAGCAACTACAAGGGTCGAGATTGCCAATCCAATCGCAGTGAGTATGGAGGCGATTGTTATACCTTGCTCCCGGAACAGGTCGCTTATACGCTCAGCTAGTGTTGTGTCCTCGTTAAGAAGTCTGTTGATCGTTTCCCTGATGCGGTTAATTTGGGTCCTTAGACGGTTACGGTTTTCAGAGGCAGCCTCAATACGGGCACTCCGCAGGTCCTGCAGCTCTGCAAGCTCATTTGCTTGGAATCTCCATGCTTGACTATCACCCCTCCCTTCCTCCTCCAGGCTTGCCATTTTAGCTTCCCGCTGTTTTATATTCCTTTCTATCTCAGTTATCTTAGCTAGGTTATTGACCAGCTCACCCCTCTGGGTCTGCATAGCCTTGTCAAGCCCTGTAAGCTCTCTGAGTGGTAGTTCGTTGTCTGTTTGTGTACCTAGGTCTTGGATGGTGTTATGAACGTCCTCTATGAATCCTGTTTCTTCCACACCACCTTGCTCTGTCACAGCTTCAAGGCTGCTCATTTCTAACATATCTGGAAGTGCAGCTTCTGCTAAAGCAGCAGCTTCGTCAACGCCTTGTAGGGCTTTTACTGCTTCTGTGGATAGTTCAGCGGTCACTCCAAGAGCTCGAGCAAGCGGTGTACCACCGTAATCTAGGATACTCCTAGGAGAGAGGAATTTGTTTGGATTGTTCTTCCATGTCAGAAGATTCCATTCTCGGCCCCACTTAACCCAAAGGTCACCTTGTTGAGACGATCTAAACTCCAGAGTGGCCTGCAGCCCATGCTTAGACACTGCCTTCTCCCACCTCTTAACTAAGACTTCAGTTTCTTCTTTGGAAGCCACCTGATCTTCTGTTAACCCAGCAGGCATTTCAGTAATAGCCCATGGTGGCATAGTCGAGTACGACGTATCTAAAGTTTCGTCAATCAGGTTAGTCTCCTCCTCATCATCAAAGCTAGTCTCATTCCTATCCCCTCCTATAGCCCCTTCCTCCTCTGGGTCGTCAAATGCTGGGTTATCAAACTCCATGTCTGTGTGTTAAAGATATAAGTGTAATTAAGCATTCAACATGACGAGTGCTTACGGACGCAAACTAAACCCACACCGCCGGATACGCGAACCCCTTGGGGTAAAGGGCGTGCGACAATCTGTATGCGTTACAAACAATCCAAGCACTATTGACCAGAACCAACAACTGCTGGTTCGCTTCCCCAATCTAGGCGCAGAAGACGTCATTGTTTCAGGGACAGCACGGCTGGCCTTTACAATCACGCTGACCTCGACTGATGTTAACCGCAGCGTTGTGCAAAACCTGGGCCGCGCCGTGGTTAAGAAATTGACAATCAAGATTTCTGGCAATGAGGTCATGTCTATTGATGACAGCGATGTGTACCACTGTTACCACGACTTGTGGCGGACTGCACAGGAGAGACAGGGCCTCCAGTACCAGGGCATTGACACATCAGATGACAGAAACGCAACTAAGATACGAGTGGGGGCAGGAGACAAGGGTGATACCGAGGAAGAGGACAAGGCCGTAGCCGATGTGTATGGTAACAGGTTCTACGTTCCGCTTGATTTTGAACTCCTCGAGAGCCACATGCCATTCTACCAGAGTGCGCTTAGTGACAGACTGGAATACGAGCTCACATTCAACGACTACAACCGCGTGATTCACGCAACAGGCGACACCGCTGCAAGCTACAAAATTGATGGCATCTCGCTGGAGTATGACATGGTTACCCAAACAGAGTTGGCCCGCATGATACGCACACAGTACACAAGTCGGCTCTCGATTCTGTATGACCGTGTGCTTCGTCACAGGAAGCTTGTATACAATCAAAGAGATACACTGTGGAACATCAACCTGAACGTGCCGGCTCGCAGCATGAAGGGCATCCTACTGCTCTTTGAAGACCCGACCAACGCCTCATTCGCCAGGAAAACAGAGTCGTTCTACAACCCAAAGATAACGAAGGTCGAGGTGACCATTGAGGGCATCCCCAATCAGCTCTATGCCCAGGGCATGCGTGGCTACCAGCAGTGGGACGAGGTGAAGAAGGCCTGTGCAGCAACGAGTAAACGAGACCCCAGTGTAGCAATAGCATTAAAAGACCTGTCATTGTCAGACGTTTCCCTAGGAGAGTACCTAACCACCAAGTATGCTCTGTGGCTCGACTTAAGGACGAGTGATGACGACCAGCTGCACGGTAGTGGCAGGGCTGTGGAGAATGCGTCTGAGGGCATCACCATACAGATCACAAAAAAGGCAGAGGCGGCAGGCACATTGAACGTTTATATGTATATTGTAATGGATGCACAGCTTAACATTAAAGATGGCAGGTTCGTCAGCGCAGTCTACTAAGTTTACATTTCCAGATGGTCCCTGTTCGGCAATTGTTTGTGGGCAGACAGGATGTGGGAAAACCGCATTCATCCTCGACCTACTTGAAGGGCCCTTCTTTGGTGCCTTCGAGCATATTGTAATCCTCTGCCCTACCATACATTTCAACGAGGCCTATCAGACGCGGTCATGGGTGTGGGATGATTCAGAGGTGTACGTGGTTGATCCAGGGGAGCGGCTCCATGACCACCTGAGGGCTTTCTACCATTGTTTTAAGGGCGAGCCAACCCTGTACATTATTGATGACTGTTCGGCAACAAAGGCCCTAACCAAGAAGAAAGACATGTTATCCGAACTGGCCTTTAGCGGGCCGCCATGCGCAGCAAAGTGTCTGGGTCCTCACCCAAAAGTACAACTCTGTGCTGAAGGACTTACGTGAGCAGACTCGCTGGATGGTGCTCTCTTCAACACCAAGGACCGTGACTCGTTTGAAGACGCCTTACGTGAAAATGATGTAATTCCAACAAAGGAGGAACGTGCCACAGTACGCCAACTACTAGCAAAGACCAAGCACGCAAAACTGCTGCTGAAGACTGATCAGCCTACTGCATATGCCGTCGATTGAAGTGATATTGGCCTTGATAGCAGCCGCTGCCTCAGTAATCAATTTAGGTTTCTTCATCTGGGTAGCGGTGCAGTATTTTGAAGCTTGAAGGCGTATACGTATATTCATGGATCCTGATACCATTATTGATAAACTCCTTGAACAGGACTCGACTGGCTTAGTGGAGACAAAGTCTGGGGGAGCGGAACCTAGTTGCACCCCTGGTGTAAATATGTCTTCTAAGAGAGATAGGCTTGCTGCCGTCATAGCCGGAGGTCAGGCCCGTCAGTACCTTGGTTTGAAGGGCCTTACAATTGACCAGGTTGAATCAATGTCTGATGAAGAGATCATAAAGCTGTATGTGAGATACGAGGCTTGGCTAGGTGCCAGCATGACACGTACTCTAGGTCAGACACTGCTACAGCTGTACTCAGGTATTTCTTGTATGTTTCTACCAATCCCACCAGAACACCAGCCAAGGCTAATTACAGACCTCGAGACGGATCCGTTTGTTGGACACGCGCTAAGCACTGCCACTTGTGAGCTATATCATCGCTATGGTATGTTTTTAGCTCCCTTAACTGCGGCTTTAACAACAGTTAAGCACTGTCAATTTGGAAAAACAAGCACCGAAACAACAGGGGCTGGTGGAGAGGAAGACACCACTTCCTTGCTATAGTATGTGTTTAACTCTGATATAGCATGTGCTTAACTCCGCTATAGCATGTGCTTAACTCCGCTATAACAGGTGCTTACTAAGAGCTATCAATTGGACAAATAAATTTAGTAAGTAAAAACATGGAAGAAACGAACACGAATCAAGGGGAGACAACACCGGTGGAGATAACGTCAGTGACAAAAAACGCTAAAAGGGTTGCGGCAGGACGAAAGGGTGCTGCAGCTCGAAAAGCCAATCAAAATAAGCTTCTGAGAGAGCTCCGAGAGGCTAAGGCAGCGCTTACAGATGGTAGAGACGAAGCTGTCGAGCCAATATCAACGAGCAAACCTATGAAAAGGTGGACGTGGCCAACATGGGCTGTGCCTTTAGTTGTTGGCGGTGTTGGCGTGTTGGCATTGTATTGCTACAGGCACCAGATGGTAGCCTCACACCCTAAACAGGTTGTGGTACAAAAGTCTCCAGACGCTCATGTAAAGGATCCGTTTTATATGGAATAAGATGACAACACCAATTACTGATGGAAAAATGCTCGTAAACGCTCTGTACCACGGTGTAGTTGTTTCCGGTATTTCAATAGGCTATGCCAAGCTTGCTAAGATGGCTCTGGGTGGTGGGGTGCCACGTCTTGATTTCACCCCACGGGACCTGGCTATGGCTGTTGTCGATGTATCACTAGCTATGGCCACAAAGGATATGCTAATTAAACAAGGAATCTTACCAGTTGATATACTGAAGTAATGGCCACACTCGCGCTACTTGTTGGGGGTGCTCTTGTTAACGCCCTTGCATTCTCTGGGAGCAACTTTTTATTCTCTAAATTACGAGGCAGCCAAGTGGACGCGGAACGTAAACGCCATGATATGGCAATCGAGCAGCTTCAATCTGCTCAGGCAGCATGGGCCAAGAAGAGAACTGAGCGCTTAGACTTCATCAATGAACAGCTGCGCCGCCAGGACCATGCCGAGCATACATTTAAGGATGCGGACGAGGCTATGCGTGAGTACGCCCTAATTACGAATAAAACCGTCGACCCGTTGGGCTCTGAGCCGCAACTTTCAGACTTCTACGAGCCCTCAGATTAACAGAGGGGGCGTGAGGTGGCGTTCATTATACTGGGTATGGCTGCGACTGGGCTGGTTGCAAGTAGGTCATTTGGAGACTCGAGCGTTTACTGTATATGGATCGTCCCATGCAAGAGATCTACAATAGTCCTAAGGGATACTGGAAAGGCATTACTGCTATCAAGAAGCTTGCGACAGAAGCGAGGGTTTCTGAGGAAGTTGCCAGGGGGTGGCTAACAAAGCAAGCTATATGGCAAATATACCTGCCAGTGCCAAAACACATTCCCAGGCCAAAGTTTGATGTCCCTGTCCCCAATGAGGTTCACCAAGCCGATCTCTTATTTCTTCCTCATGACGTTGTGAAGCGCCGGAATTACAAGTATGCCCTAACATTGGTTGATGTGGCCTCGCGCTACAAAGCGGCTGAGCCATTGACTACAAAAGAGGCTAAGGAGGTCGCAGGTGCACTTGAGAGGATATACAAACGAGGACCGCTGCATTGGCCTAAACTACTTCAGGTGGACCCCGGACGGGAGTTTATGGGTGCAGCGAATCAGCTGTTAGTAAAACATGGAGTATCAGTCAGACGTGGCCGTGTGAATATCCATCGAGACCAGGGTATAGTGGAACGCTTTAACCGAACCCTTGCTGAACGACTCTTTGGTCACCAGTATGCCGTAGAGTTAAGGGATACTGGAAAACGATCGACTGAGTGGGTTTCTCGACTGCAGGCTGTAGTCTCTGCGATAAATAATGAGGTGACCCGCTTGACTGGAAAAAAACCTAAAGATGCTATAAAGGCAAAACGAGTTGCACAAGAGCCCTCTGCAGTCGTACAAGGGCGCCCTCTGGGGGTCAAAGAGCAAAAGCTTCCCTCTGATGTTGGCGTTCGCTACCTCTACCAGCCTGGTGAGGCAGAGCAAGACCACCGGCGGCGGGCCACTGACCCTGTGTGGTCACTCAATGTTTACCGGATTGGAAGCTCTGTCACTAAATCTGGTGAGCCTGTACTATACTATTTGCTAGATGGACCTCTCCGTGGCTTTGTAAAGGAGGAGTTGCTTGTGGTGCCGTCCGATACCCAGTTGCCGCCAGACGGTATTATCAATTAGACTAATAGATATCTATATATATAACAATGGTAGTATTTGACAATAAGTGCCCATAGATATTGCTCGGAAAGAAAGTCCCCTGTAACAGGCCCTGTACGCAAGAGCAAGAGTTTTGTGGATTACACAGATATAAGATAAAACATGGTGTCATTAATCGTCTTTGTACGGGTTGTCAGAAGGCTATAAAAAATAATAAGGTAGGATTGTGCATGGATTGTGGGTTCGATAAAGTCAACCATAGTGGTCTTCGACTTGCCCAAAAAATTGTTTCACAACGGCCTATAGCTGGGGACACGCCAGTCGGCGCCACTGAACGGGGATTCCCCACTGTATAAAAATAGAAATCTTGTAGCGCTGTCAACAACATGGATTGGCGGCTAGGTGCGACGAAGCTTGGCACCTTGTCAGAGACGGGTGTTTACTGCATAGGTCAAAGTCCGCTCGCTGTATTGTTGTTGCCTTTTGTGTATCAACGAATTCCCTTTTAGACTAATGGAACTGTATAGTAAACATGACTCATAATCAGCGAGCACGTGAAGCCCAAAACGACTATGTTTCAATTCACGGTTTTCAGCCTCCTTATCCACGCTCTAAGGCTGCACTCAAAGCACTCCAAGTGCGTAATGAATATGACCGTACATACAAGGAGATTTTCGCTAGATTAAAGGCTGGGGTGCGTGCCACCCCTGTCCCCACTCCTGCCCCACGCAGACCAGTCCCTGCCCCACGCAGACCTGTCCCTGCCCCACGCATCCCCATAACCCAGTCCCCAGTCCCCACAGCGCGTCTTGCCTTCAAGAAGACTAAGTGGGCTGTTAAAAACTATTTGCGTGGATGGGTGATGAACGTTCCTGAGTCTCACCCCCTTAGCTCGGACCTTATGATGTTCTTTAAGGGCATGCGTCGGAAGATGCATAAAGTTTTGACTGGTGACCTGGAAGAGCTAGGTGGAATCAAGTGTCAGTTTGCCCTTAAGGTAAGACTCTCCAAGCACTCAGATGATGACAGCACTGAGTATTTTGAGCCTGTATTGCGTAATAAGCAGCAGGTGGTTCTCTCCCTAGAAGATATTAACGATGAGCTGGACCAGTGCAATGCTATTATCCAATAGCGGTTGGAGAAGTGGACCAACCAAGGTTCTGGCTGGGAGTTTCAGGCGGTCACAACTCTGTGGATTGATATTGCCAACTACCAGCCATTGAAAGGTGGCTCCTACCTGAAACTGCCGAGAAAGCTGGCGGTAAAGAAGGCAATTAGAAACGTAAAAAACACAAACGACCCACACTGCGTTCTATATTTCATTGAAGCGGCTCTGCACCCGGTTGCCAAGAACCCGCAGCGACCATCGAAATATAACATTAAGCCGCTCTTAAGACTCTTAGAAGGAAAAGGCGTGGACTATCCAACACCTATCTCGCAGATTGAGAAGATAGAAAAACATGCTAAAGTAGGCGGCCTGAATGTCTTTGGCTGGGATGGAAAGGCCACCATCGTTCACCGTATCAGCAGACAGCCTGGTCCATGTATAAACCTCATGCTGATTGAGGAGGACGGTAGGTTTCATTACACGCAGATCGAAGACCTGAACCGCCTGCTGTATGACCAGAGTAAGTACGAGCACCGCAAGTTCTTCTGCGAGCGATGCTTGCATGGATACACCACTGAGAAACTGCTCCTGGCGCACAAACCTGAGTGCATGGGTATCGGGCAGACTGCTGTGCGAGTTGACATGCCTGAGGAAGGGAAGAACATATTATCCTTCCAGAACTGGCAGAAACAGCTTGCTGTCCCCTATCTTATCTATGCCGACTTTGAGGGGCTCACAGTGAAGCTTCCGGGACCTGCGCCTAATCCTGGTAAGAGCAACACGCAGAGAACGCAGGAGCATGAGCCATGTGGTTACGGCTATGTGGTTGTCCGATGTGATGGGCAGACAGAACCCCCTGTGGTTTATAGAGGAAGCGATGTTGTGGAGAAGTTCTTACAGGCTCTGCAGCAGGAGAAGCAAAAGATCAAAGCAGTTCTGTCCAAGCCTGTCCCTATGCGGATGACTCGGGAGGATAGAAGGGCACATAAGGCTGCAACTCACTGTCATGTGTGCAAGAAAAAACTGGGCTGTGACTCTGTTCGCGATCACTGCCATATAACAGGCTTGTACAGAGGGCCAGCCCATAACGTGTGTAACCTGAAACTTCGGCTGAGTCCCAAGACAACACCCATCCCTGTGGTGTTCCATAACCTGCGGGGCTACGACTTCCATCTCTTGATGCAGGGTATAAGCAAAGTGGAGGGCAATATCAACTGCATCCCAAATAACATGGAGAAGTATATCTCCCTGTCGGTCGGACTGTTGCGCTTCATTGACAGTGCACAGTTCCTCCTAGCCTCGCTCGACAAGCTTGTGTCTGCTAACAACCCAGATGCCTTTGCTGTGACGGCGGAATACGAGCCAGACCAGATGAAGCGGCGCTTGCTGCTGCGTAAGGGAGTGTATCCCTATGAGTTCATGGATGGCTGGGATAAGTTTGATGCTCCACTGCCGCCGATCCATGATTTCTACAGCAAGCTCTCTGAACAGGGTATATCTGCTGCAGACTATGAACACGCCCAGAAAGTCTGGAACGCGTTTGGTTGTAAAAACATGGGGGACTACCATGACCTTTACTTACGCACGGATGTACTGCTCCTGGCCGATGTGTTTGAAACATTCCGCAAAACCTGTCTTAAGCAATATGGTTTGGATCCGGCCCACTACTATACCAGCCCCGGTTTGTCGTGGGATGCGCTTCTTAAGAGCACAGGGGTGGAACTCGAGCTTCTCACAGATTATGACAAGCACCTGTTTATTGAGAAGGGGCTGCGCGGTGGGATAAGCATGGTATCACATCGCCACGCTAAAGCAAACAACCCATACGTGGAGGGGTTTGAGCAGGATAAGCCAGCGAGCTATATCCAGTACCTCGATGCCAACAACCTGTATGGGTGGGCGATGAGCCAAGCCCTACCTACTTCGGGTATTGAGTGGGTGGAACGGCCTGAGAACCTAGAGATCCAGGACCATCCCGATGATGCTGAAACGGGGTATATACTTGAGGTTGACTTGGAGTATCCTGCTGCGCTTCATGACGAACACAACGATTACCCCCTAGCGCCGGAGCGGCTTCTTGTGCAAAATGAGTGGTTGTCAGACTACCAGAAAGATCTCCTAGGTGCATTGGGGAGCACCGGAAATGGAGTTGAAAAGCTGGTGCCCAACCTGCGGAACAAGGAGAACCTCAAGCTATATCTGTCTTTGGGGTTGAGACCCACCAAGATTCATCGTGCGCTTGTCTTTGACCAGAGTCCATGGATGGAGCCTTACATAAGGATGAATACAGATCTGCGCAAGGCCGCCAACAGCAACTTTGAGAAGGATCTCTATAAACTTATGAATAACTCCGTCTTTGGTAAAACGATGGAGAATCTCCGGAGGCGAGTCGACGTCAAGATTGTGCGCTCATCGGGAAAAGAAAAAATACGTAGGCTTGTGGCCAGCCCTGCCTATGCTCGACAAAAAGTGTTTGACGATGATCTAGCTGCCCTGCATATGCACAAGACTCGCTTAGTGCTGAACCGTCCCGTCTACGTTGGCATGTGCATTCTGGACCTCTCCAAGCACTTGATGTATGACTTTTACTACAATACCATGAAGGCTAGATATGACAGTAATATTAACCTGCTTTACACAGACACAGACTCGCTGCTGCTTGAGATCCGTACCACTGACGTCTATGCTGATATGAGGGAGGATGGGCGTCTCTTTGACACTAGTAACTTTGACCCTTCTCATGCCCTGCACAGTGACAAAAACAAAAAGGTTCTGGGTAAGATGAAGGATGAGTGCGCTGGCGTGCCCATCAAGGAGTACGTTGGTTTGCGCCCTAAGATGTACTCTATCCTGATGTCTGATGAGGGCGAGATAAAAAGAGCTAAGGGTGTGAAGAAGGTGGTGGTGAAGAAGCATCTACGACACGCTCAGTACGTGGAGCACTGTTCGCCCAAAAGCAGTTTCGCCACGGAATGAACATGCTCAGGAGTGACTGCCATAAAATATATGGGCTCCACGTTAACAAGGTGTCTCTCTCCCCCTTTGACTCAAAGCGATGGATAGCTCCAGGTGGTGTAGACACTCTGGCCTATGGGCACGCGTCGATATGTTGAACATATGAGAGCTGAGGTATAGAATGAGCACCGATGAACATATTGGGGTGGCCGAGCTGCAAGCAGATGTGGAACATATATGGGAGGAGAAGGTGGACCTTGAGAATGAGGTGAGGGATTTGGAATCAAAGTATGAGGACCTTTTGGAGCGCGTGAGTCGTTTAGAAGAGCTTATTCCTCAGGGTCCTGGTGTAGAGGAGAAGGTGAGGGAATTGGAATCGAAGTATGAGGACCTTTTGGAGCGCGTGTGAGTCGTTTAGAAGAGCTTATTCCTCAGAGTCCTGTTGTAGATGGTTGACATTGCTGTCGCCCTCTTTAGTGGGCCTATACCATAGGGGCTGGAAGGGCTGGGCTAATATAGGGTGCGAGCGGTAGCTCATGGAGCCACCCTGTATATGTGTGTTTCTGGGTTGCACCATATGAGATCAAGGGCGCTAACATCTATACTACTGGTCCACATTCCGTCAAGGGGCCACAGTGTTATAATCGAACCATATGAGATAGGTGTGCATATGAGATAGGTGTGCCAGTTCACTATACACTGGTCCACATTCCGTCAAGGGCTGGCACAGTGTTTTAATCGAACCTGCAATATTCACCAGTGCATGCACTTCCACAGTCATTGCATGATTTATATATCTTACATTAGCGTCGATATTGTTAAAATTACGTTTAATAGAAACAATATGTGTCCATTGTAATCGAAATGGATATTTCTGTTTGGTGCTGGCACAAATCATTCAACCGAACAAATGCTAATCTATCGCAAGATAACTTCCTTATTAGTGTTCACCTTCAAGCAATATGTAGATCTGCAATCACTAATTCTCCAATAACTGCATTTTTAAGTAACCAGCTGGTTGCTAGCTCTGCGGTCATTTCTTAATAATCTGCATCCTAATTTTTGGCGCTGCTTAAAAGTAAATATATGCCAGTAAGTTATGATGCATGTACCACAATTCATCAGAATTAGGTGCGCTTATCAATGTTTATTCGGGCCAGTGCATGTCAGATTCTAGTCGGTAATTCAGGCTGCTTACAGGCCTGACAGGGCCAGTAATATGTGGGGAACTTGGTAGCAATAACATGGTAGTATGGATATTTGACCTGTTTACAAGGAATAAACATTTGTTTTGTAGTGCTCCTGAATATATAGTAATAGATTTTGATCAGCTTCTAACGTAAAGGTACATTTTCTAGTGACCAGAAATCGATAGAAGCATCGGTCAAACTTAGTTGTGTTTCGTAATCGAAACCACTAAACAACATTGATCTTAGCTTACGAATCATTGAATTGCAGGAGCCGGCGTATGGTCGTTGGTAATATGCTTAACTGTGAATTGCACTATCACTCATTATGGGATGTATTATTTCAAAACCCACAGATGCCGGTTTGCGGTTCCCTTGATTCACCTAGTAAGCGTAACTGGTAATGAAAGATGATGTTACAGTTGGATGTATTGACGTGGCGTTAACGGCATATGGCGCATGATAATAATATCGTGTACAGTATCAGACACAACCCAATTGAACAATAACCGGCGGCAAATGAAACAGGGTTTTTTAAGCTTACCAGCCAATGATAATCGTTTGTTCTATCATAAAACAGACAAAATTTACGTAGGATGCCTGTCGAACATCCCCACAAACAATATATATAGTCAAATAATGACCTACGCTTTGTCTTCTGCTGAATTTCTTTTCTTTGAAAGTGATTAGTTCATGTATGACGTGCTATAAACAAGAAAAGCTTTCCTGTGACCGTCGCAGTATGCAGTTGCTGCCCAGGAACGACTACTACAGCTGCGCCACTCTACAAGCGTCGTGATTGACATCGCTGTCGCGGATTGCATTTCGGAATCGATTGGTACGACGGTCTAACCTTCCAAAACTAGGTAAACTATAGCACAAAATATTGATGATGCGCGAAACGCTGACGATATCTTGTATGAAAGATCACAAATAAATTCAAACCTGTTGCTCATGAATATCACCAGGAAATTTTAGACAACAATGAATCTTAGGACATCAAGACACTCCGTTTTATGGTCAACATTTTCATATTCACTCTTCAAATTTCTCTTTGCGCTTATATATAGCTTGGATGAAAATCTTTCAGCAGCTAGAATAGAAAATATTTAGCTGCAGTTATGGACAGTGAATTACATTGTATGCGAAAACTGCCTAAATTTTGACAACTGCTGCAACATGATGGCATTGATAACCAACTCAGTGGCCTTCAAGTGGTCTACCATATCAAATCATTCAAACTATATGGGGTAAATATTATCATTGTTGGTGTATCTATATTTCCAGGCCATAACACTTCTACATGATTAGCAACATACGTCGGTTCACATCTGCCATCTGTAATGTATTGTTATCTTAATTATTGCATGTGGAAATCAAATTGGACATATAACAGTGCCTGGATTGAAAAAAAATGCACCAACACAATTACATTGGTAATGATCAGTACGACCTGGTTTTACTTTTCGTTCAAGCAAGCTGACGAATAGTTAATAGGATGAAACGGGATTAGGAGCATGAAAGCAATACATTGTTAAGCAGTCCAGATAGCGCGAAACTATTCGTCGCATAACTACACCCCAAACTAACGGAACAAGTACATTTGATTGCCTATTCTATCTATCTACATACAATGATCGTCTGTTGTATGAATTGTTGCGATAATTGGATATGTTTAATCCAATAATCACATTCGTATGCGCTTGCCTAATCCTCACAAACCATGCCAATTTAGCTTTTCACACGAATATGTTCTGTGCCTCAGATACAAATGGTAATATTTTGTTGGATTCTTGACATATTACCGCACGTTCGCCTTATTATTGCTAACAAGATGCCATATTGTACATCTTGTTGGCATCTACCGGATCCAATAGGTGTCATTATAAAATGTACTGCTGACATGCATTAAAGTAATTAACCTTAATCTATTTTATATGAATGTTCATTGTTGCGTCAACTACCGCAAAATTGCTGAGTGTTAAGTAAAGTCGTTTCTGCCGAAAGATATGCAGTTGGCCATTTTAGAGTTTCCGCCGTCTCTGCCTGCGGTTCTGCCGTTTTTCTACTTTGACCGTTTTTGACCACTGTAAGCGCTTGTTTCGAATGGCAAATCGATAGATATGTTTTGTATTCTCATACCACAGCAGCACTATTTCGCCGATTAGCGTTTGTGGTGTTAATGCTTATTGAGGCGATGAAATGACCGTTTAAGTAATAATTACAATGCTAGAATTTTTAAACATAACTGCTTCATAACCACTTCCATTATTAAGGACATTAGTTACGTGTCGAAGGCTAGCACTAATAATTATACGCAGATATATAATTAGTAAGGTCCCGGTTAGATACCACAATCCCTAACTTCAAAGGGTTTGAATATTTTTTTCATGAATAATCACGATACACAATATAAAATGGGTGACAGTACCGTGAGTCTTCACAGCTTACGCTAATGAAAATCTTTAAATTATTTTATTGCATTTAGTTGAGCCATGTAGGTTGTATTAACGTTTACATTTTTGTGGATTCGTATTTGACACCCATCATCGGAACAATGACAGTAATGATTTGAAACTAGCTCAGTGAATTACTTCCAATCAAATACTGGCGTACTGGTTAATTTTTTCCGGAAATTGCTCTTTGATTTTCTCAAGCTGCTGCAATTACTATCAATTGGAGATGAAATCAACAAATAACGGTCACAATGTTTAAGGATCTTATTTTCTTGGATGTGTACATTATAAATAGGAAACTACTAATTCAGCATAAGTAACAGGTTGCAATAAATATGCAACGAGCGAAAATTTCTGCAATCACTTCAGTCGTTCCATGAAAAGATTCAGTGCCTATAATGCGACGAGCTCAGCAATTATGTCTTTGTTCGTTAGCGTGCATTATGCTGCTCGTTGAGTTGATTTAGCCAAGCGTTTGCGTGTGAAACCATTGGAAGTTATGCCAATGATATTACCTGTGCTGCTATGTCGGTCAATTTAATCACCCAAATAAATTTGTGATCCATAGCCTCGTCTTTGGTTAAACATTTCATCAGAAATCTGGTTACATGACATGACATCATACAAACATATTCCCTAAGCTAGTGAAGTGTTTTAGGGTGTTAATGCTAAACTCAGGCTTATTTAATATTTACGGGATATTAGGCAGTGAATGACCATTCGTCAGCAGATAGAAATTATTAAATGAGCATCAACGCAGTCTTGGTAGCCAGCTTGACGCGATACCAATACCTAAATTGTTTCATGGGAGACCGTTTAAAATTTACGTGATCTAGGACACGGCCGTCTGCTAATCAACCCAATTTATAAGCGCGCTAATTGATTAAATGGCGGTTGTTGTATAAAATTGCTCAATTGGCGGAGGAAACTATGCAATGTATTCCATCCCTTAATAGATATAGCGGCGAATAAGTCAGGGCCGTCTCTATGACGGGCGTTGTAGTCTTTTCTCTACCGTATCTCGTGTTAATTGGTCAATCAAAAGCGTCAGCGCGGTAAACTGTTTCTTGTCATGTTTGTGCAATATAATGGTTTCCATACAGGGTCAGGATGATAAGATTATAGAGAAATAGCATAGTCTTAACACGAATCCTCAGTTTACCGTTTGTTTATCGTTTTGTTTTGCAGAGATTAGAATACACATAGCTATTGATTTATTCAGTTTTTGGGACACATGCAAGCATTTTTAATGGCCGAAATATATAACACATTCAGGTGTTATAATGAAGGATATCGCTGACCTGTAGAATAGCTCCAATTACGATCAGCTACATAACAAGCGTAATATATGACTAGCACGATACGCAATGATATTTACTAGACGATCATTATCATCAATCTGAGAATGGCAGGGTGAATTTGCATCTGTTAATCAGCATGTTTGAAAAAAGTTACACTGGCAGCTCGAGTATTTGTTTACTTGGAACGATAGATGCCACTGCGCCTTTTTAAGCCCGCGAGTTTTCCAATTTGGTTAAATGGTTAAATCATAAAAGTTCATCTTGTAATCTTGATCTACCATTCAAATGGGCCTGAAATAATACAGGTCAGCATAATCGCCGATATTGTTCGGTAGAGCGTATGCATGCAAAACCGAGGACAAAATATTAACTGCAAATAAGACCAAATTTAGTAAATTCCAATGTAACAACGTATTATAAGCGTGTACACATTCGTAAGTCAGTTCGACGAAGAGGTACTGCGCATGCTAACGCAATATGGGTTAATTGATGCTTCGATGGAGAAACCTGCCAATTAGCACCTGAGGTGGACATTCAATCGGCAGGACCACACATTTATAGATCCGACTTTTCAGGATGTTTAAGGAGTACATGACAGCGATTATGGCGTATTTCACATGATAACGAGCGAGGATGGCTTCTATGTGTACTGATATGGGTAGAAATACGATGAGTAAAAGTCTCGTCCCCGTAGACTTGATTTATCAATCGTATTCTGACAGTTATTACTTTTCTATCTAGCCTGCTTGGTGTGCCAAATATCACTGATCCCATATCACCCTTGGTTTGGACCATTAGGCTTGTACATTTCCATTCAAGCGCAGCATTTTAGTGTGACACTTCTATTGTCCTCGCAATATTGATCCGTGCTAAACATCTGTATATACATTATCTTTACTGTTGCAGCAACGATTGCTGGGCAATTGATGTTGAATGCTTCTTGGTACAAATTCGGTTATTATTGCAAGCATGACATCCTGGACCCGTTGCAACATGTCAATGGTATTGTCATGCTAATGTAGGTTGGTATATATCTTTCCCAATCTCCTCGTGACCAGGAAGAAACAAGGAGTCAGTTCTGACACATTTCCACAGGATCATTGTTATTGTCAACTTATGTACAGTCGTCAATAGCACTACTACATTTTAACTGTGCTGTTACACTTTTGTAATATTGCGGAGCACGGCTGATTGTAGGCAAAATACTAGCATCAATAAATATCCAGTTGTAGTGTGTAAATAAGTTATTTCTCAACAATTTGTGTTATGTTCACGAATAAATAAGCACAAATGGTTCGGTGCGTTTCAAATAAACTGCAGGAGTTAAAGCGCGTGAAGTGTAGTTCCTATGCGAGTGTCGAGATGGGCTTCGTCTGTAGAGAACTATCAAGTTTCAATGTTTACACCAATTCGCATATTACACTTCGGTGACGTTCAAAGCTTAAGAACGGTTAAAAGTACGCATGTTAATGGTTTCTTTTAATAAATATTTGTGACTTAACGAGTTAAGCAAATTGTCTTGTTTAGGATTTCGCCTATGATTGTTCGATTATTTAAGAACATCTCAAGTGGCTTTGATTTGAAGAGATAACTTTATTTGTGGTACGCTAGAAAATTATGACTTCAAATATTGTGCTGTTGTCAGTCAGTTCAATCAGCATAGGCAGCCGATTACTATCTCTACCAGTGACCAACCCTAACCATAGCATGGCAGAAAACATTGCAGTTTTATCTCTACCAATTGATGGGTCCTCTTAGCCGTCGAGTGCTCTGGTGAATTCGTATAAGTAAATTTAACTATAATTGCTCTATAAGGTGGTCATAGGTTGCTTCCTTATGCATTATGTCTAATTTCATTAACACTTTTGCACGTCACTGTGACGAATATGGAGAGGTGTACGTGCCAGCATGTTATTACTTATATATGGATCGTAAATTGGCTTTAGGCACCTTTAAAATTCGCGTCGGCAGTGTGGATACGCAGTCACTCAGATTAGTTCCGGTTGAACCTTAGCAGCCCAGTTCTATTTTCAAGCAGCCTGGTTCCATTGTGGAGGGAGCTAAACGCACCACGGAGAAGCAAATGTGCTTATAAATTCAGGCACCCATCGGGCTGATGTCATCAAATCAGTCCTTAATCTACTTTTGCTCTATCGTATTTTTGGCAGGGCATTCGTAGACTTAATGGGCATTATTGAGTTAGAGCTACAAACAGTGGTACAGACAGTTCATGGTATTTACTTTGGGTAACTTCCGTTGTTACACAAAGAAGCGAGTACATCGGTATTATAGGCTGGGATTAAGCTAGCCAAGGGGAAGATGACTCGATCCCTTTCTGTATGAGTATGACATCAGGAATACGCAGTTGGCCCTTAAAGCTTATTCAGATACGTAAATGATGATGGCGCAAGGACAAATTATATTTTCGCACCACTTATCCAACATATTACCGGCACTAAATTACATGCCCACACTTTACTTAAGCGTTAGAGGCAATAATGGACGGCACGTCTTCCATCTCAATTAGGCTGACAATTAATTTAACCCAAAGGTTGATATACGGTGAACATATTTCGACATGATGAATCACGCCAACGTAGCGTTGTCAGACAACTTTCAAAGCAAACAATGCTATAATCGCCTGAATACACTCCACCTTATGTGACTTTAGTTCATGTCGCATTTTGCTGTTTGACATCTGATAGTAATTACGCATGGTGTCTTAATTGGTCGCTGATAGTAACGAGATAGCGGAATAGGTGCCCTGTGGAGTATATCCGGACGAAAAAATATCTGTTATCATCGACATAATATCTGTTATCAGCAACATAATGGACCATTGGGTATTGTATACAGTTGTACAGGACTATGTTGTAAGGCCTGTTGGCACAAAACCCTAATAAGCCTTTGAAGCATTGATAATACAATTGACGGCTCGAATAGTGAAGCAATACATACGTGTTGACGATTTCATTTACGGGCATACTTTACAATAATAGCAATTTTCAGCCATGATCTTTACCCAAACCATGCATAAAACAAGCAGGCGCTTTACTTCACAGTAAATGACCACATCCTAATGTGGTCGCTCCAACAAATTGCCATTCTTGAAAATTGCTAACTGTCTATGCCAGGATTCAAATCAATATGCCATATATATATTTGTTGCATAAATCTGATTACCACATATTGTATCAGTTGCAACAACTTTAGTAGTTTTGGATAGCACATAACGTATTAATTTTTTCCAAGGAGTTGTTTCAGTATCAATAGTGCTAAGAAATTTCACATTGGGTTGAGCAAAATATGACTCCTCCATATGAACAATGCATCCAACAGCTGCTGTTGTTCGCATAACGTACAAAAACCATATAAGTAGCTTAACCCAAGTAACGTACGTTGTGGTACATTATATTACAATGTCCTGGCTAACATAGTGCGCAGTCAATGTGTTCATAATCATGATGTTGCTTCTATGAAGTCAAACAATATTCTTCAAATGCAAAGACGCGCAAACATATTCTGTTCATTTAGATACAAATTCACCGTAGCCTCTTTAAAGGCACTGAAGTAGAAGAACCAAATAATAATGCATTTCTTATCAACACGCATTTCAAAATACGAAAGCGCCACGATGGATATTGGTACTGTGGTGCAAAATGGCCTATATTTGACTTCGATGAAAATGTCAGTCAACACTTGATCAAGGTGCGGCGCTACTCTTGCCCAATCGGAAGAATTCCGTTTATAGCCTAATGTATATAAGTAACTAGACCATTCCTGGATAATTGCCTTTAGGCAGCAGCTCAATGGTACTCTGGCAGCTTCCTATATAAATTTATTATTCAGTCATTTTCATGCTTCTTGATAGCAACTCTTTGCATCATCATTTCATTATCACGCTGAACACTATAAGGTTGCTTATTGATCCTATCACCAGGCGCCATATGGCCTCACCGCGTTCCGGCTTAATAATCGCTTCGCCAGTAATCTATATGATGCAATATACTCCTCTAATAGCGTTTATAAAGATGATACATGTGTAACATTTTGTCATTAGCAAATAGGCTGTGCACATCCAAAACAAATTATAAATGTAATTCTTAGTATTCCATGTTATTGTGATATTAGCAACTGTGGACCGCAACAGACTAAAACAATGAGACCCCCCATCCTACCCCCCTCTCCTACCAGTCCGAGGTCCGACCCCCTATATATATATATATATATATAGAGATATATATATATATATATAGAGATATATATATATATAGAGATATATAGATAGAGAGATAGAGATATATATATAGATATATAGATATATAGATCTCTATATATATATATATATATATATATATATAAATATATATATATATATACTATATATATACATATCTATATATATATATATATATATATATATATAATATATATATATATATATATATATGGATATGTATCCATATATATATACACACAATTATATACGTACAAATTTACCCATATATAGAGATGTATGTATGTATATGGAATATATAATTGGAACCATATATATATATACATACAATTATATACGTACGTATTTACCTATATATAGATATGTATGTATATGAATATATATAAATGTATACACATATATATATATATATATATATTATATATATATATATATATATATATATATATATATATATATATATATGTATATATAAATATATAAGTATATGCATATTTATATTTATTTATATACACACACATATATATATTTAGTGCACGTAGTTTTATATATATAAATAATTATAAATGTATATATGAACTTATATACAGATAATTAAACAATTATATGAATGTTTATATGTACATATCGAATTATATATATACAGAATCGTATATATAGATAATTATATAAATATATCAATGTATATATGGATATGTATGTGTATATATACGTATTTAAAACGTAAAAAATTGGAGATATACACATGGGTATGTATGTATGCATAAATATGCATGCATCTATATATATGTGTTTAGATATATATATTTTGAACGAAAAAGTGCATTGACTTGTTGTGGACACAGTGGTATATACTTTCGTGGACCAAAGTCCACGAAAGGTTGTCGGTTAGTCCACTAAAGGTCGCGTTCGTGCTAATATATGTATATATATGAATATATATATATATATATATATATATATATATATATATAATATAGATATAGATATATAGATATATATATATATATATGGGTATATCTGTATATATAATTTATAAGTATATATATATATATATATAAATATATATCTATATATATACATATATATATATATATATCTCTGTATATATCTATATCTCTTATTTACATATAGATATATATATACTCTCTATATAAATGTATCTCTATATATATATATATTATACTATATATCTATATATATCTATATATATATATATATATATATATATATATATATATATATATATATATATATATATCTCTATGTGTGTGTGTGTGTGTGTGTATAAACATATGAATGAATGAATGAATGTCAGTTATAAATGCAGACAAATATCGTACAGAAATAATAAATCAGATCACACAAACTGTTTCGCGCCTTAGGCGCGTGCTAATATGAGGTTCTCTTGACCTGCTACTTATTCAAATGATTAATATGCGTATGTAACTGTTTTGGCAATTCAACAGGAAAATCGGCTATAGATAGTAAGATAGAACCCTACTTAAATTAGATAATTAATAATCCTGAAATCGTTGCGCAAGCAATTGCTTTACTCTTCAATTATGGTAACCAACTATTACATCTGAATCTCTCACTTCGATACAACAGTCATTGGCAGATAGATTGCCACATGCATTTCATGTCTTTGAGTAATTCTGATGAATTGTTAGAGCAAGCAGCAGAAAATATCGTAGTGTATGAAGACCTCGATATCAAATGCTTTCATTGAGCCTCTTGAAAACCATTACAACCCAAAACATACGATGGTTTGTAAATATTCGCTACGATGAACATATATAAACCGTCTTTTAAGGTTTATATACGCAAGAAGGTTTTGTTCCGAAAGTCAGGGACATAAAATTTCATCAGTTAAATGTGGGGTCTTCTACATATTGTACAGAATTACCGACGAAAGGCTAATATGCCTCTATTCGGCTAGGCATGTGACGCTATTTTTTGTGTCAGGGTTCTCTACTCGCAGGTGTATTACGACTCTTTTTGGACCAGCAAGGGAAACTATCTGCGATGCTTCACATATCGCAGCGCACTTTGCTTCTATTGGTTTCGGTTTGTCTACGTCTTCATTTGATTCCCGTGTACAACACTTTCTAAAACGCGATATGTCTACCTATAACAGTGCAAGGCGAGACTTACATCGATTCATGCTTACCCGTATTGGTAGTTATCGTGCCTAATTCGATATGATGCTTTACAATTAACCATGCAAGAATAAATATGCAACATCTGCATGCTGCAACTAACTGGCTGGACCTGACGTTCCTAATTTATTGCTTCCTTACGAACACCTGCCTCGCCTCATTGATTTTCTTTTCCTGGAAATGAGCTAATTAAGCTAGGGCGAATTAGCCTTAACGGGCAAACAAAGATTAATATTCCGTAATGAGGTAAGGACAAAATAAAAATCCGCATGAAAATGATGTTGAAAGATGTTTGATTCATTGTAGGTCCTATTTATAACATTTACATATTTGGTTCAGGTGCATGCCGTTTAGATTGTAGGCTAAATCTCATTTTCCGCATTAGAGCCGGTTACCTGAGGACCATTTGTCAATATTTTATCATCTTCACAATATTGATCGGCGTAAACATGTTTTGTCTCCTATTCCTGACATACCCCATACAGCGTCCAAGCACCGAGACACAGTTGGCTTTCATATATCACACGATACAACACTGACGCTTTGGTGTGGCTAGACATGCAACGAGATAGAAATGGCAAACTAGCGAGCTCGGCATCTTGATTGCTATCCGGTGGCGCCTTGCAGTGGCATCTGATACTGACAACGGCTGCATCCAGACTGCGCCATGAAAAGGATAGTGACAGCCGGTTGCTTTCGCATACGGCATTATGGGCATCATTCTGTCACAAGAAGCTCGAGTAGCGGAGAAGGATGTCGACAGATCGATCGTAGCCGGCTCTTGCACTAGCTTTTACATCGCATGGACGACGTAATCACACACTGTTAACGAAACAACCACGTGCTACAATGACCACGTCTCTGTGATATGATTCTATTTGAACAGTGACTCACTAGATGATAACCGCAAGCGAAATTGCGTGGACGTCCAAGGCAAAGTACAAACACGATATAAATGGATCAATTGAGCAGTCGAAAGAAGTGAAATACAACATTCAGCTTCATATACACCGCGTTAGACAAATTTAGACAGTATTATTTAGCTTATGAATATCAACCTGCCATCATAACGAGGCGACGAGGAGAGGAAAATCAATACTACGTCGTCGGTGTGCGTTTCCACAGAGGCACTTAATTGCATCCTAATGGCCTGTGAACGTTATGTGAAGACGTTCTATATTCCGAATTGACAATGATATTATTAAGATATTGTAACGCAGCTACATGGCGACTTCGACGTCCGATGCGTTGGTCACGTTTAAGTGGTATATATAGGTTAGTTCACTGTATTTGTTGGACACAAGTGGCTGCGATGTGGTCGCAAGATGAAAACGTGGCTCCATCTTAGTGATAAGAAAATAAGTGAAGGTGAGCTATGCAAAGGTGCAACGGGGATCGAGAGGTTACTCTGCTCCATACTACTTCTGAGTCACTATAAACAGAATACTCCCGATCCAATGAAAAATAAGTTTGCTTAGAATTAATTATTAATTGACCAGGAAGCAGCAGCCTCGATGGCTTCTGGACAAAAGGCAGCAACCGACAGCATTTGAAAAGGATAAGGAATGGAATGATAAAAATACAGAGGATAACTATCATGCTTTATATGATGTAATGCATGATACGACACGTTGTGATGGCTATGAATGGGCAAGCTAGCAGTTGGATGACAGTGACCAATTTACAGCACTCAGTCATAATTTCGGCGGAGATTGGTCACATATGGTGGGGCGGTGCATTACGATCGTACTAATATTAGTCAAGAGCAATAGCACTGAATGTACACGCGTATCATTGGTTAGTTCCGTTTGCTACAATATGCGTTCAATAGAATCAGCTTGTGGCCCATTAAACAATGCTATTCAACACGGCTAGTTTTTCTGATAATGTAACTGTATCATCTAACGCCAACTAAACGACGTTAAGTTACATGCGATTCCTCTTACAAAGCCTCAACATATCGTGTATACTAATTAAGTATCAATAAACACAGGCGATTATTAAGGTGGCCCATGAAACATCCCAAAGCATAAATTGGTCCATCCATTAGCCGCATCAACAGTTTTAAGTTGAGTGCAAAAATTGCCATCGGACTGATTTTATGGTATTATCTTTTCGTTCGGGAACTAATATATCTGCGTTGATAACATTCAAGCACTAGGAGCAGGAGTAACACAAAATGACCGCATAATTTGCAACGTATGAATTGTAACTTAAGGGTCATTTACATAACCAACTGTTTGATCGGATTTTGCTCTAGAATCCGTCAAATCGTTTGAATCAAACTCTGGCAGTTCTTATGCCACTACGAACAAAAACAAAAAAATTACCCAGACAGTTGCTAAATTTCTGTTATATCTACATATTTGAAGTATTTCTAATGTCTTGCTCCTTATGAACAGCTATAATGTATTTGGATGTGCGGGAGTTATTGTACGTGTCCTTGCATGTGTCAATAGGTTTCATTTAAGGGAGCAAAACGCTGCCAAGTAATGTTAGCAAGCATTTTGGGGACCATCATTGTGCTATAAATGTTGATTTTAAAGGCAAATATTTGTATTGGCGACTCTACAGTTAGCAAGAACCAAAATCAAACCTCACAGCTTCATTTACACCATCAAATGGACGTCCAACTTGCGGTTGCACGATGGTAATCGTATTTGGAAGTTCCTGATCTTGCTAGAACCTACATCTATCCCTACAATCTGCTTTTAGTGTGCATGCGTTCGGGAAAAAATAGCTTTGCTCCAAGGAAAATATCTTGATGGAGGTGTTAGGTTTTTTTTTCTCATCAGTGCTCGCAGCAAATAATGCAGCTTGTTCTACAAGCTGATATATCCGTTGAAAGTTCGCAGATTGAAATTGATCGCATCTGAAATTCCTATTTCAAACACCATCACCGATAAAAGCTTTACAGTTAATGCAATGACAAAAATATCTACATTGCGCACAATGGATATATTCAACAACATATACGGCTGCCTAAAGTATCAATCGTGGAGACAATATCTATAGATAGCGCGTTATGCATCGATATTACACAGGTGTAGCAAGATAACAAGCATATTAGCATGTTTCATCATTGCAACAGCCGCGTAGCTGGTTTTAGAGGAAGAGTTAACTGAGCGTCTTGATGAAACTTCATTATACGATGATGCTATAATTGTAGCGGTCTTGTTTGAATATCACAGGCACTGAGCAAAAAGATTGATCCATCTAGCTTCTCTTACCTAGGTACCGAATGATAAATCACCATTTCCTTTAATGTGGAAACTGATCAAGACATAGCACTCCACTGGTGATGAACTGTCTGTCATCACTGTGGATAGACAGACTACGGTTACTCTGGACGCGGATGATCGATCGCCCTGATGTTTGCCATGCCTATTGGTTATCAGTTAGGTTACTGTGGCAGAGATAGTTTCTTGCTTAATATGCAAGTCAGAGTGTCTAACCAAATAAGTGCGCTTTGTCTTTGATGCAACTTGTTACACGTGCAATGAAAAATCTGACCTCACAATATTGAATGCATGATCTTGAGATAGCTGCATTTGTGAACGTTGATAATTTAGATGCTGCTTGCCAACAGCCGTTCGGATGAGAAGGTCAAATGATTAACATAAGCCCTACTCGACAAAATATATTTGAATACGATTACATTAATCTTATGAAAACGCCTAACATTAGCAACAAATAATATGTGGAGTTTAATGCATATTCTATGAATAGAATATAGGACTGGGGACTTCAAATAGAGGTTCTGATTAGAGGCAGCTGATACAAATAAGCCTCACTTGACCTAACACTTGAGTTGAATTCTGTTAGATAAACAAACACTTATGTTATCATGTCATATATATTGCAGACAATGGCTATTACAGTGATATGATCATATTATACTAAAGGCTGTTCTAACTGACGCTGTTACTAACAACAGACACCTGCAGTACAACCCGGAATATCGGTCACTTTATATGCATAATGTGGTCACATAACAACTTCCATCGTGTTTATGCACTAAGGAAATAGTGTGGCGGTGCACATAATTATAATGGGACGGATGTGCGAGTATCCAATGTCACCCATGTTATTATTGACATGAGATAGCAGTTGATTACCTCTTAACCAAAAGCTTTAATTTTCTGCAAAAGACAATATATTATAAATGAAATATCTCGCCGATTATCAGGGTGTTGGCGGCGCTTTCAACAATTCAACGTGTCATTAATCCTGATCCAAAATTTAGATAAATAATGTGAGCTGTAACACACCGTTTCAATGTGGTGATGCAATGTTTTTTTCGGATGAGTGACCTGCAGATTATTTACGAATGCCACTTGTTTGAGTGTAAGAGTAAAGTGTAATATTTTCGGCTAGTTTGGCAAATCCTGAGATGAATATATCGTAGATAAAGCGTCGAATGCAATGACCAGGCAAACTTGCTGCGCGTTATTTCAAAGAATACACACCAGCAGTGAAAATGTTGACCATCGTTGCCATTGTCTAGCGACAAATTACTAGGCCAATCTTTTAAAGCGCATTCAAACAAACGGACGAGTTTAAGTGAAAACTGCAAATCCTAACAAAAGTAACTACTTTCTCAGGCTAATCAATGCTCTCTTTTCGCATGCTATCTAGCCTTTACATACGTATTCTGACATTGACAAACATGCCACTTTAGAATGTATCATAAATAATAACTCATTCGCAACAACAACGCGTGTTCGTGTCATTTATGAAACATGTGTTGTTTCAAAGACGAGAGCGGGATTATTCTATTTGGATCCTTAATCACCAGTTGCAAATCAAATATCGAGTGCTCAGTTGTAATACCCAGTGCCTATCTCTTTACAGCGCCCGCTATGCTGTTTTCTTTGCCCTTTTTGTTAGCTGCACGTATGACCGTTCATGATCGAATAAAGCTGATGAATGACAATGACTTCCCTGCATTGTGCCTCCCCTATGGGAGGTTATCGGTAAAAGCGCCCAAGACAGTACATCTGGCTTGTATGTTCATTATGGATTCAGTATGGATGGCATTATCATTACAATGAGGGCTGGGAGGTCAGCTTAGATAACCTCGTGCATACTGCCTACTTTGGAAAAATGACCGACGATTCGGAAGCTTTTATACAGAAAACCATGAGTTAAGGCCAGCTATGCAGATTACTGAACCGTTAGAGGCAGGTCGGTACTCTGCATAAATAAAGCCACGGACTAAACATTGAACCTGCGCTAACAAAATGAATCAGGGTTCTGTTGTTTCTGGTAAATCTACGGAGAGCCCATCTCTGCTTTGAATACATGTAATTTAACATGCTTAGCATAGCTGTATTTCTACGGCTATATCATTCACGACCACACGTAGGTTTTGTTCTGGATCACATGACTGTAGTCACGACCCTCATCGACCTTAATTGCGCCATTTGGGAAAATAGCGATTGCAGGCGGACAATATTATGCACCCGAAATCGGATCATGGGCCAAAATACAAAATATCCAATTTACATACTTACGGGGAATAATCGAAAAAGCTATTCAGTGGCATATATACAGCATGTGACTAATTTCGATTGTTGAGGAGAGCTGCTGGGTAACATTTTCCGCAATAAATCTCTCTGGAATAATTCTGACATTTTACTTTGGAATTTCATTGCACAATGCTATCTAACTGTTGCTACTATTAGCTGCTATACAGCGAGCCTATCGCTATTCTAGCAATGGCAACTACCGGACGCAGCATATAAGAGGACATTCAATGGTGTCACACGGAAACAACCAAGATGTTTTTTTCGCACAACATAATATGTATTTCCATACTACAGCGATATCGTCTTGTTGTTTGAGATGTAGTATTTGTGATGCTGATTCATTTAAAATGTAATATGTCCCGTGGAAAACGATAACAACTGTAAAACAAAATAGCATACACACGTAGACTATTATCATATGCCCCAAACAATTCCACCTGCAGTACACTTTAATTACATCTGACCAATCCATTAGTAAAACAACTTTAAAAAATGATAATAAAATAGATTTCGACGAAATGGTGATAATCTCTTCTTTAGTACGACCCACCTTTACAAGAGCAGCACTTCCAATGTGGAAAAACTGCTATAAGCAGCAACAGGAGTCGTTATATTACCGTAGCCGCACATGAACAATGCAGCTTACTCGGCACCACCATAACGTACAGCATTTATTATGACAAAAGCGCCATCCGACGCAAGGCTCATACGTGCTTGTACTTGGGTTACATTTCAGAAGAGCAAAATCGTCGGCTCAAACTTCACCAAGTAGATCAGTAATGGAAATTTGGATGCGGGAAACCCCGTAGGCAAATCGGTGTAGGACATGATGAATATATGCACGGTCGGCATAATTGCCCCTAAACAGCATGCTGAATAATATGTGTGTAATACATTGAAAAACATAAAATTCCAATGAAAACTGTTCAGCTTTATTTATGTTGTTATACACATTGGATCATGAACAGCTACTGTACAAATGCGATAATATTAAATCCAACAGGAATACCTTACCTCAATATGTGGCTCTCATGATGTTTTCACTGAACGAGTAACTGCATACATATCTTCGTGTTGCTACGCCAGTATTGTATCGCGTGATCATGCCTCTGTGGCAAAACATTGCACTTGGCACATAAAGTAGATAATTATGAAGACATGGAAAACTTGTTCTGAGGAGAAAGTGGCGCGTGCGCTTTCCAATACTGCTCAGTAAGGATAGCACAGAATAACAATGGTGAAAATAACTCTCTGGTTCGTTCACAAAACGTTAAAGAAGTTAGTATTCATAAGCACGTCGCACCAGGTAAAAATTAAATTAACTCTGAATAAGATGTCTACATTCCCCCAATCAAATTTCTAAATGAAATGACTCCGCATTCTATCAGGTGCATCGTTTGACCCCGGCGTTATTATGACGTCTTTCAGCAACAGCACGTGGCCCAACATTGCCCCCTGTTCACTAGCCCAAGGCTCATACTATATTTATATTGATCCATTTGTCTTCTTCATCTGTCGCGCACGTGTTGTTAATGTGCTTAACATCAAGCACAACGCGTTGCATGATACAATTAAGCAGCTTTGGTTAGTCTGAGACCAAACTTAAAATGATTTGAAGATTGATAAGCCAAAGTCGATATCGGAGCAGTAGTATCGGGAGTGGGGTAACTATAAGGTTTTCAAATAGACACAACAGATTTATCTATTTCGAGTGATGTTTTCTCTACTTGGAGTGATGTTTTCTCTACTTGGAGTGATGTTTATCTATTGAGAGTGATGTTTATCTATTTGGAGTGTTGTTTTTATTCAACTCGTCAAAATTTTACAGGTACGCTCTAGTACAGCAACCCAGAAAACACATATGTACAGGGCAAGTATAGGAATTGGAGTAAACAGATAGGCAACCTCATCCTCCAAACCAATACAAACAACCCAGCGCAAACCAACATCCTCCACCGCGCAAGCCCAGGTGCCAAAAGTGCAAAAAACAACAGCCTTCGCCAGCCAAAGAGCCAAACACCCTATATGTACCCCCTTTTGAACAAATGCGAGTACATAGGTATATACCATGGTAAGAACAGCCCTACTATGAGAAGCCTATACCGAGATACGAACTGGAGCCTTGTCTGTTCGTGCAGCAAAGGAGAAATACCACATTTTGCAAGCAAGGTACACAAATATCCATGGAAAAGCCCCAGAAAATGTTCCACCTCCAAATACTATCCTAGACTCCAAAGGCCGCCCAGCACTGCCATGTTACGAAAAACGAGCGGAGAACTGGGATTGGCTAGAAAAGAAATTTTCCGACTTGTTTCTATCCAAAAGAGAGCTAGAGATTCTAGATTCTCTTGGGTTAGGCATCTACGAACGATACCAGATACCAAAGGATTTGTTAGAAATATATCTTGCAAGCTTCCAAGAACCAGTCCAGGCAGGCCATATTCTCGACTTTGTCTACCTGTACAAGTGGGGCCCCAGCATTGGCAAGCTTCGTATTGTTTCTTCGAGGCCCAAAAAAGCCGGCAAACCACACAGCAAATGCAATGGCGATTGTCTCCAAATAGGCCCATCTCCAAGGATCATCGAAGATCCAGATAGTACTTGTAAATGTGGGGCAATAGACCACTGTATCGATAGCAAGAAATGACCGTTGTGGAGCCACCGCAACATTGTCTGTGAACCCAGAAAAAAACCCCGCTTGTAGTCCCAGAGATGATAGAAATCCCTTCTTGTATCCAAAACATCCAGAATCTCTACGACGACGAATGCCTTGTGTGGTGCGTACGATACACAAAGCTCGCCAACAAAAGGACTGCCACTGGAGATGTCTCGCAGGAAAGAACAAATATCCAGATCTTCCCGATTTGCCACCAGGCCCATCGCCCCCAGGAAACCCATTGCCAAACTATGGAGATCCTACAGAACTAGAATTGCATCCACCTCGAACGGAGGGGTAGCGAAAAGCATCGGCGTTGCCAGCTGGAAAGTGTCTTTGTAGAAACGTTGCTGTCGCTAAAGAAAGACAAAATCGAAACAGAGTACTCATGTTCTTGGAACCCTCGGAAAGACCAACTGCAGTTCCAAGATACAAGAAGCTATTCGAGCATATGGGGGGTAGAAGCCCTCCGACTGGCTGCCGTTCCATTCTCTTGCAAGCTAGACAAACTTTGCCGTTAGCCACACCATTAATAGAACGCTAGCCATGCCGCGAATAGAAGATTAACCATCCTGGGAATTGAACATCATACATACTGATGAAAACTACGCGCTGGTACACAGGTGGCGGTTTATCGTATTCTGTCGGGAGTGAATCGTCTTAGCGAAGCTACAAGCGGTTAAATTAACGGTAAAAGATTTGACCGGAAACAAGAAAGAAAGTACGTTGGAACTACGTTTGTCGTCAAATTGATCTCATTCCTAAGAATGTCGTTCGGTGCAATAACAAAATGATATGTTGATCAAATGTAACAACTGTCTACCTTCAGCAGCAGCATTATATAATTGGATGTTCATAATATAAACAAGCGCTTCAGTCTGTTGCTTCAGCGATTTGTATATGTCCAAATACAGAACTAATGTTGGTTGCGTAGCGTGAAGTGGTTTCGGTGACATCATTCAAACGGGTGGATTATAACTCATGGGAATATTGTTCTGAATATCTCATAAATATTTTTGAATATCTCATAAACTCTTTGAGCTAAAATTCATGTACTGGCGTATTATGCAGTAGGTTGATTGAATGAGGGGCCTTTGCACATGGCGAATTATTTATTGTTAAAATGGTCATCATTCAAAGAGCCGACATCATTCAGCGATTAGGTTTTATATCGTCATTTGTTTTTTACCGGCTCGTCGCTATGATCCAGACAAGTTCATAGGCTCCTTATGCATTATAATTGAACTATCACTGGCCTGTGTAAAGTATAGAAGCAAAAGCAACCACTCGGTATTTGCAGAAAACAGATATATTTACATTGCTTTTGCGAATTGCATTATAGGACAACTGCACCACAGGATAGCTGATGATTAGAAAACTTCTTATTTCTTAGAAGTCGAACAATGATAAAAAAACAGGTGCACTCTTATCATCAGAGTTGTGGAGACTTTCTTCAAATGTCTTTGCTTCACCAGCCGAGTCAGCCGAGTCAACCGATTCAGTGACAATGCCAGATATTAGCTACTCGGAAACTTTTGCATTCCTCATTCACAAAAATTAAGCTATTCGATTCGAGTTGTTTATTGTTATTTCGATGAGCAAAAAGTGGCACACCATGAGACGCAATTTGCCATAGGTGAACAATATGCTACTACTGTTCAGGCGATTATTGGCTTAAGTGCTCGTTCATATGGTGTTCGAGGCCTCACAGTGTTGATGAACTGTTCCGCTTTGGTCAAATTTATCCTTTTTAATGGCTAGTGTATCGCGTCTCGCCTAGCGAATATTCTTATTGGATGATTTGCAAAGGCGCTGGCTATTGATTCCTTGATGATTGTTACTGAGATCAGCAGATATTGCTTATAGTTATTTTACATGCTTCCTGACCTACTTCAACCTTTGACCGCGAGGAAGGGATAGTGCTATTGAGGTAATGAACTGCAAAGGTATGTGAACAATGACGCTTGATTAACACCTTATGCTCATGTATCGTCCATTTGCAGATTAGCCTAAAGCTCATGTGTTACTAATAATGCATCTCTAATGCTGCCTCTTCTGCGGCGCGCGTACTGTTGCACTACTTGACCTTTGTATCATAATACGAGCAGATATTGCTACATATATTTAGAATAAGTTTTGCCAACAGGAGGAGTTATGGGCGAATATTACGTATGAAAAAACATGGACATTCGAGGCGCAGTAATTATCTGTACGACTGCATGATACACCTACAACATGGTAACTTCCTTGTCACTAAATTATGCATGAAGACAATGACTGATCGACCGCCAACATTGTGACCAAATGCCGGCGTTTTCATTGTGGGATAACATTGCAATGAGGCAAGGACATGCATAATTCACACTGATGAATGTGAGCAGCACGAGAAGCTTAAAAAACGGTGATAGATAAGCTTCTTGCTGGAGTAGTAATACCAAAAAACCCCTATAGCAGCTAGAGTAGTAGCACCAACCGTTGAATAACTGAACAAATACCTAGTTAGGTTAATGACACTAGACCATCTATGCGCGCTACCATTGATTTATAGATAAAAACTTAAACATGCCGCCCTAGCAGGGTCATGTTTAATCCATTAACTTGTTAAACCGCGCACCGATGATGTAACTCGCGTACGGTGCAAACGTCCTTAAATGTGTCGCTTATGCGAAAATAACTTAATAACGCGTGCAAGTTTGCCTATCTTCTAATAATAATGAGTGACATTGGATACTCACATATTCGTCCCATTATACTTTTGGGCACCGCCACACTATGTCCGTAGTGCATAAACATCATAGAAGTTGTTATATGACAGCATTATGCATATAAAGTGACCGATATTCCGGGATGTGCTGCAGGTGTCTATTATTATTACAGCATCAGCTAGAATAGCGTAAAGGAGAGATATCCATAGTAGCCTAGCCATAGTCTGCAATATATATAGCATGATAACACACGTCTTTGTTTCTCTAACAAATTTTAACTCAAGTGTTAGTTCAAGTCAGGCTCTTTTGTATCAGCTGCTTCTAATCAGAACCTCAATTTGAAGCCACCAGTCTTTATCGAATATGCATTCAACGTATTATTCGTTTGCTTACGTTAGCGTTTTCATAAGATTAATATAATCGTATTCAAATATATTTTGTCGAGTAGGGCTAATGTTAATCATTTGACCTTCACATTCGAACGGCTGTTGGCAAGAAGCATCCAAATTATCAACATTCACAAATGCAGCGTTCTCCAGATTATGTATTCAATATTATGATTTCAGGTTTTCCATTGCACGTCTAACAAGTTGCATCAAAGACTAAGCGCACTAATTTGGTTAGACACTCTGTCTCGTGACCTGCATATTAAACAAGAAAATATATCTGCCACGATAACCAAACTGACAATAAATAGGTATGGCAAGCATCAGGATGATCGATCATCCGCGTCTAATGTAACTTTAGTCTGTCTATCCACTGTGATGACAGACAGTTCTTCATCAATCGGTTGCTATGACTTGATTGATTCCCACTTCAACGGAAATGGTGATTTATGCTTTGGTACCTGGGTAAGAGAAAGAAGAGGAATCAATGTGTTTGCACAGTGCCTGTGATATTCAAACAAGACCGCTACAATATAAGCATCAGCGTAGAATGAAATTTCATCAAAACGCTCAGTTTGCTCTTCCTCTATAACCAGCCACGCGGCTGTTGCAATGATGACACATGCTAATATGCGTGTTTTCTTGCTACACCTGTGTAATATCGATCAATAACACGTTATGTATAAATATTGTCTCCATGATTGATACTATGGACAGCCACATATCTCTTAAGGATATACAATATGTTTCAATATATCTCTTCATAATATTGTCATTTAATTAAAGAGTGATGTTTTCTCCCTTGACTGCTGGTATTTGTAGCAAGGCTTGACATTACCGTTTTACTCCGTTTAAAAGTTGGTACCATTTTGATTCCCAGTGAATTATGGGCCGTAATGTTACGCAAGAACAGTAAGACTTGGACTTGGCTTGCTGCAGTATTTTGATGCAGAAGAATCGTGCGTGAAAAGAATTCAAAAGAAAAACAGAAAAACCACATAGTCAATCCTGTGAACAGCATTAGTTTTATATCATCATTGGTGTTTTTGCATTCAGGATATGGTTTGGACATCAAGTATTGCAAATACAATCAACTTAATGATGCCAAACTCTGCAGTGTTCTTTAAGTGGGTATATCCATTGTGTGCAATGTGGATATTTTTGTCATTGCATTAGCTGCAAAGCTTTTATCGGTGATGTTGTTTCATTAAGGAATCCAGATGAGATCAATATCACTGTGCAAATTTTCAACGGGTATACCAGCTTTTAGAACTAGCTGCACTATTTGCTACGAACATAGATGAGAATAAAACGAAACACGACCATGAAGAATTTGTCCCTGGGAGCAAAGCTATTTTTCTCCCGAACGCATGCAAACTAAAAGGAGAAGCGCACATGTTGTTTCAAATCATGCGTCTCCTAGGCGTTATCCAGAGATGGTTCAACGCCTTCCATTAATCGTTAACGTGTGGCTTATAACCCCGGCTCGTTTGAGGGATTGGATAACTTAGCTTTTTTGAACACCTGATAGGTATCAACAAATCCACGGTATAAATGCCTCGTTTAATACACATATCGGTCGCCCTTCCATTCCATCGCGTGAGTTACAAAATATAGGACAGAGTAGGAGATTTCCTCATAGAATAATGCCTGACAGAAGTATTCAAGGACTGATTTTAAGGATAGATGCAGGAACTTCCAAATACGATAATCATTTTACGACCGCAGGTTGGACGTCCGTTCTAAGTCGTTAATAAAGCTGCGAGGTTTGCTTTTTGCTCTTGCTAGCTGTAGAGCCGCCCATACAACTATTTGTCTTTAAAATCACCATTAATATGTCTAACGCGGTGTATTTGAAGCTAAATGTTGTATTTCACTTCTTTCGACTGCTCAACTGGTCCATTATATCGTGTTGGTACTTTGCCTTGGACGTCCACGCATTTTTGCTTGCGGTTATCATCTAGTAAGTCACTGTTCAAATAGAATCATTATCACAGAGGCGCAGTCATCGTAGCTCTTGTTTCGTTAACAGTGTCTGTACAAGCTCGAGCTAGAGCCGTCTAAGATAGATCTGTCGACACACATCTCCGCTACTCGAGCTTCTTGTGACGTAATGATGCCAATAATGCCCTGACACAAAGAACAACGTCACTTACCAAGTGGATGCATATTAGCCTTTCTTCGGGTATCTTCTACAATATGTAGATACCCGACATTTGCCTGGCGCAATAGTTTGGTCCCTAACCTATAGAATAAAACCTCCTTGCGTACATAAACCTTAAAAGTCCGTTTATATATGTCATTGTAGCGAATTAACACAAACCATCGTATGTTTTTTTCGGTTGTAACTTGGTTTTTTGTTTCAGTTAATGTATATTTGTATATAGATATCAAGTAACGATAGTATATCTATACGATACACATATATACAAATATATATATATATATATAAATATATATATATATATGCAAATGTATATATATATAAATATATATATATATATATATATATATATAAATATATATATATATATATATATATATATATATTTAAACGATAGTATATCTATACGATATATATATATGAATCTATAAATTGATATATACACAGGCACATATATTTTATATAAACATGCATATATTATATATATATATATATATATATTAATACAGACATATATAAATATATATATATACATATATATTTATATATACACAGGCACATATATTTATATATACATGCATATTATATATATATATATATATATTAATATAGACATATACAAATATATATATACATATATATTTTTATATATATGCATATATATTTTATATATATATATATATGTATTTAAATGGTAGTATATCTATACGATATATATATGTATCTATAAATTTATATATATACAAGCACATATATTTATATAAACATGCATATTATAAATATATATATATATTAATATAGGCATATATAAACGTTTGAATATGTATGTATATATATAAATGTATATATCTATATGTATATATATATATATATTTATATATATATATGTGTATATATATATTTATATATATAATATATATCAATATATATATATAAATATATATATATATCTATATATATATATTAATATATATATATGTATATTTATATATATATATGTAGTGTGTGCTTAGAGTGCGTATATATACACATACATATCGATATGTACATTTATATATTTGTATAATTATCTATTTGTATATATTTAATTCGATATGTATATAGATACATTTATAATTGTATCTATATATATGCAACCATGTGCACTTAATTTGTATTTGTATATGTTTATATGTTTGCATATATATACATATTTATAAGTATATTTTATATATATGTAAAATATATATATATGTATATATATATGTATATATATTTATGTTTATATATGTATATATATATATGTGTAGATATATATGAATATATATGCTTACGTGCATTTACATATCAATTAGCATATCCACATATGCATCTTTATTTGTATATTAATCTATAGATGTTAATATTTGTAAATATTCCATTAAAGTTAATGCGTTACCTCAATCCGCCTTTTAATGGCTCCTGCCTTGCGGTTTGTATATAGTTTGTAATGGAATTACTTTGTTTTAGTCTGTAGTGGTCCACAGTTGCTAATATCAACGATGCATCTTAATCAAGTGTTGACTGATATTTTCATCTAATATAAGCCATTTTCGTGTTTCGAAATACGCGTTGATCATAATCATATTTTATTCTTCGACTACGTTGAACTTATATCTAAATGAACAGAATATGTTAGCGCGTGAAGTTTTTGCATTTAAAGAATATTTTTTGACTTCATAGACGCAATATCATGGTTATGAACAACCCACGAACTGCGCACTTCGTTAGCCATAGAATTAAAATATAATGTACTACAGCGTACATTACTTGGGTTGTACTACTTTTGTTATTGTCGTTATGCGGACAACACAAGCTGTTGAATGCATTATTCATATGGAGTCATATTTTGCTCAACCCTTTGACATTTCTTTGCATTATTGCTGCTATGATACTGAACACAACTGCATTAGAAAAAATATATACCACCCTAAATATATCACTATCGCACAACAGGACTTGTTACATTAGGTTTTTCCTTGTCATTACGTAGATGGCTGTATAGCCCATACAATGACCCTGCTAAATGGCATCTCACAAGTTTTCATGCAATATGTCGAATTACAATTGGAACTTTTCTCTCGTGAAGCGCTATCCGAAACTACCATAGGTGTTGCAACGGGTTTAAGATGCGTCCGTCAGTTATATGCACCAAATATAAATGACATATTGATTTGAATCTCGACATAGACATAGAGCGGCCACAATAGGAAGTGGTCACTTACTGAGAAGTAAAGCGGCTGCGTGTTTTATGCATGGTTTGGATAACGTTCATTGCTGAAAAATGCTACTATTGTAAAGCACGCCTGTCAGTGAAAGCGTCAACACTTAGGTATAGCTTCACTATTTGAGCAGTCAGTTGTGCTATCAATACATCAGACTTATTAGAGTTTTGTGTTAACAGGCCGTACAACATGGTCCCGTACAATTGTATAAAGTTCTCAATGGTGTATTATGTTGTTCTATGACAACAGAAGTTACCTCGTTCGGTAAAGAAATGAACCTAATTTTATACAGAGCATACTGAATCTATAGAGATATATATATATATATATATATAGATATATAGATATAGATATATATATATAGATAGAGATAGAGAGATAATAGAGAGATAGAGAGAGATATATATAGAGAGATATATATATAGATATATACATTAGAGATAGAGAGAGAGAGAGAGATAGAGATATATATATAGACATATACCTAGAGTATAGAAAGATATATACAGAGAGATCTTTTGTAAAATGCATATATATATCTCTTTAGAGAGAGATATACCTATAGAGAGAGAGAGATATCTACATATATATATATACAGAGAGAGAATATGTTTATGAGGGGGAGGGAGACAGAGAGAAGAGAGAGAGAGAGAGAGAGAGAGAGAGAGAGAGAGAGAGAGAGAGTTTCTATCTCTCTCTCTCTCCTCTCTCTCTCTCTCTCTCTCTCAAGATCTCTCTCTCTCTCTCTCTCTCTCTCTCTCTCTCTCTCTCTCTCTAGAGAGATATAGAGATCTCTCTCTCTCTCTCTCTCTCTCTCTCTCTCTCTCTCTCTCTCTTCTCTCTCTCTCTCTCTCTCTATCTCTCTCTCTCTATCTCTCTATCTATCTATATCTATATCTATATATCTCTATATATATATATACTAGGTTCCAAAATACTAAATCCCATCTGGGCATATGCACCAACCATATAAAACTAGGTCGTTGCCCTTTAGCCCTCGGGCGATTTATGGAACATAACTGCTCAGCACAAATGTGATATTGATAATAACGACAAACATGATCCTGACGATAAAGTGAATTGTATGGCACCTATAATATTCCGTCGCCTGCAATGACGGAAAATATTTATTGCATGTATTATCCACATCACTCTAGCATTAAGTATATATATACAACGCTTAGTGTCAAGAGGTCGTTCAAGTACCAGGTCACGTAAAGCGTTTGTATAAGCTCGGACGGTTGGATATAATAACGACATGAGAAGTGGCAAAATACAAACATTTAATCATGCATATTGTGACATCTGAAAAAATGTCTGAGCTGAAAACAACAGGTATGGATGAGTTGCTTGAATGTCGTTTCAAGATATGTGCTTCAAAGTATAACAAACCAGACCCGGAATAAAACATATAAATCGAAACGGGGTCAGCTTGTGCTACCTTGAACGTGATTATGATATTAATTACTGCACCTAAGCCCCTGTGCGCTCCATATGTTAAACACATAATGAGAACTGCTCGCTTAGTATTTGTATAAAGAGATGGAGAGTACAGACCTGTTAAATGCTATTTGTCGTTAGTTTATAAGCTGAGCTGCGGACCAGCGGTAAATGAATAATGATTAATGCTACCATACTTCGCCTTTTGCCATATACATAGCCATACGTTGTGAAAAATTGATGTCAAATCATAAGCTGACATTTTGCATTGATAAACCATGAACATCTGATGAGATCTTAAAAAAGAATAATCTATCCAAGTGACTTTGTTGTATGCAGCTAAATAAGGTATGGCGAAGCTGCTGTTGGTGCTATAACAAAAATGACAATACTTATAACGTTCTACATATCGTATTTCGTCACATCAACGACATGATTACCGTCATCATATGCTAAAACACTGTAAGCAAACAAACTATGCCTATGTTGATAACGCCCGGCAATGCAGGGACAAATAAATGCCCTGTGGCTTTACAAGGCAATAACACCTCCATTTATTAATCATGAGGCAATGTCTAATGAAACGCCATGTCCATTGTCTCCAGCCGTTGTCTTCCACATGTGAGGTAATGTTAGATAACCCGTCATCACCATGTAGTCACGTCGAACACAGTTTTCAAGTTTAGTAGTGCCTCACAAATCACCTTTATTTGACATTAACGATATACGTTTTAAGGCTGTTTTGTGCTAATGCCGCCAAGTTTGGTACAGTATAATGGAAATGGACTGACTACATAACCTATGATGATTTGTTTTAGCAATTTCGAACATGTATTGTATTTCAGCATCAGCATGCGTATAAACGTTCGCAGCAGCAGCTGCATTACGCATATATTTTTTGGAACTTACTTGACATACGACCATAACCGTGATAAGACAAATGACAATGAGCTCGATATCCCACATGGCCTTTAGTGATGCACATCGGCCCTAGACGCCAAACTATAGCTGACTATTATTTTTCGATGTTAAATTTGTATCAGCAGGTTTGCTTGTGTCTAGCATCAGCAAAGAGCAATTATGGCTAGGATAGAACATAAATTGGGCTGTGAATGTTTAAAACTCCTGGCTTCAACTCACGCTGGGATGAGATCTCCGTATATTATATGATCGCTCAGTCCGACTATCTTGACATTGGCGGTATCTCTTTTAGATTAGCATGATTGAGTGACATTGCACTAAATTAATAAGCACTGCGTTCTTGCAAAAAAAAAAGATACAGCCAGCGCCGTGTTAATACTCTCACAAGCGTCAATATACCTCAGTTGTTAAATCATTCTCATTGTTTTTTAACTATCACTGTCAGACAACCAATATGCAAATATGTGCTTATCTCAAGTTGTAAAATGTCCAGTCACGATATAACGTTTTGAACCGTAGCACTATTGCTTTTGATGAATAAAGCAGCAGCGTGCTCTGAAGTTACCGATAGTGAACTATGTAACATTGTTCAGCTCGTAGCAGGTGGCTGATGCGTTAGCTTAGAGAATTTGTTTGGCTTTACACAATTTAAATGTGGTCAACTGACATTTTATCTTGGTCACAGTGTACATGCTGTGGTTGTATTCATCCAGCTCTCGCTTGCTGATAGAGACATTATACACAAAACGTACATTTAAATCCTGCATACGATGCAGTGCAGCCGCAGTAAAGTCTAACAGAGCTCATGGGATCGACAGAAGGACATTCACCAGTCGCAGTACGGTAGCATTTATTAGCCATTACAATACACTTCAAAATGACAAATATTTATTTGATAGAGTACAAAGACGTTGAATAAAGATCAGTTTTACAACCATGGGTGCTTATCATTGAATATCAAATGGAGACAGCTACACCAGTCGCCTTGTGACCCAATGGAATAGTTTACATGCCAAAACAGTTTCTACCACTTCACTAAGCTCTTTAAAAAATAACTTGATATGCACCTCTAGGACAAAGGCTTTAAATAGTTGTTTAACTATACCTTATTAGTAATCGGTTATTAATGACCACCGACAGGGCACCTATAGACCTACCTGTCTGTTGTTACTGGCCACCCATTACCATACAGTATTGGGTGGCAATCCGCGTAATCAACAAGCCACATTTATAAGAGATTCACAATTAACCGATAGCTGATATTTATGATATAATTGATAACCGAAATCCATTATTGTTTACAAGATGACTTCAATAGATATGACACCCGCAATGCGTTCAGCATCGATCACGGCCAGAGGTCACGGCGGCTGGTCTGGTTCAGATAATGCCAATAGACCAGCATGGCCATTCTTTGACATGGACATTAGCATCGTATTCATCTGCGATATTAGGCACACCACGTTAGCACCGAGCGGATATACTGTCGATAGGCTTATATAAAGCATTTCAAGCTATTTTTATATGTTTTGCATTTGCATACAAGTGAATGATCGCCGATGAGCTAACATCTATTTAGATGGATGGCATGATGCGTTCCGTAAGGCCACACTTTGGGAACCAATGTTCATGAGTGACTTTCAATAGGTTGCCAGGTAGAAATTGTACAATTGCTTTTGTGAATCAGAATTGTGTTTAAATTTGGCGGTTAATTTTTCGAATATTTGTGCAATTAACACAATAAGTGCGATGGTATATTTCGCTGAAACACATCCACACAGCAAGCATTGGATTCTAAATATAAGGCAACAGTATACACTGAACTTCATACTGTTCTCTTTAAATAATTGGCTTTGGGTATTTTTCATTAATTCATCGGCGTTTATTTTATTGTTTCACCGGCCTTACACCATTACCTTGCAATGAAATAAGTTGTCCCTAATTCATGAGTTCAAGTTAGAGCGTATGGTATGGAACGATGAGAGATGTTTATTTTACACCTCTCGAGTGGAACATAAAGATTTCCAAGGCAATTAAATAATGGTGACGTAGAGGCACATGGTTTGCTCTGATTACCGCAACACAGCAGCAACAATTGTTGGAGACCTACGAATAACACTAACTACGTATTTAACCACGCTATGTTTGGAGCAATTAGAACACAAATAAGCATTAACAAGAGCCATTTGTTAAGGAGTGTACAGGTTTACTGGCAGCACTAGACAAGCCAGGTTGGCGCAGGTGGAAGGGAGCAAACTATTGATTGTATACGGCTGATTATGTGTTGTTGCTTTGCGAACCAATGTTCAAGTGCGACCTTAAATGGGTTGCCAGGTCAAAAAATGTGCAATAGATTTTCTGAATCAGCATTGTGTTTAAATATTATGGTACATCTTTAGAATATATGAGCAATAAGCACAATGAGTGCGATGCTAATACGAGTAGCCTATGTTAGAATTATGCCCAGTTACATTTGGTCATCCTCATCAATCTATTTATGATCATTAACTTATATGTGTTACTTTACTGTAATAGAAAACGCCCATCATAATCAATGTTATTAGTTAGAAAAGAGAGTGTTTGTTTGTAAGCTTAAACGTCTTTACTTTGGTTGGTCTTGTTATAAAGCTCAATCTGCTTGTAAAGCTGTTGTGCAGAGTACGACATAGTGATATAGGTGATTGCACTCACTTTCTCGTTGGAGTGAAATACGTATTATAAAGCTGATAAGCGTGGCACGATCGTAAATGCTACACAAAGCACAAAATGATGCGAGAGCAAATATAGAACTCTCCGCTTGTTGCTTGTAAGTGGTTATGTCAGTAGGTATTTTTCGTTCTCGGTTCTGTTGTTGCATGATACGTTGCATTAGAGGCTCATGGAAGCCCGTATTGTATGCATAGCCCAACAAAATTACAGGCGTTGGTTTTCAAGACGAGTGAGTCATCGATGCAAACTTACACTACATTTATTAACAAGATGATGCCTTAACAACAAACCTGGCTGCATACATTCAGCAATAAGCAGCATTGCCAACTCGCCGATCGCGAATGCCATGCGGTTCGTGCTCTTTTTGCGACAATGCATGACTTTCATCAATGAACCTCATCAACGCCAACACTGAAAGAAGCAGAATGTACAAATATGATACATCCTAATCGATGCCCGCGGTGGGGAGCGATGACCGGGTCTCTGACTAACAATTCTATTTTCAAATTATTATCTAAAGGATGATACAAAGATTGCAGGTTTACAACAATATTTATCATGGTGCGATGCATTGTATTCTTTGCTATCTCTACCTATAAGCGTCATAATCTCGCAGAATAGGCACAATATACGGAGTTAATTAATGGCATAATGTTAACAGGCACAATGCCAACATAGTACGAATAACAACACGGCAATCCCTTTCTTCGTTGAAGGCGATGCAACAAAAGATCAAGAAATAAATCGAGTCATATATGATAATCTATAGACAAACACTTTTCAACGCAGAACAATAAGTAGCCAGGATTGTAAGAGGAAATAATCTCAAAAATAATCTTATATCCGTCGAAACATTTCTCGTGTATCCTGGTGTCATAGAGAGGCAGTCACTCAGTTGAATACCACCCTATATCCCTTTCCAAGCGTTGCAAACTCCGCCGAATATATATGGCGGTTACTGTAAATACCGTTACAGAATGTACTAACGATTTATTAGGAACAGTCTGATAATTTATAACAATAATCACTTTACAAGAATAACCTTGTTTTTAATGTTATCATGACAGTTCTATTTATATGCCTTAAGAATTTAGAAGCCATTGCCATGATCGGTTTTATTTTTCGTTGTTGTAAAAACAGCATGACAGAGTAGGTGAGCCGTGGAAATAATTAAATAAGATTCTAGGTGTTGGGCGGGACCTCGGAACAGATACAGGATGAACAAGCTGCATCGCACAGTGATATATATGCCATAAAGTGTAAGTGCTCGGATCGGTACACACGTGAACTTAGGTGCAGGTGGATTGCTTCCGTTGAAAAATGGTTTGACACATTAGCCTTGCGAGCTATATTGATTCAATTAAGCATACTTTTAGCAACTAGAACTAACACAGCAGGACACGAAAGCCAATACAGAACTTCCGCTCGCAGTTTAATGTGGCTACTATTCAAGGAGGTTTTTCCATGCCTTGCTTCGTTGGAAGCAGTACAAAGACAGCTGATCCTCCAGCGTTGTGGATAATAACTATAAACTCTTTATATCATGACATAAAGAGCATTTCATTAAAATTAAAGGGACAACGATTGACACTCATGCAGTTTCAGCTTATATACCCAGAGTGGTACATTCTCAAACTGCTCTTTATCTTGCACTGTATGTGCAATATATAGATAATCTAAGAAGATATTTAAATTCAAGAGGCGAACCAAGGATGAATCAGAATATGCAAATATGATACTGATGTATATTGGTTCATTGGCAGTTAATGTCATGGCTAGCGACACCATCGATGGTGTGTTTTCTGACAAACATGCAGATATCTAATACTGTTGTTTTGCACAATGGTGTCTTTTAGCCGCAGCATAACAAGCATCAATTTAATTCTGAAAGAATTATATGCGAACGACTTAACATGAATCATAATCTGCCAAGAAAACATTCAATGAGTTAAGTCAGATATATGTTTCGAACATCGATGAAATGGAGTAAAATAATAAGCGTTTTATGTTTGATTGAGTGGTCAGATACATAAGTGGTTTTTAATTGGGAATAGTGTATCGGTGTGACAGTCATTTTTGTGTAATTATAAGATCAAATGACCCCAGCATGATTATTACAGAACGGTGGGGTGTTTTTATGCTTTGAGAGCTTCCGCTGTAATCCTCGTACACTGCATTTACTACGGTCAAAGAACGACACATTAAAATAAACCTCGATGAAGAAACTGTTGAATTACTATTGCAAAACGGCATGGTGGAAATTCTGACCCAACGAACTATTGTTTGTTCAGTTACAAAAAGTGCAATGTTAATTATATAAACATATGACACAGGTTGACTTAGGTTTTCCACCAGCCTATCTGTGTCAGCTACAATCGTTAATAATTAACACCTGGCGGAGCATAAATGTTAACTGCTGCTAAAATACCGGGTAAATGTAAGGATAAACATGCATTAGCCTTTTAAACACATGTATTATTCATAAATTTAGCAATATTTTACAATAATATTTAGGGATAGTTTTCTTACTTGAGTAGTGATAGATGGATCACAGCATCCTTTACGTGCAACAACGACCGCGCCCAATCCACTGATGACCGGTGGAGGGGGGGGGGTAAAAAATCTCCGACCTCCATGTGGGTTGTGTGTATTTGCAGATCAATCATGAGGCTTTGTGGGTTCGACAAGTTTGCACATGAAATGTTTAGCATTGTTTGCATTGTTTTTAGTAATGCCAACGGGGTGACATCTACAATTCGTCATCTACCGCAGGTTCTCACAAATGCCGTGTGCCGATGGCACAAAAGCTGCAATCGCCCTAAAATACATTTGATGTGCATGGTTTTTACCTCTCAAGATGTTGATTATTTCGAAAAGACCTGAACCTCTTTGCCACTGTGGACAATGACATAATTTTCACGCAATAGGAAACAAAGCGGGTCGTAGTTAGGATCCTATTAAACAGCAGTCAAACGACAAATGAAAGGTTATAATGATGGTGATATTAGAAATTGATTGTCGGTTTTGCAAACATTAATCCAAGTAATATATTTATTTGGTCCCCGTTCTTTTAAATAGTATAAAACACATGGCCTATACATGTCCATTCCATTAGTAGTGCTATCGCTAGCTATCTACATATTTACATCACGATAATTAGCCTATGAATCTCTGTATCCACGAAGATGCAAACCATCTAAACACAATACGCTTATACCATATAATTTGACCATGCAAGCTCTGCTAATATAAGGGGATAATTGTGCTCACTAGAGCCATAAGGAAAAGCAGTTCCCTGGGTTGTTTGGTCCATTGGTGTTTTCAACATCGTTTTAGCAGTGCATAATTCTAGTGCATTATGGAAACATATTTCTCACGATCACAAGCACGTGTTTTTGCGTATGAGCGGATTTTTGTGGGGTTCGCAAATATCATGCTATCACTTATGCTTGTAAATAGGCATCCTGAGAGGTAAGAAGACGTTTGTAGATTATATTATCGATGGAAGCTTTACGATTGACCCAGTGATTTCACTACAAGGCACCGCAGGACATTCACTAATATGACCCGAACGAGGAGAGTGATGATGTAAGTAGAATGCATTGTTTGAATCAACAACCAATTCACAAGAAAACACCTAGCATTCGTTTATTGACCATTTGGAATCGAACAAGATAATTTTTGTTTGCTCATGGAACAAATTCTGACCCCTCTTTGTTGTTGCTATATTGTCGCTATTTGTTTATAATGCTATTTTTCGCAGCAGAATGAATAACATAAATCACCTGAAAAAATCAACTAGCAGAACCAGAAATCGTTCAGTCCACCTGCGTATATTTAAGCAGTAAATGCAAAGCAGCAGCACATTCTGCTGTGACAGTCTTTTATTTTCTTGGGGTTCATACTTTTCTGCAATTTTGGATAACTCGTTAGCCAATTTGAAGTTGAAACATATGAAGCAGGCTCGTTTGCATACATCACGCCCAAAACACTAGCTATGATGAGACGATAAGTGAAGCATTTGTAAACTAATTTTGAGATGCATGTTGTTTTGTAACACTCTTTTGATTAATTTATGACAATAATGGTAAGAAAAATGTAAACCTCAATTGATCAATGTTTTTGTGGTTTATTGCTGCTGCATTACTGAAAACAGTTCCGCGACGGGTGGTCTATGGCAATTTAATAAATCGTAGGCACGTTTGCGTGCGTTGCAACAATTACGATAATTATTTTAAGATAATTAAGATGTCACCAATTTCAACATCGATGCTTTCATTTTGCCTCGCGACTAACAAATTTGCAACATAACATTCTTCGCAAGGTGCAGTACAATAACTGGTTGCATTGAACTCGGCATTCCTAAGAAAGGGACGACGGGCATTATCTTGTTTGCGTAAATATTAGCACATAGATTGATAACAGATCGTGGCTTTCCATTTGATATGATGTCCTTAACGTACATATGCCCTATATTTTATGGCAGCAAACGTCGGCTGCATTTGAAACCCCAATATCTCATTGCATTACGGTTCATGACTGATAGCTAAATTGACAACACGGATATCAGATTGATTGTACAGACATGGTGATTCAAGTGGGCAAGAGCATTATGGACAAACATAAATTCGACGTAGATAAATTGACTTCATATGTTGATATTAGGAGTTTGACTAACAGCCGTGGCGCAGCTGAAAGATACTCTGGCGTTATTCAAAATAAGGCTTTAGTAGAGATCCATATACAGCTCTTCGGGGCGTCCACGACTATTCAGTACAAATTTACCTCGACTATGGTGTAGCAGTGTACAAAGTATCACCAGAAAACTCACTCATATCGTGCTATCTGCAATTAAATTGCGTGTCACTACGGATATATATGCATAAACTTTACGATAACCATGTGCGCTGATGCGCAAGAAGTTTATGTACAAACAGGGTCGTGTTCCTCGTAAATAAGAACTTAATAGCATTGCAGTAAGTAACATCCATGGGGCTAATAGATTATGTGGATTACGTGGAGGGTGAGTGATAGTAGGTGAACGAACAATAAGAACACGTTTATTTCATTATGTCAATTTAGATTGCATTTGATGGCGAGCAATTATATGAAGTAACTTTTTATCGAGTCAGTTAATTAAGGCCCCACCGAGCCACTTCTTTTTGCGAAAGGTATTGTGCCCAAATTTATTTTAACCTAAAGCCTAAATATGGCAGTCCGTCTAGTCAGTAGAAAAACATTGTGAAGTTGCAATCATTCAGAGTGACCGCATATTCCATACCATTAGCCGATTTATGGGCTATTCCATCCAAACAAATTCCAGACCGGTTGGCTACAGCTTTCTAATTGTCAGAGTGCTGGCATTTCACATTGGAGGCCTCATGCAATTAACCCCAACATGTATCTAGTGAATTGGTTTTAGACATAACCTTTGTTCCTTTATAATGTCAGATTCATCAAACAGATTACTAATAACCTGAATAATCGCCCTCGTGTTTGAACATCAATCAAGAATTCATCTGAAAATGCACGTTAATCTGTTTGGAGTAAATTCTTGACTACATCAATGTGGGATCAATACAACAGCGGCCAGCATGAATATCTGATATAGCGTAATATGATTTGGCCGACTATTGGCTCCGATATCATCATCAGCATCAATCGCTTCATAAATATGGCTTATTCCTGCAAATCTCCGCACAATGTATATATATATACGTTATTGTTAATTTACTTGGTATTAAAAAGCCAAAACTAATGTTATTAATGATAATCTATAGCCGCGCTTCCTCCAGTCCCACTGACTTGTATATAATCAAATATTGATCATTTCACACGTCTTTGCATGTAAAGCAGCAGCAATGTTACTAGTCGGGTTTAAATACATTAATTAGCAGGTATCGCATCGGTTTGCTTCCGTCCAACATGTGCCACATTGTGACCATGGTCAATTATTAACCCAATGGCAGATTACATTACACAGACAAGCAAAATGGATGTTTCCAGGCCAAATTCATGAACCAACATCCAGAATGTTTCTCAATCACACGCTTAAGTGCTTTATTTGGTGATATTATGTGTAGGTAAGCTTATATCTCTGTTCTGGATAATTTTAGGTGATCAACTATATATGAGCCATTCGTAACACTACATCGGTCGGTCCGGTTATTTGAAAATGTTGGATTATCAAGAGGCATACATTTCGATTTAAACACAAATGAACCTCTTCAGCAGACATGGAAATAAGCAAGACAGGCTTATTTGCATTTTGGCAACCGTGAAACACACTTAGCTACTATATAATGGTAAACATTTTGATCCACGTGGCATTGTTCAAATCACATCAAAATCCAGCTAAAAGTGCACAAAACAAAACCCACCACAGAAAAGATGCATGCAAAAGCTCAAAGCTCTTGGTCACAAACAGGGTAATTTAGAGATATGTGAAAGCATGTGTGAACTCCTTGAGACAAAACTCACTAATGACCTTCTGGCTCTGCCGCGCTCTCTCGCGCGATCTCGATCTGCAGAGGTAGAAGTGTAACACACATGTGCATGTACATTTTACAAGCGCCATTGGACGAAAATGTTGTGATTAGACAGATAAGTCACCCGAATAAATATTGAGCATGTTGATAGATAGAGTATCGCAGTGTAGTGACTATTGCATTGAATTTTGCGGAAGTTAATTGAAGACATATTTACTCTAACGCATGCTTTTACGTGATATGACAGCAAATTGTATGCTAAAAGGAAGCACAATCTTACTCTACTAACATTACATTAATGTGACGCTCTGAACGCTCATCGTATTGATTGGTGGTGTTAATATGTTCTTTATTAATGCCCTACTATTACATCTCAATAAAACGGCTTATTTTGATGTTACTTTAGCTAGCGGGCTGAGCAGCTGCCTCGTTAATAGTCTGCTTTGAATCGGGTCCGTGTTAGAGGCAATCTACAGCATCCCCATGGTAGGCAAAGCAAATGCCTTCACTTTTGAGACAAGGTGCTGGTTTGTTGCTATAACATTGTACCGGATATACTGTTCATGACGTGGAAAGTTTGGGCCATGAGGTACAGCATAATTTATTCGCCAGTCACATTTTTCCATGATGGCATTGTTTTCTCAAAGCATTATCATCTGACCAATAGAAAACGTCTAAACTTGGTTACTGCTAGGCTAGAGGTGCCTATGAATATAATGTAGCCTGGAATATGGCCTGCTATAGTTGCATTAATAACACTGTATAGGACGCCTATAATCTAACAGCAAGAAACTGTTTAGTACCATCGTCTTCCACAGGACAGTCACAAAATAATTAGCTGCGCATATCTCAAATGTCTTTAGATTAATGCAAATATCAAAGTTCGTACGTCGTACGGCACATTGTGTGGTTTGATATTAAGAAACTGTTGCTATATACATGAATTGCAACACCCTCAGAATACGCATATTTCAGGTGTGCACAGCCACCATAATTATTGTTGTTTTTATTACTAGCGTTTTCATGTTTTACATCAATGCGAATCACAACAAATCATTATCGCACAAAATATTTATTACTCAATACTTTAATTGCGAACCAGGGACTTTTCCAAAAGGCTTCGCTAAGCACACCTTTACGTTTTATGTCCGTGAATAACGTTAGAGAGCTTGATCTTAAAAAATAAGGAATGATACAGGAATCAGAAGTAATAGACTTCATATAATTATGAGTTCCTGCTGCATGTACCGAATGCTGATCCAGGCTTTAATTATTGTGTAGTCCTTTGTGATCGGAAATAATATGTTGCATTTCAATGGCCTATAAGTTCGACATTTGACTAAATTTGTCATTTCATTCCACTTTCGATATCCTCACCAGCAAAAGCATACTTCTCCTCTGGCTTTTGCAAACTCCCATTAGCGCGATCAATATAACTACTTTCACTGCATCAATAACGATGCCTTGCCAATATAGGAGGAAATGCGACCAAATATAAGCGTCTGGCAACCATGGACATCCATGATGTTAAGAGCTCCACTATTGGAAAGGAAATTGAACATTTCATCTTCCAAAAAGCAAAACATTACTTTACATGTTTAAACGATAGAATCATGTACGGAAAGTATGTCAATTACAGAAGTTGTATGTCTGTCTAATCACTGTAGGAGTATATGTTTTGCTCTCGGCATGGGGTGATAATGTTAAGGAACTTAATTCAAAAGTATTAAGAATTTTCGTGACTATATATCGTAGTCAAATAAGCAGGGACAAGAATAAATGAAAGATGTGACCTATTGTGACCCAACTTAGCATAACTATGTCACATTTATGCTGGTTCTATGAATTATTGAGCGGAAGTAACCGGATTGGAAAAAAAAAATTCGAAGCTGATAAGACAGTTGGTTGATAAATAATTTTGGTAGTCAGGGAAGGTATACTCTAATCAAAAGAGCTTCGTGGGAACTGCTTAACTTGCCTGCTACGCTGATTTTTATATCATGTTTATATAAAATTTGCTCATTGGGGAATGAATTTATATACATAACAGAAGTAATAGCCGCTATCCACTTAGCAGGTGAGCATTGTTGCAGATGCATACAAATTACTTTAGTAAGTGAAAGGTTGATTCGAAATAATCGAATGATATCATTTTAGAATTTGCCCTACAAAATCCACCACGATCGAGAAGTCCCTGGTGTTTCCTCGCACCGGAGCTTAATTGCACATTGCAGATAGATATAACTGTGCATTGCACATTATCGTTCTGACGCCGTTAATCAGCTTATCTAAATATTGCCTGTTATGGAGGCCAAAATAGTTTGGGTGGAGACAAACCACGTGGAATGACGCGCATATGAAGTTCCTAACGTATATATATCATCGCTCTGCATCACGGACAAGCGTGGTGGTAATCCATAACGACTTTTAAAGGTGCCTAATGACAATTTACGATCCATACATAAGTAATGACTTGCTGGCACGTACACCTCTCCATATTCGTCACCGTGACGTGCGAGAGTGTTAATGAAATTAGGCATAATGCATCAGGAAGCAACCTATGACCACCTTATAGAGCAATTATAGTTCAATTTACTTATACGCATTTCACCACAGCACTCGACGGCTAAGAGTACTAATTAATTGGTAGAGATAAAACTGCAATGTGTAGAATTCTCTGAACATTTATTGATGCTAGTATTTTTTTCTACAAGCAGCCGTGCTCCGCAATATTGCTTAAGTGTAACTGCACATTTAAAATATAGTAGTGCTATTGGCGACTGTACATAAGCTGAAAATAACAATGGCCCGGTGGAAGTGTGTCTGAACTGACTTCTTGATTTTCCCTGGTCACGAGGAGCTTGGGAAACATATATACCAACATACATTAGCATTACAATACCATTGACATGTTGCAGCGGGTCCAGGAAGTGATGCTTGCAATAATAACTGAATCGGTATCAAGAAACATTCAAAATCAATTGCCCAACAATCGTTGCTGCAACAGTAAATATAATGTATATACGGATGTTTAGCACGGATCAATATTGCGAGGACAATAGAAGTGTCACAATAAAATGCTGCGCTTGAATGGAAACGTACAAGCTTAATGGCCAAGGTTGATATGGGATCAGTGATATTTGGCACACCAAGCAGGTTAAATAGAAAAGTAATAACTGTCAGAATACGATTGATAAATCATGACTACTGGGATGATACTTTTACTCGACGTATAGCAGATCACATAAAAGCCATGCTCGCTCTTTATCTTGTGAAATACGCCATAATCGCTGTCATGTACTCCTTAAACATCCTGAAAAGTCGGATCTATAAATGTGTGGTCCTGCCGATTGAATGTCCACCTCAGGTGCTCATTTAGCAGGTTTCTCCATCGAAGCATCAATTAACCCATATTGCGTTAGCATGGGCAGTCCCTCTTCGTCGAACTGACTTACGAATGTGTACAAGCTTATAACACGTTGTTACTTAGGTATTTACTAAATTTGGTCTTATTCCCAGTTAATATGCTGTCCTCGGTTTTGCATGCGTCCCGCTCTACAGAACAAAATCGGGATTATGCTGATTTGTATTATATCAGGCCCATTTGAATGGTAGAGCGAGATTACAAGATGAACTTTTATTATTTAACCATTTAACCAAATTCGAAAACCCTCAGGCTGAAAAAGGCACATTCGCATTTATCGTTCCAAGTAAATGAACATTCGAGCTGCTGGTGTAACAATGTCATACACTGCGCAAACAGCCTAATTAATAGATGCAGATTCACCCTACCTGTTGCAGATCGATGGTAATGGTCGTTTATTAAATATCATTGCGTATCGTGCTTATCATATATTACGCTCGTGATATAGCTGATCGTAATTGGAGCTATTCTATAGGTCGGCGCTATCCTACATTACAACACGTGAATGTGTTATATTTGGCGGCCATTAAAGACTCAATAAAATGCTTGTATGTGCCCCAAAAACTGAATAAATCAATAGCTATGTGTATTCTAATCTCTACAACACAAAACAATAAAACCAACGGTAAACTGAGGATGCGTGTTAAGACTATGATATTTCTATATTATCTGATCATCCTGACCCTGTCTGAAAACGCTTATATAGCACAGACGTGACAAGAAACAGTTTACAGCGCTGACGCTTTTGAATGACCAATTGACACGAGATACGGTAGAGAACAGACTACCACGCCAGTCACAGAGAGGCCCTGACTTATTCGCCGCTATTTCGATTAAGGGATGAAATTCATCTTTCGATTAGATTACATAGTTTCCTCGGCCAATTGAGCAATATTATTCAACAACCGCCATTTCATCAATAAGCGCACTTTATAAATTGGGTTGTTTAGCAGACGGCTGGTCCTGAATGACGTAACTCTAAACGATCTTCCATGAAGCAATTTAGGCATTGGCATTGCGTCAAGCTAGCTACCAAGGCTGCGTTGATACTCATTTAATAATTTCTATCTGCCGAATGAATGGTCATTCACTGATTATTTACCGTAGATATTAAATAAGCCTGAGTTTAGCATTAACACCCTAAAACACTTCACTAGCTTAGGGAATATGTTCGTATGATGTCATGTAACCAGATTTCTGATGAAATGTTTAACCAAAGACGAGGCTTTGGATCGCAAATTGAGTCGGGTGATTAAATTGACCGACGTAGCAGCACAGGAAATATCATTTGCGTAACTTTCAATGGTTTCACACGGAAACGCTTGGCTAAATCTACGAACAGCATAAGGCAAGCTTACGGACAAAATAGAACGGCAAAAGATTATTGCATTTCAAAATATAATTGCTGAGCTCTTCGCATTATAGGCACCTACTCTTTTCATGGATCGACTGAAGTAATATGCTCGTGGCCTATTCTTAAAAACCTGTTACTTATGCTGAATTAGTGGCTTCCTATTTATAATGTGCACATCCAAGCAAATAAGATCCTAAAACATCGTGACCGTTAGTTGTTGATTTCATCTCCAATTGATTGCAATTGCAGCCGCTTCAGAAAATCGAAGAGCAATTTCCTGAAGAAAAAAAACGCCAGTTGATGTGCCGTAATTCACTGTGCTATTTCAAACTCACTACTGTCATTGTGCCGATGATGGGTGTCAAATACGAATCCACTAAAATGCGAACGTTAATACAGCCTACATGGCTCAGCTAAATGCAATAAGATAATTTAAAGATCTTCAGTAGCGTAAGCTGTGACGATTCCCGGTACTGTCACTTATTCTATATTGTGTATCGTGGTTATTCCAACATTGTAAAATTAGGAATTGGGGTGGGACATAGCAGTGTAATAATGTATGTGTTGAATTTAACCCGGACCTCCACTAATTATATATCTACGTACAATTTTAAGTGCTAGTATCACGGGGCATTACGCGGTTAAACCGCTAGAAAGTCTTTAACACGCAACTAATGTACATAATAATGGAAGTAGTTATGGAACGGTTATATTTAAAAATTATAGCAGTGTAATTATTACCTAAACGATCATTTCATCGCCTCAATGAGCATCAACTCAACAAACGCTTATTGGCGAAATAGTACTGCTATGGTATGAGAATACAAAAACATCTCTATCCATTTGTCATTCGAAGCAAGCGCTTACAGTGGTCAAAAACGGCCAAAATAGAAAAACGGCAGAACCGCAGGCAGAGACGGCGGAAACTCTAACTTGGCGAACTGCATATCTTTCGGCAAGAACGACTTTACTTTACACTCAGCAGTTCTCGGAATATTACGCAACAATGAACATCCCTATAAAATAGATTAAGGTTAATTACTATAATGCATGTTAGCAGTACATTTTATAATGAACCCTATTGGATCCAGTAGATGTCAATAAGCTGTAACAGACGGCCTCTTGTTAGCGGTAATAAGGCGAATTTGCCGTAATATGTCAAGAATCCAACAAAATAGTATCTTTTGTATTTGAGGCACGGAACATATTCGTGTGTAAGGCTTAATTGGAAAGGTTTGGGAGGATAAGGCAAGCGCATACAAATGTGATTATTAGATTGAACATATCAAATTAACGCAACAATTCGTACAACAGATGATCATTCCAGACAGATAGACAGAATAGGCAATCAAATCTACTTGTGCCGTTAGTTTGGGGTGTAGCTATGCGCGGAATAGTTTAAAATGGCCTTAATTTGATCACTTGATGCAACTATTTAAACAACACCTCAAATTGTCCATTTTGCTGAAAACCATTGCAGTTGATTTGATTGTAAGTAGTCCCCAGGTTATAAAGAGAAAAATGCAGCAGCTGTCGAAGTTACAATAATAATCAACTTAATGACACCACTCATTTTTGATTCAAAGTCAATAAGGTCGAATTATATTTATCCGTCTATCTAGATAATGATAGAAGTTAGATAAAATGTCCTATTGACGCATCGCTGTGTAGAGGCGCTGTGAGTAATAAGATTGTTCTTTGTCAACGTCACTTTTTGTGCATGTGAATTCTCATATTCCATAATGGCTTCCATGACACTCAGTACAGTCCGACTAATCATGGGCCCTAAAAGAAATTTCCTTGATCTCCTCAAATTTAGGTCAACTCGTTGGTTGGTCTGAAGTTGAAACAGATGAAGCTAGTTTGTTCGCATACAATAAGACCATACAAGCCTGGTATAATGCAGAAATGTAAACTATCTTTGAGATACACAGTATTTGGTGCAAATCTTGTGATTAATCAATGGCAAACATGGTAAGTACAAGGCAAACCTCAATTGATAGATGTTAGTGTGATTCATCGCTACTGTGATATAGCAAGCAATAGTACTTTAAGAAAGGTGAGTGCATCGCATCTTAAACTATCGCAGGCACGTTAGCTTGCGAACTGACAATGAGTTGAATGACGATCCATCATGAACAAATGGCAGCCAGAAGCAAATTCGGGTCACGTTCGATAAGCCACAATTCAAAATGTTGTAAGCAACATGCATTCGACATATATTGACCGCGTTATATGATGGTAATAAAACCATCCAAGTTTTGAGAGACACAATCAATCAATCAAGAATTTTAATAGATAGGGTTGTATTCCGTGCCAATACGAAATAAAGGGTGTCGCAATATATGACATTCATAAGGCTAGGGATTATGTATGAAGTTGAGTGGTAGTACGTGAGCCAAATGATGGAAAACTAAGGTAACGTATACTTCTAATGCTACTCTGTGTTGTATTAGACGGCAAGGAGCACTGTATAAGACCCGCTCTAATACAATAATGATTTTTCATCGCGTTATTGCATGAAAGCCTCATTGAGTGACTTACTTATATGAAGCTATGGTACTAAAATAAACCGACACTATCAGCCTAAATGTGACATTTAGAGCGACCGCATAGTCTATGCTGCTAGTCTTTTATCATTGGCTAATGAATCCAAATTATTTCAGTCCGGTTTGTTGGAGCTTTCTCAATGAAGTGATTAATTCCAATATATATCTTATGAAATGCTTTCAAACATGAAGTGTGTTCGTTGGCTAAATTGTCGTTTCCTTCCTCAAAATGATTGAATATTATTTACGACTTGCGTTGATAATGCACGTTAACCTGATTGGAGCGCGCCATGCACTAAATCAATGTGTACACGCATGTTATGATGGTACTACATTGGTAATTACTAAATTTAGTCTTATGTGCAGTTTATATTTTGACATCAGACTAACAAGCATGACACTCTATAGAATAAAATAGGAGATTATGCTGAACTCTATTTCCGGAGACTAATTTTAATGGTCCCATAAAACTACTAAATGAACTTTCAACATTTCCCCAGCGCCAGTTTGTCTAGCCGGTCTGGACTTTATTACCGCTGTTCCGTTCCGTTCCCACCCAGAACTAGAATGCGTCCAAAGCATGCTGTACATACGATTACATTATTCAAATACCTCCATTAGCTGCAATTGAGCTTTGCATAGTAGATTATCGCTTTTACAATCCGTATGGATAAGTTTCAATGAAAGCCATAGGAAACGGAATACTAATTTTTCAATTATTAAATAGCACACTTGTGCCTTTCCTATGGGGACTTTCAAGTCAATGGTTATGTACGGAAGCAGTTAATACTGTAGACATGACAGAAATAATGGATAGCAGTAGACTGATACAGAATTGCTATAGCTTGTTAACTGGCGATCATGTTTTGGTGATTATGCAACGTACGTTCAATCGCTGGCCAAGGAATACTTTATGTATTACTACGTATAACACTTGCTTTTACTAAACTTATATCACCCATTTTCGGCTTTTACATTGATTTTTCTACTCTTGCCGCCGAATGTGAGCAACACTTTCTTGTATGTGTGTGTTTGTGTGTGTGTGTGTGTGTGTGTGTGTGTGTGTGTGTGTGTGTGTGTGTGTGTGTGTGTGTGTGTGTGTGTGTGTGTGTGTGTGTGTGTGTGTGTGTGTGTGTGTGTGTGTGTGTGTGTGTGTGTGTGTGTGTATGTGTGTGTGTGTGTGTGTTTTAATTTCACTGACCGGCATATGATGAAGAGCGACAATAATTCATCCGACGAATTAAGCTACAGGTCGTTACCAGAGCGGTTGTTAAAGCGTAGCCCTCGACTTCGTCTTGCAACATTTATATAAGTTGATAGAGAATGTCACGCTAATCATTACATGCGTTTTGGCCAACCTGTTGATGAAGTATTGGCCTGCCATTCCCACTTCACGATAGCATTTCAATGTGACTTAATATTATCAATATGTATGCGATACTATTTGAATGCTTATAGCCTCAAAAGGCCTGCTATTTCCACTCTGTGTATTGTAAGCTCTACCGGCCATACGTGCTACTTAAATTGCACATAGGACGAGGAAAGAAACACTATAATGGCATAGGACACCGGATATTTTATGTTTTTACGGACTTTTTCAACAGCAATTTCCACAGCGACAGATTACCCTTTTTAGTCAACAGATTACCGCGCTATGGCTTTTAAAGGACCAATAAACGAGAGATATGGAGAAGGCATGGACTACGTCACAGGTCAGAGAGACGATCCCGATATATTCACATAACCATTCAAGCAGATTGGATTTGCATAGTTTGTTACGGCAATGGCGTTATCTCAAGCAATGACCGTCCTTTAATCAATTAGCACAATCATATCGCTTATGGTCATGTTACCAGATTAATCCGTAAATAATCACCTTAGTAGCGGTTTAGAAACTAATGGCTATGTGTCAGGTCGGTCGTAGATATTGCAATGATGCTAATTTAATTATTGCGTTTGGTCAAGTGATGTGTCAATAATCGTCGAATGCAGTCAATCATAACTATGTCCGTCAAATTCGGATCATAGAGGCTTTCCGGTCACGATATACATAGAAAATACCATGTGTTTATTAAATTGGAAAACGATTAGGCTGAAAAGGCACAGTTATAAATGTCGTTCCAAGTAAACAAATCTGTTAGCTGCTGGTGTTACTTTGTCATTTAAACATGGAGATGTTGTGTACCTTTTGTGCTTGTCAGCGCTATCCTATATTATGATAACTGATGAATGTTTTATATTTTTGTTGGCATTACAGACTCAATATAATGCTTGCATGTGTCTCAAAGACCCAATAAATCAACAGTTCTTTGTATTCTAATCTCTGCAAAACAAAACGACGAACTAAAATTAAATTGAGGATGCGAGCTAAGACAAAGCTAATTTTGACCCTTTATGTCAGGAGGCTGCAGGATAAAATGGCATCCAAAGCAAGACACGCATACATTGTATGAACGTGCCAATTAACAGTTTACCGCATGGATGCTTTTCAATGACCAATTGACGCGAGAAACGGTGGGAAAACAGACTACGACGCCGGACATAAAGACAGCTCGGCCTTATTATTCGCCCCAATCGCCATAAACAGATGGCATACATCTTTCAATCTGACTACATAGTTTCCTCGGGTAATTGAGCAATTCCATTCAACTACCGCCATTTAATCAATTAGCGCAGTATAAATTGTTTAGCATACGGCTGTGTCCTTGATGACGTAACCATGAATGGTTTCCATGAAGCAATTAAGGCATTGATATCGCGTCAAGCTGGTTACCAAGGTTGCGTTGATGCTCAATTAATAATTGTTATCTGCCAAATGAATGGTAATTTTCAGCCCAATTAAGCCTAAATTATAAATAAAACTGAATTAAGCGATATGGTGGCGATATAGTGGCCATTTGTTATTGATTCATCCTCAATTGATAGTAATTGCAACAGCTAACGAAAATCAAAGAGCAGTTTACAATAATTCACTGAGCTATTGTCAGCTCACTACTTTAATGCTGCAGACGATGGACGTCAAATACAAATCCATTTAATGCGAACGTTAATGCAACAGAATATGGCTCAACTAAATGCAATAAAATAATTTAAAGAACATCATTAGCGTTAGGTGTGACGATTTCCGGCTCTATTACCAAATATGTGTTTTGAATCTGGGTTATACATGACAAAATGATTCTAACCATCTAAAGCTAGGGATGGCGGTGGGTCATAACAGTGTAGTAGGTAATGTCTTGAATGTGACACGAACTGAAACTGATTTTTATTTTCTGCGTACAATTATAACTGCCAGCCGCATTGTATAGTTGGTGTGTTCATTTGGCTCAAAAGACATAGTCATATTTAATGCTTACATACAAAATGGAAGACTAGGACAAGGTATACGTTCCCACAAATCCCTGTAAACACCAATCCCAAACCCCTGTAAACTGTGTAGTTATCACCAGCATCATTTTGCAGCAATTGTCAAAACCTAGGAAGCACACGCAATGCATGCATTATTTTATCTAAAGCACATGAGTGTACCATTATTGACTGCAGGTATGGGGGATCCAACTTTACCTTATGGCCTGAAAATGGTAAGTAGCTGCAATAAAGTGCCCAAACTGTATCGCGGACAAAGCCCGTCGCAAATCACTGATACGTCTTTCTGTTATAGCGTAATCAAATGGCTGACTTGAACAGGTGGTTTTTTGACAGTAAATGACAACATGTGCGTAATCCATATTTCGAAATGAAAACAGCATGCTAGCAGACGCTGTTAGCGTATAACCAAAGGCTTGTTACTTTTCTGATAGGGATCAACCCAGCAAAATAGTGCAACAACCACCTGAATACCAGCGCGTAGTTAGTCACAGCGACTCTCCTTAAACCACACGGAAATCTTGAGGAGCGGTCGCCTTGACCAATAATAAACTCTCGCCATATATATCACTTTGATTGAACCCTCTCAGTGTAGCTTTAAGCACTTTAGTAAGCAAGCCCTTGACACACACGCTCTGCCGATCGTGAAGTGCTCAATATTTACCAAGCCCAACACACAATCTCTTATCGTGGTTATTGCTTATTAAAGATATATTAAGCCTCAGGCACCATTGCATTATTGTCCCAGGCCATAACGTACAGTGCCGAGCTATTTTACGTTAGATTAAAGAATGCTGCTGGAGCGTATCTGGTTATGTTGTTGTTTTATGGATTAGGTATTCAAAGCGCATGTCTAGATTGTTTTGAATTAGTTATAATTATCTGTACGTTGCTAAGTTCGTAATTATCATCGGGTGATGGCATTGATAGATTCGCTTAAATCATTTTGCATAAAATAAGTTCATGTGATAATGCCGTTGATTTTATCCGCAACATTGCAAAATTCATTCGGTAGCTACATTTTCTGCAGGTAGATATCCTGCTATCGATAGGACACGAGGATCATGTAAAGAAGATCGAATAGGTACAAAAACAAGTTAATCAAGCTTTTGAGTGTTGGAAAACTAAAAGAAACTTACTAACCAAGAACCTTTTTTGAATAATCTTCCGTTCAAAAGGTAGAACGAATATTTGTTAATGCAATGCCAAAAGATTGATTTTGAACTGAGATGAATAAATTACCTTTAACACTAATATCAACCCTTATAGATAAGTAGGGTTGGTCGAAAATCATGTCAACATTTTCATGCTGACGATTACTGATATAAATATTGCTCGGGGGTTTTTAGGGTAATTTATGGTAGTGGTCGGGAAAATTATGGGCAAACCAGGGTGCAGTACAGTAAAATATCCCTATCATAATGATTGATCGAACAATTTACATTTAAGCAAGATAAAACAAATCACTATACGCCACCTTCTGCAATTAATTGTTTCGAAAGCTAAGATCGATGCTGTGTAGTGATGCAGAACACAAAACACTTAACCTTACTAAATTGTGACCAATATTTTTATCGAGTTCTGGTCACTAGAAAGGTACATTGACGTTAGATGCTAATCAAAGTCGATCGGTAAATATTTAGTCTCAAAACAAAATGGAATATATGCCTTGCAACCACATCATATTTCTATAGTACCACATCACTATCACCAATCATTGTACGCACGGTTAATGGCCGCCATTAAATAATATTGATGCTGACATTTAATCTGGGAAATATAGTGTAAAACATTAAGATGTATACAACGTCTATGATGCAAATCTGGATGGACACATAGAAGGATAAAAAGCGTCCTGCTGTTTCATATAGCTGGCTGCTGAGATACGTCTTTTCTTTTGCGTCTTTGAGAAACAATTAAGACGCATAAGGGTATTTTTATGCATGGTGCACACAGGCTTTACTGGGAGAAAAATAAGAGTGTATTGAGGTGTCATCCTTATTACATTCAAGACTAACACATTTCTTCCCGTAAAAAGTGAAATCGCTTCTTTGCAAATCCATCGCTCTAATTTCATACGCTCGATTGTCAATGTCTGCTTCTAGCCATGGGCATTGACACAGAATTTGCCATACATGGAATTTACATTCCCCTCTAAATCTTACGCATTCTGTGTCAATATATACCCTTGCCTTACGTCTACTACTACTACTACTACTACTACTACTTCTACTAACATTAAGGATTGAATGATTCTCTTTATTTCCCTTGTGCTCCACGCGTTGGTTACATTGGTAAGCTTGTTGCGGTTGAACTGTACCGATATGCAAAAACACAAGTTACTAGACTAGTACAATGAAAACAATATAAAAAATAACTGTATCACTATATCATGAAAATACCCTTACATGATAACAGATTTTCAGGAATCTTCGTCAAACAAATCAGCAAATAATATAACATTTTGGCACATATTTACTACAGGGACGTTAAGAGATCAATTGCATCTTAAGGAAAGCCTCGGTTACTCTAGACAGACACTACTGCGATAGTAGACAAAGTAAACAAAAACAAACTCAAATAGCTATCTAACATTTCAAGAGCACATGGTAATCGTTTCGAAGCACAACATGGCCCTTGTGCACTCATAAAGTGGTGACGTCACACATTTACCACATTTCCTACCGTCCGTTACACACATTCACAAAATTCCCTACCGTCCGTTGCAACCACTACTACTACCATTACTACTTCCATTACTACTACTACCTCTACTACTACTGCAACTTCTACTGCTACAACTACGTTAGTAATAATAATACTTATACCAGTACTACTACGACCTCCACGCGGATCCACCATAACGAGTATTTATAATATACAAAGTCGTACAATGGTTTTCACATTCAGTAAAATTGTCATGTTAGTCATGTAATGACGCTCGGTGCGAGCTCATCATTTCTGTGCCTACCGCATACTCTCTTCACCGTTTATATGTAGAACCTTTACCAGGGTTTGCGAAACCATGCTAAAAAGTCAGCGAAAAGCTTGCAGGAGTGATCCATTAGACAATCGTTGCAGCAATGCATTATTTATTCGGCGGGTTCGACAAGGTTCTACATAAAATATTCAGCATTGTTTGGAGTAATGCCAATTGGGGATATCGACAATACATAGGTGCATTCTGAATAACCATAGATGTGTGAACATAGGTGCAACGTTCACCGACATATGGGCGGGTATGTCATTGCAGGACAAAGCATGTTAACAGTACTAATCCGCATCGCAACAATTTACTTTCTAGATCAAAGCTCTTATACTAATTTGCTTGGTTTCCGTGTGTGAGGCGTATTAGTCTCCCGTCCTTAGCTGTGGAATAAATTATGCTTAATCATTGAGTGCGATGTTTAATTCATGTTGCGAAATGATCAAGTTACAATGTGTTCCTACTAGCATACAATCAGCCAAGTCGATTTAAATTTGTATTATGATACAAGCTAGTTAATAATATATATATTATTTATTTCATCATAAAAATATGACATATAGTCATAAAAATATGACAATATAGTAAAGTCAATCAGTCATACAATACAATGTCTGTACAATCATTTTACATCGTAATAGCCATAATATATAATCTTAATTGATAAGAGAACATAAGATAGAATCGTGTTTTCATAATCAGGTTACTCAGTACAAAGATGACTAATTATGTTCGCCAGATTGGAACGATCCACCCCGACCGTAACGTGATGCATTCTTACGAATTCCCGAATGGCAGTAGTTGTGACCATGTCAATAGCATCATTAGCATCTGGAATCTTCAGGGACCCATATTTTATTGTATGGCGTGACCATGAAAAGTGGTCAGCAACGTGACTAATCGTATTAGATACGGCTGAATCGCTGCCAGCTAGGGCTAGACAGCCACTTAATCTATATAAAACGTTTGTAGATGAGAGGGCAGCCCGCACAAAATAAAGAGATCTTGCTAATAGCTGGGATTCAATGCCTCTGTCATCACAGATCCCGGGAAGTAAGTTGCAGTGAGTGATGTTAGGGATCCCCAAGACCAGTCGCACACACTTGCGCCAAGATGTGAAAAATTCATCAACAAAGCGACTATCAAAGTCCCAAAGTTGAGATCCATGGGCAATGACACAATGCGATTTAAAAAGTTTGTATCGAACCTCCGGAGGGCAGAAAACGTGACAACAATACATTGGTCCGACTTTGTATATCAGTGGTAGACCGATGTATTGTTGCAGACTTAGAGTTAGTGGACTTGAGATTACCTAGGTGAATAGCACTCTCCGATAAAGGGACATTGGTACCACAAAAGTCAATAGAACCCCCAGCCCGCGTCCGACCTCGAGCAGAGTACAAGAGGTACTGATACTTAGTTTCATTGAACTTGAGACTCAGACTCACCGCGCACTCAGCTGCGAGATCCAGCATACGGGAAAGGGCAGACTTACATGGTGCCAAAAGAATTATATCATCAGCATAAGACAGTGCACCTGCAAACAAATGGCCAAAATGGCAGCCCACTCCAGAATTTGGAAGAGTGAATAGCAATTTTTCCGCGTAAATGGAAAATAGAACAGGAGATAGAATGCCCCCCTGTCTCACAACATTACTTAAAGCAAATGGCTCAGACAAGGTGGCATTCCATCTAACATGGGCAGTCTGACAAACATGTAAATGTAAGAGTAAACGACTAACGAGTGGGCAAAGACCCCTACTTAGCAGCTCAGAAAAAAGCGTGGTATAGCTAACCCAATCAAATGCTTTGCTAGCATCTAAGAGCATGACATGCACGTCATTGTCTGCATTTGAATAACGCTGGATCGTAAATCATCATATCAGATACAGCAGCCAATGACGTCGATTCTTTTTGAGAGCGACGAGATCGTGACGCTCTGACGTACAAGCCGAGGTCGATAGCCCCTTCTTGTAAGTCAGAGGTCGAGAGCTTATGTCGACGTATTTCGAGTATAGTCAGCTCAAAGAGTTTACTAAAAGGTCTATTGAGCGCTATCCCTCGGTAGTTTGAAGAGCCATTTAATGACTTCTTCAAATTCTTCGGGATAGGCACGATAGTCGCATTTAGCAAAGATCTAGAGGCAGTGCCATGACGTAACATGGTGAACAAAAGCAAGGCAATATGAACAAAAAATTCATCACATGTGTTTAGTAAGTGATCAGTGGTTAGCGTTCCATCACATTTACCAGGTTTTAGTAATTTCAGGGCTCTCCGGACGTCCGATACAGAAATATTATGAGAACAATAGCAGTTCGAGGAACAACACTCAGTCTCAATTTTGTCACCGACCTCAGACTCAAGACGGTCCATTTCGTCCATATCGAACTGCAATTGTTCAAAGAATCTGCCATTTTGACAGCGGTCAATGTGTGTCTATCCCGTTTTATGGGCGCGTTTGTACTGACCCCTGGTGTGGCGACGAATCTGGGACACCCAGCCTGTCCTTGGACGCCCACACTGGACCCAAATTGAATGCCAAAACAAGGATGCATCACGGTACGGACGGACGTGATCGCTCCAACCTGGTATTCTAGTTCCAGCTGGCCTAGTTTTCAGTAGGGAGCGTAGTCCCTCATCAACTTATAATGATCCGAGCTGATTACAATAGTTACTAATGTCATCAGAATGTAATGTACAGTGACAATCTGAACAAAGAATAGCATCGATAGGGACAGTAATAGATAGTAAGCGATTTGGAATCCTAATACGAAATGTATCAATAGAACTATCGGTAGCCTCCCGCCAGCACAATCGAGTGATTGGGCGTGAAGGGGCGATTAGCTGAACTTTGGAAACCGGAATCAAAAGCGAAATGAACAAAGGCTCATGGTCAGAAGTGTTGTCTCCATCATGTCGAACAAAGTAATTGGATACAGTGCCTAACAAGTTTTGACTGACGAAAAAATGATCAATGATGGATCTTTCACCATTGATTTGGCGATCAAATGTGTAGTCAGCATTTGAATCGGGTTCATGGAAATCCTTATCATACATACATCGCGTTAGTGATCGAGTGTGAAGAAAACCTAATCGGGACAAATCAGTATTCATATCACCACCGATTACAATATGGTCAATACCTTGAATTGACGCTAAAAGACTACAAGACGCTAACCTTTATCGTAGCACAACATATTTTTAAGACAATGGTTCGTATCAGTGGGGATATAAATGTTACAAAGTAATACACTCATATCTGCAGTTTCCACAATCACCACACACAATCTATGATTGCCAGATTCAATGGAAGTGATACTGCATTGGAGATTAGAATTCCAAAGTATAGAGCAACCGCCATGTGGTCTACCCTGCAAAAGAGTGGTGCTGTCTATGGCTGATACACCATGACAACAGACATTTGGCAATTTAGAGGTGAGAATACCTAAGTTTGCATCAATGAGCCAATGCTCCTGAACAAAAAACGAAATCAGCAGAGCTACACTACTTTCCTATGTACTCAACCTTGTCCGGTCCAAGACCATGGGAATTGTAAGAGACAATGTTAAACATGATTACAAATAGAAATAAACAGATTACCGCCATGTGGGTTCTTTGTCGGTGTCACCACCGGGCAAATTCACTGCACTTACGTCACTCGGTAGAACTGCCGTACTGTCCGTATCAGTCACCAGATCATCAGACTGAGCTTTACGTGCGGGGTAGTAACGTCTAACACGTATGCCCAGTGGCCATAATGACGGATCCAATGCTTTACTCAGCTGTGACGCTGGTAAAGTCAATACAAAAAAATCAGTAATCCATTCGGGATCCGATTTCCGTTCCAGTTTGCGCACTTCTAGGCCACATGTGGTGGCACAATAGTCTTTCATATCCGATGTGACGCAGTCTTTGACCACACGCCGGATATAGACTTGACGATCTGGTTCCCTGTCAGCACGAAGTGTCGTTGATGCAGTACCAGCACCCTCCACTGTGGTCTGACGACGACGCTGTTGCTGTTTCTTCTTCCGCGTCACGTGCGGTGGTTCTTGCCATTCAGACTGGTGCTGGAGAAGTCTGACCAGGTCATCCATTTCCTTAGCAGTACGTTCAAGGGGAGACGGTGACCTTGACCGCGCTTTCTTCTGTTGTTTCTGTTCGTGTTTGACCTTCCCTGCGTAACTAATCGTCTCCTTCACCATCGGGTCCGTGACTGAGGAGAGGCTGGGGTCACTGTCAGTTTCGGCGCCGAGGTAGATTTCTGTCTGCTTCGTAGCGCAGCATTCTCATTTGATACCTGTGTGATAGTTTCACTCAGCTGACTCACTGTTTCCTCTAAACGTGACAGTCTCTCAACAACAGAGTGTTCCAGTAGCTCTCCGGGTTTCACTTTCGATCAAACAGCTGATCAGACCGTACCGCGAACTGAGGCATGGCCGATGACTCATCTAAATTTCGCAATGCCTCAAGGATGTCCTCATTGTTAGCGACCTGGCTCGATCTATCACTAGTATCCTTTCGGCGGCAGACAGGACCAATCACGTCATTGGGACAATTCCCCCACAGTTCTTTCTTGGCTCCATCGATGAATGAAGCGGAGAAGAAAGAGGACACAAGATGAACGATGTCGTTTTTCCTCGAACTGGTACGAACAGAAGCAATATACCCGAGCACAGGGTCGTAAATCATCATGTCAGATACAGCAGCCAATGACGTCGATTCTTTTTGAGAGCTACGAGATCATGACGCACTAATACATCCTCTAAAGAGTCAACAATGCATAAGTCGGTTGAGGCGATGACATGTTTTATATTCGTATGTGTGGTGGTTAACATTCCTGGCACACACCTTGAAAGCTATTATGTTACTTATCACAAGTAACAGCTTGCAACAATTGTCAAAAACGAGGCAGTTGTCGCGTCAACATAATACACTGTTGATACCCACAACAAAATATATTTTGCCCTTGCTGGGGAGCGATGTACATCCAAGCTATACATATATAAGCAATATGAGAATGTTTAAGAGTGAATAGGAAATTGATAACTGTAAATATGAAGGGCGGTATGTTGGATCCACAGCAAGCCAACTTTTCTCATCAACCTAAACACCAACTTTTTTTGGAATTAAGTGGGTGATTTGTTTTTGTGAGTCCAATCACTCTGATACATGTGGTATCATGACATACAATTTACATAGTGTAACGCTATACCACCCCGGCAAAATCGACACTAATCCACATAATTATCCAATTATGCATTGTTTATAGGCAATTTAAAGTGTGCTTAAATAATTTGGGTGTGAAAATAAAAAATCTGCAATGCAAACTTAGGCAGTTATAAAGCATTCCATCAAAAATCATCCAAATTCGGTTTTGCAAACAAATTCATGGACCAATTACTTACTACGCATGGTTATGATACAAAGACTAACTCAGGTAATATCCATGACTCCATCGGTGTTTATGGCCTTTGAAAGTTTCGATTTCTTTTTTTATCCCATATATGGCAAACGGTGGTCGTTACAATACATCATTACAATACTTTAAATGCTGTGCATGCTGTAAATAGATGTTGTGCTGGTCTTATGGGATAACGAGTCACTTTATCACGACAAACACACTTGTTAGTTATCTTGTTGTTAGCATTTTTGTTTGCATTAATGTGAGTATTCATGGTTTGAATTAGGTATGGTGTGTGTCTTTGCAGATACAATCTACACCAACGCAGACAATTTCCAAGGGTCTTATCAGTTTTCAATGGACCCAATGTTTATTAACTGCAGAAAATTAAGTATTGCCTGCTACACATGCCAATACAGGTCACAAGCGTAAGGCATGCATTACTGCATCTAACGCACATAAGCCTGCTTCTATTAACTGAGGTTACTGTGGAAAAACGTCGCCTTATTACATTTATATGTAAAGTGGCTGCTATATAGGGCCAGAGATGCTTCGCCGCCCATGCCCGACGTATATCACTGATACAGCATGCTGTGATGGCAAGAAAATTACGCGAAAAGAGAGTTAACTGACAGTTGATGGTTACATGAGTATAATTCATAATCCAAACAGAAAACAGCACGGCAGAAGATGCTGTTCATCCATCAGTAGTGAGGGTGTCAACAAAGAGCTTGATGCTTCGCGAAGAAGGTTTGCTCCCGACCAAATACGTGAAACCGCTACCTATATGCCAGCGTGTTGTTGGTCAAAACGACTATCATAAAACCACATGAAAATTTAAAGACGCGGTCGCCTTGACCGACCCCTCAATATATTCAGAGAAAATGCTGGTTTCACGTTAAATGATCAATTCATTTTAAAGATTGTTGTTCGGGTCGAATGGTAATCTCATTTCGTTACAAAATATATTTTGTTCCAACTTATTTTCACCATGAAAATGATCCACAAGGGGCCCCATTACTCTTTCAAGCGAGAGGAGTTCGATTCCAAGTAATATTAATTTTTCAATTTGCTTTCAATTCAACCGGGGCGAGGATGAATGCGAGTTAATAACGTTAGATTAATGTACGTGCTGTAACCTGTAATGCTAAGTAGCGTTCCCATGTCTCTACCTAGCACTGCCAAAGGGCATTGCAGGTCTCTTGTACTCGATACTTAGTACTGCAGTTTCAAAATTGGCTAATTATGTTGTCAAAAGAAAGCAATGACGGCTTTCAATACACATCATAAACAAATGAACGAGCTACCCCAGAATACACTCTAATAAAAGGTAAACACTTATGGAGGCGGGATTTCAATAGATATAATTTGTAAAGAAGCACTTTATTTCTAGCGTGGGAGGTTAAATGTGATTAAGAGGTGGGTTAAATAATTCACTAAACGAAGATAGTGAATAGCAAAACATCTCAGGATAGAACTAGCATTGTAATTCGGCACATACAGCAGATGTGTTGTCGTGCTCTACCCTTCCAACGTATTATTGATTTGTATGCAAATAGAGTAGGCGAGGCTAAACAGCTTCTCCGGGAATCGTCCATTCCGGATAGCTTTGTTTCCTGTATAATCAATCGGCAGTAGCTCAATCCTGAAATTCATGTATTGGCCACTAAGGTGACATTGGTTGATATAAGGTGCTAGTTGGTCGCTATAACTACGATAAAAGACATGATATACACGAAAATAGCTGAGAATAGTGATTATTATATGTGCATAAATCCATTAACTAACATAGCAAGTACATAATTAGCGTTATACAAGCATTGCTGGAACCATAGAAATTAGAGGGTATAAAATAAGTATAGCGATTACGACCCAGCATCAAAGGCTAGAAAAGAGCATTGTGTATGAACGTGAAAAGCTAAGGCCTTTGAATGTCCAACTAATGTAATATATATGGACGAGCATAGACTACCTTACAGGTCTGAGTGTCGTTCCTTTCTTATTCACCCCACTTGGCAAGTAGATTGAATTTATATAGCTGCTATCGGTAATTGCGTAATCCCAAGCAATTACCGTCATTTAATCAAATGCCTCAATTATATAGCTTGAGGCCATATCAGCAGATTAATCTGTAAATAACCTCCTTTATAGCTGTTAAGGCTATAATAGCAATGTGTCAGGTCGGTTACAAATATTTTATCGATGCTCATCCTCTAATCGGTCGCAGTTTACCACAACTCGCTGGTCATGATATACATCGACAATATCATGCGTTAATGAAATTGTTAAACGCTTAGGCGGAAAATGAAGTATATATAGTTCGAAATGAATAAATATTTGAGCTGCTGGTGTAACTGTGTCATACTATTCCAAAACGTAGATAAACAGATACAAATTCTTCCTCTCAGCTGCTGGTTGATGGTAATCGTCGTTCAGTAATGCTACCTTCACATACACGGATTTTTCTTACGAATCCTTACGTATGGCACAAATCGTATAAGTACACGAATCCTTACGATTTAGCCACTTTTATGAGCGATTTAAGAGTGGTTACGAGTAATTACGAGCCATTTATAAGGTTTATTACGAGTTATTACGATGTATTTACGGCAAACATTTACGATTTGTTCCGAATAACCACGGATAAATACGAGCAAGTTACGACATTTTACGGGCTTTTTATGGTTTGTTACGAGTATATTACGGAATGCTACGTTTCATCTACGCTATTACGTGTAAATTACGACCTGTTAACGTGTTGTTACGAATAGTTGCAAGTTAGTTACGAGTATTTACGAGTCCTTATGTTTTTTGCCAAAAAAAGTGCAATTCTCTATGTATCATCGTTCGACAACTGACATCCAGCGAGACAACATGGCATATGAGATTTTGTATACTTTATTCGAGATCTAACTTCTTTGACGTCTTGATAACAACTGAAAGGAACTGTTCGGTTTTGCAGCTTTTATACCTGTCCTAAATCGTAAAGTATACATATGTATTCGTAAAGTACTCGTAACTTTACGTAAAAGGCTCGTTATAACTCTTAACAATCCTTAAAATTATTGTAGCACGACGTGAATGAAAACGTACTTATACTTGAGCACTTGTAATAACCCGTAAACAAATCGTAAATTAACCGTAACAAATCGTAAAACAAATTGTTAACGAGACATTTACGGATTCTTGCGGGTAGTTTACGGATGGTTACGTGTTGTTGCGACCGGTTTACGATACTTACGGATTGTTATTTACGAGTTATTTACGGAAAATGTAATCCGTGAACAATCGCAAGAAACTTTTGACATGTCAAAAGATTTGCCTCTCTTCTCACGGATCCTCATGATTGTCTACGAGTTGTGACGAGTTATTAACGGATGCCTACGAGCTATTTACGGATGCTTGCGACTGACTACGAGTTGGAGATCCGCGTATGTGAAGGGGGTATAAACGTAGAGCATATCACGCTCACCATATAAGGAGCTCAGCGCAAAGCTGATTATTAAGTATTTGAGAATATATCATATATCAGTGCTATCCAAAATTATGATAACACGTGAATGGTTGATCTTTTGCGGGCTTTATGTAATCAATATGTGGACTCTTTACTGCTTGCAAAAATTGTATGAACCAACAGCTCTGTATCTTGTAAAAACCAAACTATTATCTGCAATTGAAAGGTGGAGGCGTGTTTAAACAGCGCTGCTTGTCTACAGCCTGATCCTATGGAACCATCATGGCACGTTGCACGATATAAGGCCATCCAAGGCTAGAAACACGCATGGTTCATGAACATGACAAGCAACAGTTAACCGCGTTGGAGCTGTTGAATTCCGAATGGACGCGAGATACGGTGGGGAACAGACCACGACGCCTGGCATAGAGACGGCTCGGCCGCATTCGCCCCAATTTCTATCAACAAACGGAATACATCTTTCACTTACACTGCATAGTTCTCTTGGTCAATTGAGCAATTCTATTCAACAACTGCCATTTAATCAATAGGCGCAATTTATAAATTAGATGGTTTAGCTGACGGCCGTGTCACAGATGATGCAACCATGAATGGTTTCCATGAAGCAATTGAGGCATTCATATCGCGTCACATTGGGCGGCAACTTCATTTTCAGACATCCATGCCATCCAAAAGTAACAGCAAAACTTATCGACTTCTTACCATTTAAATCCGTAATGCAGTTTACTGATCATGCACGCACAGCAGAGATGAACAATCACAAACGATCGTACCAAAGGATGCAGCACGCTGGAGTACCGCCCTTTCTTTGTGCATTCGGAATAACCATTGAAAAGCTAACATACATTTAACGATCACCGCAACATGGGCGGGTATGTCATTACATGACAAGGAATGTAGACAGTACTAATGTGCATCGCAACAATAAGATACACTTAACCTTTAATAACAAAGCCTTTATATAATTTGCTTGGTTTCCTCGTGCGAGGCATTTTGGTCTGCTATCTTTGCCAATATAATTTTATGGCTTTGAAATAAATTATGCGGAAAAATGATGCGCATGCGGTCGATAAATGTTGTTTTTGTCCTATTTGGAAACGGAACCAGTTAGTTTGCTTTCGAATGTCGCTGAAAGCCACCCTGTGCTAACCCGATCAACACTTATTTCCGATTGTTGTTAATATCTGTGTGTCCAATAATATTGGCTTTCTTGGTTTGCAAAGGGATGGTGTCTGTCCTGGTGAATACAATCAACATCAACACCGACAACATCCACGGGTCTCCCCAATTTTCTAATGACCCGATTGCCGGCTTCACATGCCTTAACAAGACACACATGCAATGCATATATTGCCTCTGAAGCACAAGAGCTTGCTTGTTATGACTGCGGTTATTGGGGGAATGAATTAAGCCTCATCATCGGCATATGTTTAGCAGGTGCAATAATGTGCCATAGCCGTATCGCGCCCGTAGCTCAGCACAAATCCCTTATATAACATGTTGTGATGGCAAAATGAAGAAGCTGAAGTTAATGGCAGCATGAATATAATTAATAATCCGACAAGTAAATAGCATGAAAGCCGATGATTTTCCCCCACCTGCAGTTAGGGTATCAAGCCCTTGACACACACAAGCTCTTATTGTGATTAGAGATCTTTTGAGCCCGAGGAACTTATTGCATTATTGAGTCGGGCAAAAACAGGAGGGAAGTACAGAGCTATTCCGTGTAAATACGTTTAGCTAGATTAAACTATGCTGCTTGAATATATACCGACATATTCGACAAAGAAACTAATTATTAAGGGGTGGTTGGGGTTTAAAACTAATGCGCCATCCTGAGGATAATTGTGGGATAAGGAGTTGAAAGACAACCAACTATTGAACAATATTGCCCGGTTAAATACCACTTGATATCACTAATTAGGAAACAAAGACATGTCATAGGGTGCGAATAAATACCTTGTACAAAAATAATCCCTCACAAACGCACCATAATGAACAGCTCTAAGAAATGCAATACCGCTTGGTTATGTATTAGATCATTACATGTGATCATGAGAGCAGATGGTTCCTAAAGGGGGCTCATTAGATCTAATCATCGACTTGTTGTTAGCGATAATCACCCCACCTAGCGGTAATACGTCAAGAATATAGCCGGGTAGTATCACTGATGGTAATATAATGGAACACATCGTTGCCCAGCGCTGAATAGGCATCGTAAACAAGGCATAATGAAGCGCATGCAAATGTCGGATTCGTAAATCCCTTAATTACAGCGCTCAATTATGATTATATTACATGGAAAGACAGTTAGACGTATAATTGCACAGTAGAAAATATAAATTATTATATCTGATCACAAACCCACCAAAGCTGCATGTTCAATACCCGGAATATCATTTTAATATTCCTTTTCAGGACAGCAGATTTACATCGTTTGCATCATTTTGCTTGAATAATTGATTGCAACCATCTTGCACAAGTGGGATGAACGTGGAAGGCAATCCCTAAGCTACCAGCAACACAACCAAACAATAAATGTCAGCAAACACGTAAATATTGACGTCTGCAACACGGTACATCATTCATATTTGCCAAATATACACCTAAATTATGATGGTACGGTATATTCACTCCTATGTTGGGCATCTTCTTTAGTGTGAATTGGGTGATATATATTGTTAATTCGATAAGCAGGTGAGCTGAAATCGGGGGCAATTATCCTGAAGTTTCGAGCAATACAGCAGTGTGATCCCGCCTCGATTAGTTCGCTTCCGACTTTCATTTGCGCTCTTGCGATGGGTTACTATATTTAGAATCGAAGCATGTAGGCCTCCATTTTGCCACTACACAGGTTTGTTTTTGATGCCAAATGAACGCGCGGCTTTGCGTACTGGAATTAGGCTAAGGAGATCACAAGGACAACGTTATCAACAAATAACATCTATAACGTTGTTAAATCATCATCTGGTACATTCGCCATCGCTATCTATTCTTTGGCCCCTCAAAAATGCGTTTGCATATGACCTTTGGCGATAAGTGTAGTGTCTACCGCTCCAATTCAAGAGTTGATTAGAAGGAGCTGATTATTTACTGATTGATATTGAAGCACGGTGAACAATTATTTGACGGCTGGGTGTTTTGGTTAGGAGGAGAGTTGCGAATATGCTAGGTTCATCAGAGAATGCACGCAAACAGTGAAAATGTTGACCATCGTTGCCATTGTCTACCGACATTGAGAACACCCCCAAGATAAAGCAAACCGCTATTTCACTAGGTCGATCATTTAAAGGGCATTCAAACAAACGGACAAGTTACAGTGTAAACTGCAAATCCCAACAAAACTAACTACTTTCTCAGATTAATCTATGCTGTCTTTTCGCATGCTTTATAGCCTTTACAGACGTATTCTGCCATTGACAAAACCTGCCACCCTAAAATGTATTATAAATCAGTACTCGTTCTGCAACAACGACGCGTGTTCGTGTCATTTATGGAGCTTGTGCTGTTCCGAAGACGAGAGCGAGATTATTGTAGTTGGATCCTTAATCACCAGTTGAAAATCAAATATCGAGTGCTCAGTTGTAATACCCAGTGCCTATCTCTTTACAGCGCCCGCTATGCTGTTTTCTTTTCCCTTTTTGTTAGCTGCACGCATGATCGTTCATGATCGAATAAAGCTGATGAATGAAAATGACTTCCCTGCATTGTGCCTCCCCTATTGGAGGCTATCGGTAAAAGCGCCCAAGACAGTACATCTAGCTTGTATGTCCAGTATGGATTCAGTATGGATGGCATTATCATCACAATGAGAGCTGGGAGGTCAACTTAGATAACCTCGTGCATACTGTCTACTCTGGGACAATGGCCGACGATTCGGAAGCTTTTATACAGAACACTAAGAGTTAAGGCAAGCTATGCAGATTACTGAACCGTTAGATGCAGGTCGGTACTCTGCATAAATAAAGCCACGTACTCTATATTAAACCTATGCTTACAAAATGAATCAGGGTTCTGCTGTTTCTGGAAAATCTACGGAGGGCCCATTTCAGCTTTGAATACATGTTATTTAACACAACTAGATCTGGGATATTGGCTTTATGACTGCTTAGCATAGCTGTATTTCTATGGCTATATTATTCACGACCACTCGTAGGTCTTGTTCAGGATCACCGGAAAAGCTATAAGCGAAGTACACATGAATGTATTTACGACCCTCATCGACCTTAATTGCGCCATTCTGGAAGATAGCGATTGCGGGCGGACAATATTATGCAACCGAAATCGGTTCATGGGCCAAAATACCTAATTTACATACTGATGGGGAATAATCGAGAAAGCTATTCAGTGGCATATATATATTGACACTTAAACGGTCATTCAAATGTTTCACACGGCAACAATAAAGATGCTGTTTTCGCGCAGCATACTATGTCTTTCCATACTGAAGCGATTTGGACTAGTTGTTTTACAAGTAGTGGTTGTGATGCTGATATATTTGAAATGTATTATGTCCCGTCGAAAACGAAAGCAACTGTAAAAATAAAATAGATTACATGTACACGTAGCCCATTATGATATGCCCAATATGACCAAGCTGCAATTCGATGTGTACCGAGCCCTGTAAAATGGGATTAACTTTCACGCCCGTCATCATTATCCCACAGATCCTTTATTCGCATCGCGTTGTTCGAGCAGCAATCGTGACAACATGCAATGCCAGAACTGCAATTTCACCTGCCGTACACTTAAATTACATCTGACAAATCCATTATTAAAACAACTTTAAAAAATGATAATCAAATAATGCAAGAGTTTTCAACGAAATGGTGATGATCTCTTCTTTAATACGACACAACTTTACCAGGGCAGCACCAACACTTCCAATGTGGAAAACTTGGGTCGTATGATAGTTAATTTTTCAGAAGAGCTATATCGTCGACTTAAACTTCACCAAGCCGATCTGTAATGGAAATGTGGTTGCGGGAAACCCCGTAGGCAAATCAGTCTAGGACATATTAAATATATGCACGGTCGGCATATTTGCCTCCGAACAGCATGCTGAATCATATGGGCGTAATACATTGAAAAACATAAAATTTAAATGAAATCTATTCAGCTTTATTAATGTTCTTACATAAGATGACCAGTGTGCCCTATAAGAAATTGGATGATAACCAACCACTGTGACAATGAAATAATATAGAATCCAACAGGAATACCTTACCTCAATTTGTGGCTGTCCTGATGCTTTCACTGAACGAGCAACTGCGTACATATCTTCGTGTTGCCACGCCAGTATTGTATCGCGTGATCATGTCTCTGTGGCAAAACATTGCACTAGCCACGTAAAGCAAGTAGATAATTATGAAGACATGAAAAATTTGTTCTTGGGAGAAACTGACACGTGTGCCTTTCAATACTGCTTGACTCGATAGCACAGAATAACGATAGCACAGAATAACAATGGTGAAAATAATTCTCTGGTTCACAATACGTTAATGAATATGGTATTCATAAGCACGTGGCACAAGGTTAAAAGTAAATTAACCCTGTATAAGATGTCTCAATGAAATGGCTCTGCGTTCCATCAGGCGCACCGATTGACCCCGCGTTATTATGACGTCTTATAGCAGCAACACGCGGCCAAATATTACTACTTGTTCTCTTTCCCACGACTCAAACTATATTAATATTGATCCATTTATCAGCTTCATCTGTCGCACGCGTGCTGTTAACGTGCATGGCATCAAGGACAACGCGTTGCCAGATACAATCCAGCAGATTTTGTTAGTCTGAGATTTGACGTTCTGCTTTATAGCAATCACATAACTGATCTATGGAGTTTTACACGTGTTTATTCTCAAACTTACATAAACGGAACCGACTATAGCGCCACCAGGCGAGTGGTAACACAACTAGTGAAAAGTAGTCATTCATTATGTCAATAATGCGGGGAAATGACATTCCTCCACGCTTAAATCATGACTTCCATAATATCAGACAAAATGCAAATTATCAATATTGCACGAGTGTTACCAATAATAATAATAATAATAATCCACATCAAAATAGCTCAATGCTCAATGGTATTACATCTGTTCGACCAATCGCGCTGGTGGATTACTCCTTCATGTAGACTTGCGTCCTCCACTTATCCGGACAGGCGACACACGTACTTCATGTTCGGGTGTCTCAACATTGGGTGTCGCAGAGGGTGAAACACTAGGAAGTTGAATGTTCTGAGTTTCAACTGGAACCACTCTAGTTGTATACACTACAGAATCAGGTAAGTATGGTGTTGCACGTACGTCGTCGTTCGGCTTAACTATCGGCGAGTCCACGGGAAAGTTAACATTGCTGTAGCGAATCCTCATATGATTCAGATGACGACGGATCAATTTACATAGGTCCAGGTTAGTCAATTACAGTACCGGCTAGCCAGGGAGAGCCGGATCTTAGTTTTTGGCATGCACAGTATCATCCACTTCAATGGTACGTGGATGGGTGGGTCGATCATGGTGGTACTTCGGCTTTGATTGAGAAGCAAGAACACGTGGACGAATAAGATCCTGGCGTGATCCAACTTTACGTTTCATTAATAGTTCTGATGGTGTAACACCGGTGATGCTGTGAGGCGTGACTCTATATCGAGCCAGGAAGCGTGACACTTTACTTTCCATAGTTCCACCTTCCATCTTTTTAACCCCAGATTTCATAGTCAGTACTGCTCTTTCTCTCAATCCGTTGGTAGCGGGATACCACGGGCTTAATGTGATATGTTGGATGTCATTTGAGCGAGTAAATTTATGGAATTCCTAACTGGTGAAAGACGATCCATTGTCACTCACAATTGTATTTGGAAGACCATGTATGGCAAAACTTTCAGTCAACTTGTCGATGGTTACTGTTGAGGTGCTGGATGACATGACATGACAGTCAATCCATTTAGAACATGCATCCACTATGATCAGTAGCATTTTACCCATAAATGAACCTGCGTAATCAAGATGGAGGCGATTCCAGGGGGCATCTGGCCGTTCCCAGGGTTTTAGGGGTGCTTCCTGGGGAGGTTTACGAATAGATGGACAACGGTTGCATTCACGCACCACTGACTCAATGTCCGCGTCAATGTGTGGCCACCACACATAGCATCGAGCTAATGTCTTCAATTTGGTAACACCAGGATGAGCGGTGGGTAATTCATCAAAAAATCTCTTCTGACCTTGTGGGGGAATAACCACACGAATACCCTACAAGATACATCCATCTTCTAAGCTGAATTCCATCCTCCTGCTAGCATAGGGTTTTAAAGGTTTATCCACTTGTAGACCTTCAGGCCAACCTTGTTGGAGTAACTCATATATCTTACGCAATTTTGTATCTTGTCCAATCAGGTTCACCGATAGAGTAGTCTGATCATTAATATGATCAAATACTGTGATAGCTATTGTCTAATGGGCTACATCAACGTATTCTTGTTGGCGTTCGTATGCAAAGCTATGCCATCTGGGGGAGCTGGCTGGTGATAGGAGGTACCTTCTGCCTCTATATTGGTGTCTTGATAGATCTCACGGAAGCGAATGCATGATCGCTATAACGGAATGAATCATAATTCAAAATGGCGGGCTCGATTGCGAGCATATTAAATTTACACTGGTATCATGTATTATTTAACATGAAATATATGAGGTTGACACTCAAATCATGATTGAGAATACTGCATTACATTTAACTCATTTATAATCAAGATGATAAACTAACAAATGGGTACATCCAAATCAAGGCTAGAACCACAGCATCGAATGACGTACTTACTCATCCCCAGTTTGCTACATAGCGCGGGCCACGCTGTGTCAATTGGTAATGTGGGGCCAGGTTGTGTGAATTGGTAATATGGAGCCACTGTGTGTGAATCGGAAATGTTTTGTCTCTCTGAATGAATTGGTAAAGTGGGACCAGACTGTGTGAATTGGTAACGTGGGGCCAGGCTGTGTGAATTGGTAACGTGGCGCTAGGCTCTATGAATTGGTAAAGTGGGGCCAGACTGCGTGAATTGGTAACGTGGGACCAGGCTGTGTGAATAGGTAACGTGGGGTCAGGCTGTGTGAATTGGTAACGTTGGGCCAGGCTGTGTGAATTGATAATGTGGGGCCAGGCTGTGTGAATTGGTAACGTGGGGCCAGGCTATGTGAATTGATAATGTGGTGCCACGCTGTAACACTACGACTTGTTTACTGCCCTAAAATAAATTATTTGACTACAATTTGTGTAATTTCACATTCATTGTACAACTCTATTTATCAAATGGCAAACGAGCTCTGAATGCTTTGATGTTAAAGTTCGTAGCCTAGCGCGGAAACAGCATGATGAAAACGAAGTTCGCCCCAACGTTAGACATGCCTTAACTAGTACATAGTGTGTGGAAAAAGCTCCAGTGTCCTCGTAAAGGAATACTGATTAGCTCACAATAATAATAACCCAGCCACTGTAAGCCAGTTTAGGTAGGCGCCCTATAATGTCGCCGTACCAAAGCCTCTGTTGAAGCCCGGCTCAACTCATTCCTTATCACGTGACCCGCTGTCTGTGTCCTTCACCTCTCTCCCCATCGTCCACGCTCTGTGACCCTCCATCCACCGCGATGACGTCTTCATCTGCTAGAGAGGCGGAGTGAGTTAAAGCAGCTGACCGCGGTAAAGGTTACAAGCATACCACCATGTACAAAGCGGGTCTTTATGTCAGCTTTTGTAGAACTTAATGTATAGTTCTGTTTGAAACTTTATATGTAAACTATCATGTATGTTACTGTGTTTCATGGATAAATGCTGTAAGCTCCTAGTTGACCATACATTGTGGCGATATTATCAATCTCGTGAGACCATTGACTTCACCAAATGTCAGCGGGGTGATCAATATAACTCCCCCTTGGGGATATTCTACGGTGTCAGGGGTCGACACCAGTTATTGACTATGCCTTCAATTAAATAACGGTTCGTTGAGAGCACTAAAACACGTAATTTGTTATTTCTAAAAATTTAATTACTTTAAGCATCGACAAATTCCATTGCGATATCCGTTTAGGGTTTTGTGACCACATGGTTAAAACCAAGCAACATTTAGTATCGTAAACAAGTTAGGATGCAAACTAGTGCTGCGGTGTATTCTTCACTCAAACCCAATATGTGGCAAGGGCAACGTATCAAACCTATGTTATGCCCCATCGACCAGGCATACGACAATATTACGGAACACATCTATTGGTATCAGTAGATGGCACTTTGTGTTTCCATAGGCGAAACAAGTTATAAACAAACTAAGCATCATTTTAATGAACACCGCCAAGGGCAGACATTATCCAAACCGAAAAACATTCCACATTCATCAAAATCTCCCAAGCTTAGTGGCTATCTGCATAAATCTATGGCAACATAAAAATAACACGAGCTATTTTAAGATATAATTTCACGAACCATTCATGAATAAGCATAAGAATAACAAAGGCATTATCTCGTATCCGTTAAATAATCGCGATCAAGGACATACTTGATTCCAACAAAAGTACATTGCACATTTATAAAAAAAATCCTGCCCCTCCACAACGCTGGTGGCTATCTGCATAAATATATGACAGCATAAGAATAACACGAGCAATTGTAAAATATAATTTCACGAATAAGCATTATAATACCAGATACACGGAGCAGGGTAAATCACAGGTAAACTTGGTTTATTCGATTGTCAGTATGTTGCATGCATCAAAAAAGTACATTGCTTATTTATTAGCAATCCAACCAAGTAATAAATCTATGGCAACTTACGAATAACACAAGTAATAATACATTATAACTTCGAAAACCATTCCATGAACTAGCATAGCAAAAACAAAGACATGTAGCAGGATAATTTGCAGACAAACCCTTTGCTAATTCCGCTGTCAGTATTTTACATGCATTAAAACAGGGCTCGTGTTAATACAAACCAAGGAACAAAGTCACAAAATGCAATGGTGGAGATGTGAAAAGTAAATGCTGATAAAATAACTAAAATGCTAAACCCCGTTAACAATGGAAAAAAAAAGGCTGGTTTTTTTCCATGGTGTCATTCAGACGTTGCCATACGTGTGGAAGTCGGCTAAGTAGCATTTGGCCAACTCAAACATGAACTGGTAATGCTCCTGCAACAGCAATATGCGTTCATATGATCACACATGGAGAAAGTAAACAATGTATTGATGCTTAGTCGATGTTCAGAGAGAGATTTGTAATAAAGTAACACAGTTTACCAGTGTTTGTATGGCTTGTGGTCGTCTGGAAGTGATGCAACGCGATGCAAGCAACACAGCCACTTCCTGTTCCGCTTTCAGGATATCTAGCATGTAGCTTCCGGTTGCGAAGAGTCCGCTTCGCTCAGCGCCGTCACTGTAAAAGATAACATCAGCGTTAATTTCATGCATTAGTCTGATCACCGTCATTACGTCATTAATGATTAGGGTACTATCAACATGTTTGTGATCGGTCCTCACATGCAATGCACCACTACGGCCCCGTTCGATTGATGACGTCGCCATTCATCCACTTTCTCAGTCAAGGCAATAAGTTCTTTGGGCTGAGATGGAATTCTCTCCTGATTTCCCCATCCTAATAACTGGAACTGCCGAACCGTTAGCGGTGCATCGCCAATCTAATCACGAGTCAAAATTCAAAATTTCAAGGGCTTCAAATTATCATATTCTCATTATTCATGGCTTGATAACATCTATTACTAAAAGGTATTGATCAAAACTCATGTTTAGCGTTGAGGCATTCATACCAAGCGTCGATCTTGGGTCACACATAGGGTGCGAATGATCATTTTTGGGCTTCCGAGTCGTTCGGAACTGACATTTTCCACCTGAATAGGTCCATACATTTCTTTTCCACCTTCATCGGATGGGAAGTAATTCCCGCATGTCTGTTGAATAAATTGCATGACATAACATAATGTATGGCTGCATTTGAAATGACGAGGTAATACAACTACCATGTGAAGAGAAATTATTCAGTTTACACACAACATTCACCATCAGCAGAAGCACCAATTGTTATGGATCACGGCAAGATGTGAAACCCCCAAAATGTCACCATGCTAAATGTGGTCAGTAGTTGACAATGCTATATGTTGCCAGTAGTTGCCACTTGTTTACCTCGTCACTGCTGTATGTATCATGGAGCATTACAATGCAGCTGCAGTTATGATCATACACCAGCCTCCAGAAGTCCACCACCGTATTGGGTAAAGGAGTCTGAGTCAGAATCGTCGAGTTGCGTGACTCAAAGCTCTGAATAATTACGAAACAGGTTAAATTGACGGTATACAATTTCCCATCTATACAATTGAAAGTTAAAATTCAAAAGTATATGATTGCATTCGGATATTGAATGTTTTAACGTCCGTGAATGGCGCTTCGAACTCAAACATTACGATTCCACGGAACTCACGTCAACAAAGAGAGCATTGATGTAATCATTGCCGTGTGAATATGGCGTCGACAATCGTGGACGATGTTTGTCATCTGGCAAAAGCAATCCACATAACAGTAATCTCACTGAGCGATCAGTTCAACGCCATACGTCATCAAATCAAATACGGACAAGTTAAATTGTACAATATATGATGTATTGTTCAATCGGTATCAGCGAACAACAATAACTACATGTAGCTACACAATATCGCAAGACACGGCCTCATTACTTATCATGACATAACTGCAAAACCTTTGAACCATTCTACATTGCAGGAAAGACACGTGTTACCTGGTACAATGTCATCAAATCTGTTCTTGCCCACGTTCGTGTCGTCGCTTGCTGCCCCAGGAGCTGCTTCTGGCTTGTAGTTGCACATCACCTTGAGAGCGAGGCATGTTGCTATGGTGATTAAACAGCTCATATCGTCAAGCAATGAACAGCAGCCATTAGTTAAGACCTTACCTCATATTGCTCTTGTAAAGGATTCTGGTTGGAGTATGCCGTTTCTTGGAACATGGCATCATACTGAGCAATGAACTGAGAGCTAGGAACTTCAATTTCACCGATCCTCGTTTCCATTCCCTCTAACACTGCATTGTAGAGGAATGCATACTGGTTCTGCAAAGCACAGTCACATATATGTGTCTCTTTAATACCTACGTTATGGCTTTGTACGACTGAACATGAGAAAGATCCCAGCAATAAATGCCTTATCATACCTCTGTTTGTACCATGTACATCCTTTGTGTTCTCAGGCGATACACACACACGAACACGTCAACACGACCTTCACACTTGGCCTGGCTCAGTAGGTAATCTAGGCCAATGTACGTCCCTGTACGCCCTACGCCAGCACTGAAAAGGTATAGAAAGGGATGTTGGATTTAACGAAATACAGTATAAAGACAATTGCAACAGGAAAGCTCTTCGTCAACTACAGTTCCGGGCAGCACTTATCAAGTGGTATGCGGCTACTACTTTGTGACTGACCTGCAGTGAACAATAAGAGGACCAGTGACGTCACAAGGTAACTTTAACACTCTCCCCCTGAATGCAAGGAGTGGGAAGTTATTCTCGGGACATTTCTTGTCTTCCCAGGCTAGGAAATGGAGCTGGTGAATCTCTCTCACTTCATCCTGATGCAAATATAGAAGCAACATTATTTACGTCGGGTTATACATCAGATATGTGGCAACAAGTTAATGTTAAAAACCCCCATATGCGGTGGTACCTTGTAACGCAGTCGAAGTCTCCTGTAGGCGTAGTCCGCGTGGACTTCAGTCGTCACCAGCGAGATCCTGAACGGTCCACAGACTTTCACGTCCTCCTTGTCTTTGTCATCTGGCCAATACACCACGCACTTTTTCTACAGACACACATAAAGCATCGATGTAAACCGCAAGTTTCTGGAAGGTTAATCACAATAGTAAGATTAAATTGGAACCAGCATTATTTTACTGCATTAGCTATAGAACAGAAATCACATCACCTTGCCTCCCTCGTTAGGTCGGGTCAGCATCACAATGCGGTTGGAACCTTGTTGCCATATCATGAACCAGAAAGCCAACACAGTGTCCTCCGTCGGTCCTACACCAAACCAGCAATTTGTCCATTTTAAACATAGTAATAACAATAAAAATAATATTTACAATATTTATAAAAATAATATCAATAATTATGGCGGCCAGCTCATATGGCGCCTTGTCTTATAAAGTGTTTTTCTAAGACGCCATCCCCTTTTTTGTCACAACCCCTGGTCACACTACACATCAGCAATAAATTTCCACTTTCACACTAAACACCAGTTCATCCTTGACACAACACACACCTCAACATCTTTCCCTTTGTTAAACCAAGTGCCCTTACATCCCTATCATTCTACACCTGTCTCTTTCGTTAACGCAAAAACACAGCTCCTCTTGATAAAAAAGAATGAAAAACAAACATGAGTCAGTGGAACAGGTGGATCAGGAGATTCCTTTTGAAAGTCTTATATACAGTGGTGGCTGAATAACCATATAGTATCACCCCCAGCTTGAAGGTGCAGCACGAACTCACCTTGAGCTGCTATGTAGTGATTGGAAATCCTAGGGTATCCCTGACAAGTGCAAACAAATATGAAATTATTAATTTTCGCTCAAGGTTATACATGAAATATACTAATTTTATTGCAATATCGCAGCTAATAAAATATCTACCGTTATGTTACTTGCGTTGATGTAGTCTGATCGGCTAAGTTCTTCCGTTGCTTTTATCTTAACGCGAGAGTCATCATCTGTAAATGCAAGAGTGTTTATTGACGATAACTGTTCACAATCAAGCAACAAAGCCTGCGATGAACAAAACATGTGCCATGGTAACCCACTTCCTACAGGTTGAAATACTAGTCCGTGTTGAGTATTTATGCTGAATTTCTGAATCAACATGACTATGTCGCAACATATCTCGTAATAACTTTTTACAATTTTTTTATTTGCAAATGTTTGCTACAAAGATACCCGTTCTCGGAGCAAATGTACATCACGTGAATTAGGATGAAAAGGTTGGACTCACATGGTTGAATGTTTTTAAACCTGTTCTTGGCCATGTTAGCTTGAGAACGACCAACCTCCCGGGTTTTGAAATCTGCTCCAGGTAAATCCTACAATCGGATAACATTAAACTATATTGTCAATATATCTAGGCACCTTAGATTACCGTACTTATTATGGTGGATCATATCACTGAGCAGGTTCTCTATTTTCACGGCCAAATCAGCTGTGCCAGAGAACAGCCCATGCGCAACCCTGTTGCAAAATCTAAGTTAAAATGTACTGACGTCAAATTCCCTGCCGAATCCATCGATGATATCTTTCTTTCCATCCTTGGTTTTCTGGACATGTTCCTTCGGTATAGGCTGTGAGAGGTCATTGATGTGTGCCTTCAGTTGTGTGATAGAGATGGGTGTGTTGAGAGGACTTCCTGGGGTTGTCACAGCTGGTTGTAAAACGTGCTGCCGGTGGTCAGAACCAGGAGGTCGAGAAGCAGGTTCAGACTGTGGTGTGTCATTCCCTCATTCCTCGCTGCTGCTGCTCCTGCTGCTGCTGCTGCTGCTGATGCTGCTGCTGCCGGTGCTGCTGCTAATGTTAATGCTGCTGCCGACGATGGTCCAGAAAAGCCCACGGGTTTTGAAGTTATTGAGAGTTTATTTACAGGCTCAACGACGCCTACTGGCTTGCCCACTGACACGTCCGACACTTCACACAATGGAAACAAAGCTAACTGGAGACAGGCAATATGAAAAGACTGGCCGTCGTTTGATACGATAAACCTACGTATGCTATTAAAACAATACGAACTAACAACTCACGACGATGGGCGGCCGCCATGTTGTCCTCCTTCTTTGTGTTGGAATGCCGCTTGTTGCGCCTTCTGTAAATGTTAATAGCCTTAGAGCAAGATCCCGTTAAATTCTGGTACAATACCTTACTACTGTGTATTGTGCTGGCGCCAATTGTAAGCACAGCACATGTTGACTGGCTCTAAGTGTGAGCTTGACCAAGCGCAAATCATCTCTGCACCAAACCTTACCTCAGACAGACGACGACGATGACGATGACCAGTAGAAACAGTCCACCCGCGGCAGCACCTGCTATGACACCTGTTGGATTACCGGAACCTGGATAGTTACAACAGAACAATGATATAACCATGGAATGCCGCAGGTTCATGGACATGTCCACATAGAGTATCGCCATATGCTCTGCTGTGCCGTATCGCATCCAGCATCCCATTATATTAAATAAGCAAATTCATCGACGTTCATTTTATATGCAGTATCTTGGATTCTGAGAGGAATAACTGTAATCAGCGTATGATAAACACGACGATAACCATACCCTGATGTACTTGTTTCTGTGTAGTAGTTGCCGTCTCTGTTGCTGTTGGTGGTGTCATATTATCCAACATATTGAAACAAAGCCATTGAACCAATCATTCATGCGTTGAACAGAATATTTATCATACGCTATAAATGTTTGTAGACATTTGACTCTTTCTTAGGGTTCAGAACGATATGCTTATAAGTATATGAATATGTTGCTTGAATACTTTACCGGGCATAGTAAACGTCTCAGACATGGAGTCGTAAGCGATGTTTTCATTGTTGACTACGCGGACCTTAACTTCCCATTGACCACCAGTGACGTCAGCGATACGGACGCTGGTGGACGTGGTGGGATCCATGATGTCATGCGTCGTCCACTCGTCAGTTCCCACGCGTCTGTAGAGGACGTGGATGGACGAGATATTGTCACATCCAGATGGCGCTAACTGTGGGACAAAGACATATTATCCCTTGAACATACCTACCGTTTGTATGTCAACATTTGTTATGAAAATATTTCATGCACTCGAGTCATATATATATATATATATATATATATATATATATATATATATATATATATATATATATATATATATATATATATATATATATATATATATCTACGAAAGTATATATATGTATATATATATATAAATATATGTATACATTTATCCATGCATTTATGTATTTATATAGTCCCGAGTGTCTATTATTTTTTGTGTTATCACTTTTGTGTTGCCATGTCTTTGTGCCGCGTAGGCTGTATTACGTGACTTTACTTAACTCAAGAAATCTCTACGCTCTATTGGTTGAATGTTTCCTTCATTATTGGCGGACTCGCTTAATACATTGATTGTCGTTGTGCGACTAGATAGGTGGAGGTCACTGTCGAGTACCTTCGATGTGATGTCCATTTTCTCTCTCTCTCTATCTCTCTATCTATCTATCTATCTGATCTCATACATTTTCACTTGCCTGCCACTCTACGTCGACGACGTCGCCGGTTGTTATGTTCAATATCGTGGCTGGGTCAGGAGCTGCAAACAGAATTGTTATACTCAAAATCATGACTTCTCTAGGGGAAGCATAAGGTCATGTTCAGTAGCAGGACTTAGTCAGGGGTTCACAATCATAATGTAATATCGTATCTGGTTCAGGAGCTGGAATCTTAATGTTATATTCAGTTTCCTAACTTGTGCAATATATGGTAACTGGCCTGTGTGTGTATTCGTAGTGTTTATGGCTATATTGCTACTTCATTAACTCATTGTGATCTTGGGGGATGGGTGAAATCATATTTACCATTGTAGTATTTTTGACCATCGCATCTGATTTACACAGCTATAACTTAATGCAAAGGCTGCACATTGGAGTGATAGAATAACACATACCCCGACAGGCTGTCTTAACCATCACTTCCCGTGTCGGCCATGGTGACACCGCGTACAGATCTCCATTCTGTCTGTATACACTCACTCTCAGTGTGTACACGGTGTTGTGGATCAACTCCCTGATGATGGCGCTGAACTCAGCCTCATTAGCTACATGAGATACATTCGGTCCCAAGAGGAAATTAGAATCTGTAATGTTTTTATACTCGACTAGATAGCCGTAGTACTGAGACAGGTTCGCGATGACGTCATCATCACGTCCCCACGTCACTCTGACTTGTGAGGAGCTGACCGCGGTTCCTGATATAGCTGTCTGATTACTGAGACTGGGTTCATCTGCATGTGTATTTATTGGTTATAAAACACGCTGGGATCAACAGTAGCATCTCGAGTAATATGGGCATCATGCCATTGGTAAATGCTAGCTTTTAGAATTTTGTATCATAAGGAATACCCAATTACAGTCGAGAAAGGACATTGTACGATTTACTGACGGACAAACGTATGAATTAACATCATCAATTATCATTGACCGATTTCATGACTAACTAACGCTTCACAGAGAACACCATCTATCTACTGACTGATATGTGTGATGCATTGATCTCCTAGATACCAGTCTTGACATCCATCAGGACATCCTCCATTCGTGTTATTGCACGCCGTAGATCCTCCTTTACAGTGATGCTCAGAGCAGGACGACTCACAGTTGATCCCGTAGCGACCAGCCTCGCAAGCTATAACCAACATTAAATAGCGATAACGACAGTTTGCATGGTGGCAGCTGCCAGCAGTGCTGACCTTATACGACTCTTCTCTAACAGAGAGAAATAATAACAGTTGCGATGAATCGTAAATGAAATATATTGCGGTGTTTATTCTCTCGTGTCGTGCAGTGTGGTGGTTTAAACCCAGAGCATTCTCTACAGCCGAAGACGTCGTCACAGGAGGAGCGACATCTGGAGCAGTCTGAAATGAATATATGAACAAGACCTTATAGTACAGCGCATGCGTTATGCAAAGCTAAACTTAGGATTCACATGAGGTGAGGTTTATGTAGGATGTAATTGAGGCACTAAAGCCGCAACACAATCGGCTGAGTAAGCCATGGAGTTACACTGTCACCAGGATGTCTAGCTAATAGAGCGACGTATCTGGAAATATTCCTTGCGTAAGTCTATTACGGCTGATTCAGACAATATAAGCAATATCACTATCCACACTAAATGTCAGCTCTAACATCAGGATTACATCAAATAGCAACCACAAAACTGTATATGTCGTTTAAATTAACTCACCTGCCTGGACGCTTTCGTGCCCCATCACAACCATCTCACAGAAATTAACTCACCGGCCTGGACGCTTTCGTGCCCCATCACAACCATCTCACAGAAATTAACTCACCTGCCTGGACGCTTTCGTGCACAATCACAACCATCTCACAGAAATTAACTCACCTGCCTGGACGCTTTCGTGCCCCATCACAACCATCTCACAGAAATTAACTCACCTGCCTGGACGCTTTCGTGCCCCATCACAACCATCTCACAGAAATTGATGATGTTTGGTTCAACGCCGCCTCCTGTTCTCTGCATTGTAACATAGCGACCGACAAGACGTGAGGTACAGGAAAGAGTCACGCTCCCTCCATCAGGCACCGGACCCTCATAGAATAAACACACACTGTCGTCTATAAAGTCACTGTTGTTACCGACCCGGATGTTAAAGTGGCCCGTTCTGTTTCCATCTGAAACATAAACAATCAATTAATGCTCTCTACACCCAAGAAACACGTTTGAATGCGCACATGTACAAATCTTAGATTAACATAATTATATGTACAAACACATACATACGCACATACATCCACATACATACATGCATATATACATACATACATACATACATACATACATACATACATACATACATATATGCATCAATGCATGCATGCATGCATGCGTGCGTGCGTGCGTGCGTGCGTGCGTGCGTGCGTGCATGCATACATACATACATACATACATACATACATACATACATACATACATACATACATACATACATACATACATACATACATACATACATACATACATACATACATACATACATACATACATACATACATACATACACATACATACATACATACATACATACATACATACATACATACATACATACATACACAGACATACATACATACATACATACATACATACATACATACATACATACATACATACATACATACATACATACATACATACATACATACATACATACATACATACATACATACATACATACATACATACATACATACATACATACATACATACATACATATACATACATACATACATACATACATACATACATACATACATACATACATACATACATACATACATACATACATACATACATACATACACATACATACATACATACATACATACATATACATACATACATACATACATACATACATACATACATACATACATACATACATACATACATACACATACACATATATGTTCATACATACATGTCGGCCTGTTGAATATTGTGATGCTGAGTATGTTGAAGTATCCCTGTAGGTCAACCCTCCACCAGGCAATGGCCTGCGTGCTGAACGCCGTATGAGCACAGCGCGCCTCTGCAGGCGGAGGTAGCAGGCCATCCACAGCACGATTAGCGTCCCAGGCATTCCCCTTCTGTGTGGCAGGTTTCCCAAAAGCGACGTTCCCTGCGAACTTATACTATCAGTGAAAGTGAAATACTAGGCGTACAAAACCGCGCTTTGCTATCATTTCTGTTCTGTGAGACCTTAGCCTCTTTCCGCTGTAGTTTTTCTTATGCCGAAACAGCGCCTCACCTGTAAACCCCCGATCATTGTCATGAAAGAAGTAAGTCTCCCTATAAACTCTTTATTTCCTTACCTATCCTACATCCTGGTCCTCGCCAGTCGAACAGCGCCTTGTTACCAGCAGGTCGTGGTGCCCCTGTCCACATCCATGAGGACACGCACCGCTTGTTTCATCACAGACATCATTGTTGGCGCAATTACACGTAAAAGAACAGCCTGACTGACTGCCGAATATACAAGCTGCAACAAATGACGGGTATACACGGTTCGGTATTAATGTGCAGATGGTTTCTGGGTAGATGAAGAAAGTATTGCAGGAAATAAAATCTACGGATATGCTCATGTCGTTTTCGATGTACCCCTGCAACGGTGAAGGATGAGGAATTAGTTAAAGACCTGGTAACGTCCTTACATGTGAAATTTCATGTGTTTCTGTTCCTGTACTATGAGGATGAACCATATGGTAGAGAAACAGAGTAAATGATAAGGAGCTGATACATGTCACACAGACCATGTGCTAATCTGTCTTCGACACCGAATGTACTGTACTTAAACCTAATGTGGTATCTTCGATAGCGTGCCGTATACAATGTACATAAACCTAATGTGATGGCTTTGATAGCGTACCGACCTCTTTAAATTGTGTAGAGGTGTCAGGATCAATGGCGGTGTCGTCTACATAGCGCTGCTATTTCGGGTAACAGGATCCTGCCTTTAGAAAAAGTTAATGACTTGTGATGTGTTTGTAACAGTGGGTCGCTTCTAATACGGAGACAGGTCTCACGTTACAGGTGTGATACGGAGACAGGGCTCGCGTAACTGGTGTGATACTGAGACAGGGCTCGCGTAAGGTGTGATACGGAGACAGGGCTCAAATTGTAGGTGTGATACAGAGACAGGGCTCGCGTTACGGGTGTGATATGGAGACAGGGCTCACGTTACAAGTGTGATACGGAGACAGGGCACACGCTACAAGTGTGGTACGGAGACAGGGCTCAAGTTACAGGTGTGATACGGAGACAGGGCTCGCGTTGCAAGTGTGATACGGTGACATGGCTCACGTTACAAGCGTCTGGGTCCTGCTTTGTTACACGGGTGCTGCATTTGAAACGTTAGCGTTGTCTCGTTGAAGAGGCCCTGTAATTCTACCACGTGAGGATGAAAAATGCCGAATATCTACTCCAGTGTAGCCTGAACCACTCTGGCCTGAGCCGTACCTTATTTAAGCTTACACCCCTCTACGAACCAGTCCAATAATAGCCAAGTAACGTGCACCCTACGGTGGTCGATATTATACGAAAAGTGTATGTGTCCAGCTAGATTTAAGTGTATCAACTCCTCTGACAATTATAAACAAGTGAATCGTTTTTTCGTCTGCTCGAGAATAGTTAAACATGCGTTAACGTATGTCTAGCATAGTAACGGAAAAGTAGGTGAGGGGGATAACATAGTAAAGGAGAACTAAGAGTGACCGAGAACTTGGTGACTGCTATAACATAGTAACCCGATAACTAGGAGACCGTGATTACATAGTAACAGAGAACTAGGTTGAGGTGATAACATAATACCAAAGAACTAGGTGACTGGGATAACATAGTAACATAGAACTAGCTGGGAGTGATAACATAGTAACGACAAATTAGGAGACAGCAATAACATGGCAAGGGAGAACTATGAAACTGTGATAACATAGCAACAGCAAGCTAGGTGACTGCTGTAACATAGCAACGGAGAAATAGGTGACTGTGATAACATAGTAACAGTGAACTAGGTGACTGGGATAACATAGTAACAGATAACTAGGTGACTGGGATAACATAGTAACAAATAACTAAGTGACTGTGATAACATAGTAACAGAGAACTAGGTGACTGGGATAACAAAGTAACAGATAACTAGGTGACTGAGATAACATAGTAACAGATAACTAGGTGACTGGGATAACATAGTAACAGATAACTAGGTGACTGGGATAACGTGGTAACAGAGAACAAGGTGAGGATGATAACATAGCAACAGAGATCTACGTAACTAGGATGACATAGTAACGCAGAACTAGATGACTGTGATGATATTGTAAAGGGGAACTCGGTGACTTGGATAACATAATAACGGAGAACTAGGTGAGAGTGATAACATTGGTACGGACAACCAGGTGACTGTGATAACATTGCATTGGAGATGATAGCATAGGCAGGTGAACTAAGTGACGGTGATGCAATAGCAACAACGATTAATGTGGCTGTGATAACATAGTAGCGTGTGTGTTTATGTGTGTGTGGTTGTGTGTGTATGCTAGTGTGTGTGTTTGTGCGTGCTTGTGTGTGATTGTGTGTGTATGTGTTAGTGAGTGCGTGTTTGTGTGTTGTGTGTGTGTGTGCTTGAGTGTGTGTGTGTTTGTGTGGGTGTTTGCGCGTGTGTGTTTGTGTGTGTGCTTGTGGTTGTGTTTGAGTATGTGTGTGTATGTGTGTGTATTTACGTGGGTCTTTGTGTGTGTGTATGTGTGTGTTTATGCGTGTGTGTATGTGTGGTTGTGTGATTGTGTGTGTGTATGTGTATGTGAGTGTGTGTGTGTGTGTGTGTGTGTGGTGTGTGTGTGTGTGTGTGTGTGTGTGTGTGCTTGTGGTTGTGTGATACGATGGCTTTGTCGTCCTAGCTCCACACTCGACAGACACGGAGAACAATTACCCCAAGCAGTGATAGGTTGTGCTTCGATTCCATTACAACTCGGCGACTCTCGTGGTGGTTCCCAGATACACAGATATTTCATAGTTTAATGGCCGCTAGGAACGATAGGACAAAGGATAGGTTTTACCAACATTTTGATTGGTTGGTCAATAAGCGATCTCCAACACAGCGTTTGGTTGGTAAATAAGGTGTCTCCGCCTCCTGAGGCTTATGACTAGTGCTATCTGTATCGAACGAACTACCCACCTTGTACAAGCTGTACGCTCAGTGAGTTAAGACGAACCGCAGAGCTTTGGCTCCAGAGTGTGTGGCGACGTACCTCGTCAGTGTACTGCGTTAACAGAAACACAACGTAGTGAGATCGACCTGTGAAGTCCTGCTGGATGTGTGTTGTGTGTGTGTGTGTGTGTGAGGTGTGTGCATTATTCGTGTGATGTGCTGTGTTTGTGTGATACGATGGCTGTGTCGTCCTAGCTCCACACTCGACAGACACGGAGAACAATTACCCCAAGCAGTGATGAGTTTGTGCTTCGATTCCATTACAACTCGGCGACCAGATACACAGATATTTCATAGCACATGGATACATACAAAGGAATGGCCGCTAGGAAACCAGGACAAAGGAAAGGTTTTACCAACATTTTGATTGGTTGGTCAATAAGCGATCTCCAACACAGCGTTTGGTTGGTAAATGATAAGATGTCTCCGCCTCCTGAGGCTCTACACGTGTGACTAGTGCTATCTGTATCGAACGAACTACCCACCTTGTACAAGCTGTACGCTCAGTGAGATCAAACTCATTCTTAAGACGAACCGCAGAGCTTTGGCTCCAGCCATACTTCCTCGTGTGGCGACGTACCTCGTCAGTGTACTGCGTTAACAGAAAACACAACGTAGCTGAGATCGACCTCGCTGAAGTCCTGCTGGATTGTGTTACGCATGCGCTTCTACTCCGTATTGTGTTGAGGCAATAAAGGACTCATTCAAGCATTATTCGAATCAACCAGCTGATGTAGAGCTATGTTTGTAAAACACCCCGTTTTTATTACATATGAGTTGAAGGCTTTTTTAAAATGCCACAACATTGCGTATCAGGCCACTAGACATTTTATCAACTTCAAGGAAGTAACAAAAGCACCTTTAAGTAGACACGGAAAGTTGCCTGGCAGATACCGACCTATCTTTAAATACACTAAGCGAGTATGTCGAAGTCTCGCAGGGATCGTGCACACACACACACACGCGCGCGCACACACACACACACATTTTAAAAACCGACAATGTTCAATGTTGGTTATCAAAACGCAGATGTTGATACTTTGTCGATGATATAAGCTGTAGAAGAGTGGAATTTAAGAAAATATCAGGTTTAGGAGTGGCATGGAAGGCAATTTAAGATCAATGAGTGGCCGGAATGACAGTGTCAGATAGAGGAGTGGCATGGAAGACAGTGTCAGGTTTAGGAGTGGCATGGAAGGCAGTTTAAGATCAATGAGTGGCCGGAATGACAGTGTCAGATAGAGGAGTGGCATGGAAGACAGTCTCTGTTAGAGGAGTGGCATGGAAGACAGTGTCAGATCGAGGAGTGGCATGGAAGACAGTGTCCGATAGAGGAGTGGCATGGAAGACAGTGTCTGATAGAGGAGTGGCATGGAAGACAGTGTCTGATCGAGGAGGGGCATGGAAGACAGTGTCATATAGAGGAGTGGCATGGAAGACAGTGTCTGATAGAGGAGTGGCATGGAAGACAGTGTCAGATAGAGGAGTGGCATGGAAGGCAGTGTCCGATAGAGGAGTGGCTTGGAAGACAGTGTCAGATAGAGGAGTGGCATGAGAGACAATGTTAGATAGAGGAGTGTCATGGAAGACAGTGTCTGATAGAGGAGTGGCAATGAAGGCAGCGTCCTGTAGAATAGTGGTATGGAAGGCAGCGTCGGATAGAAGAACAGCATTGAAGGCAATGCCTTATACCCCATATGTTGAAGATCAATGGTAGGTCGTGGGTCAATAAGTCACGTCTGTAGCAGCGCGATGATTCAGAGTGTGCGAGGAAAGACGGCTAAATGTACCGTTGAGCAACACTTTACTGACCTTGATACGGCAGACAAACCGTCTCGAATAGTTATGCAGGGCACCCATTAAGCTATAAGCAACGGTGTGGTATTTTGGCCTCAGGTTTGCCTTCTTCACCATTTTCAGGAATCTTCAAAAATATGCAACAGTCTCGTCTGCACTTTGCAAACTTCATTCTAGAAAAACGGATGCTTAGAGGCAGTAGTCCATTAAGAAATGGCAATACCGTAACAGCTACTATTTTGGTGCTTGTTGACCAAGGTTTGTGATAATACAAACACGACGCCGGTCAAACGTAGCATAGGAAACGGCCGTCAACGCTCAATGACCCAGGGGATCGTTTCACTAACAACGCATATGCGCTAGAATAGCTCGTAAATCCCAAGTAGCGCATATCTTTACGAGTATCCTATTTTGGCGCGTTTCACTAACAGTGCACACGGCAATTAGCGCACTTAAGTAGCGCATACATTTATGGGCAACCTAGACCACGCATAAAACCGTAAGTAGCGCCTATATTTGTTCCTTGCACTGAACGAAACTGAATTTGTAAGGCGTAGACGCGCATTTTTGCCAAGAAAACGGCTCAATGATGTCGCCGACTACGATAAGAAACCTGCTCGAACAATTGATAGCTGGATACAAGCGCAGTGATTTTCGTAACTTCACCAACAGATCAAAGGCAATCGAAACCGACACCCAGGTTTGCACATTTTCTTCTATTTTTTACTTAACGCAACAGTTTTTATCGTATTCAGGCAGTGACCAACTAAAGAACTTGTTTTTTCGTATGAAATATTGATTTGCTTTCTTTATAGAAGCGCTATGACGGACTTTCATAATGTGCTTTGACAAAGGTTGCTTGGAGTATGAGGGATTTTGGTATGAACGCTATGATGGGTGGTTTTTAACATAATATCAAAGGTTATCTCTCCCAAAAAGAACTGTTATTTGAAATAAGTGTTCAATTTAATTAAATACTATATTCCTTATTAGTGTTATTATATTTTGATCTTAATCAGTTTACAATAAGCTATACGCTCCAGTACGATTCTAATATAATGTTCTTGCCTCATCAAATCAATTACTTTTTTTTATTTGGACGTTCTTGCAGCCCTCAGATTCTATTCTAAGGGCAGTATGTTGACTAAGGTCGCTGCGATCCAAGGAATATCCACCGCATCCACGTCCCGGATAATGCACAAAGTTTCGTCATATGTCTGCTACATTGCAAAGGAATATGTAAGCTTCCCCACAACCATTTACTATGATGAAATCATTATATCTTCATTATTACGGTGAAAAAAGTTAATTTTAATAAATAAAATTAACATCATATTATTGCCTTCATGCTTGGTCAGAGTATTATCAAAAAAATATTTGAGGCAGGAGATTTTGAAGGCCTCGCGCTACCTGGACACAGTGGTTATCCCTGCAAGGACTGACTTTTAACACCCTACCTTAACACAAACAACAGCATTGCCTTCAACCTGTGGATGTAAACAAGAGGGAAATGTGCTACCATGACCCGTGTGGATATTCTGTACGTGGTTTGCAACAGATTTCCACTTAGATAGGATGATGTCGCCATTGTTGTCTGCAGAAGATGAGGCACTCCAGTAGAGATGATTGGTGATACTGGGGATCCATGCAAACAGTGAATAGCAGCCCCGCTCTCTGGCTGCAGCTTCCAGCTTCTTGCGAAGTCCTAATACACAGAGCAAATAATTACATTTTACCCAGTTCATCTTACAATAATAAAAGCATATGACAGCTGTGACGTACAAAACAGTCACAGATGATATGTATTGAAATAGCTAACCTTTGGCAACATGCCACATGTAGTTCTGATGTCTGGTCTCTGGCAATGTTTCCCTGATCCATTTGGCTATGGATTTTCACAGACAGATTACACAAATTCCCTACTGATGAGATCTAATGTTTGTAGGGGAGTATAATGTAACATTTATATGCTGATCCATACATAAACACCAAGAACCGCTTAGGGGTCGAGGTGATATGGCATGCATTATTTTGCAAGTTATGTACTACTGAACATACACATATCTGTCTGTGATGATGCTTTTAATGGTGAGGCCTTAGTCATGTAGTAGCTGCACAGAACGTTTCAGCCCCTCCAGTTCCATATGATAGCTGCCACCAGTCTCTGTGCACTGTAACACATTAATGGTAACATATTGTATGGATTCATAGACAGAAGGGTAGAGGAGGTACAAGTGAATATTTATAACTGCAAATAGTATAATTACTCTTACCTGCACCAATTGGATGTCTATTACTTTATTTGACTCCAGCTTCATTGTGGTGTAAGAGACAAAATGTCCGGGGCTGTCGGTGCGTCCGTCACCTCCTATTTTTATGCCATCCTTCTCAAGTAGGGCCACTAACAGCGGAGTCTGTTGGTTTTCCCACACCTTGATGATGTCGGGCTGCATCAGCATTGTCTGGTGCCGAAAAAAGTTGACAGAGAAGTCGCCTTAACTCCCATAAATTTGAGAGCTTGAAGCACCTTCGTTGGTGTGGCTCCAGCAAATAATATTGAAGCGGAAAGAAAGACATTTCCTGCAGCGTAGATGCCAACATAGGGCTGACTCCGCCACACAGTTTCTTTATCACAGTTGTGGCAGCTGAACGTGATCACTAAAAGTAACCCTACCACTATTGGATTCTTACTCCTTATATCCATACCTCCACATTTGGGACAGTGGATCCATGACATCAACTGCAAAATCTGGGAAGAAAATATAAGTAACTTTGGTTCCTTATTCAGCGGAAAACCTGGCACAGGCCAATGTATGTCTTGAATGTCATCCTCGTATTCTTCATCATCTGATGCAACGGAACTTTGGAAAGATGGCATGTAGTCGGATGAGAGATTTGCATCAATGGTCGGAGAAGGGTATTCATCACTACACTCATCGGGGTCATGCTCCATTGGCTCGTTCTCCATTTCTCCTAGCATCCTCAATGGCGGGCCTTCAAGGATATTGCATTGGACATCTGAACACATTGGTAATATAAATAAACACAGATGTACATATGCCTATACATATTTGCCAATTCATTATCAAACATATCTATGCATAACTTAACATATTACAACGAGCTAATTTACAACAGTATTTACTGTTTCAGTGTAACTGGATTAACTTTCTGTGGCATCAATAATCGTATTCTGGAAAAATAGTCTATCAATGAAACAACTATACATTAAATACCTATTGAGTTACACTGTTGCACTGTCCTTGTGTTGCTGGGCTTCAAGCATACTGTCTGCGATGCCTTGGACCATGTCTGTACTGGTGCTTCCATCAATTGAGTGCAGTCATCCATGGATTCAAAAGGATGCGCAGAATCGTCTTCAGTGCCGGGAATGGATTCAGGTTCAGTTATCTGACAGACGCCCCTTGAAAATCCATTGACATTTTCAGCCATTGCTGCTTCCAAAATCTGTATACCAAAGAAGAAACTAAAAATATCAATGCTATTGGGATAGAATTTATGCCCAAAACAAACAAACACACAGTGTCTATCCAACATTACATGCATGATAGTTGTTCTATGGCCACAACCACTCCTTGCCTTCATGGAATGCATCAGCTAAATCAATCTTTAGAATTATCATTTTATATAGATCCATGAATTTGTTGCACGGTCGAAATGTATTGTACCCTCTCAACAAGATAATGGACTATTTATTCAATACTAATGCAACAAGAAAGTCATCTAGTCTCACCCTCTGCTTCTCTCTCTTGATAAAGGCAGGTCTGCTTTTCTTGGGCTGAGGTGGGAGGGGTTCACTTGCCTCACCATCCCTTCTTGATTGCTTGACAGCAGAGGCCTTCGCAAAAAAGTAGACACAGCAGCTTCCTTCAAAACCCGCTTACATCGTGGTATCCAACCAAGCTCTTCTCTGAGTTTCGGTGCCTCCTCAAAACATTCCTAGGTGAAATGAACCGAGCACACAAACGAGTACTTGCCCGGGCCCGGCCATTTGTCTCGCGATCGTAGTACCTGGCCAATCCATTGTTTTTTTAAAATCGTCCTTACGAGGAAACCTGATCAAGCTTATGCCGTCCCGACTGGTCTGCTAGCAGCCCCAACACAACAACCATTAACCATCGCGTTCAGGCGGTCACAAGATGGCTAAACACGATCCAAAATCCCAAAAACGAGAGACGAACTCCAACAATGTAAACAGCGGGGAACTCCGTGCGTCTCTGAGAACGGCCTCCCTTATCTGACGTCACACGCATTGTAATGACTCGACACAACCGAGTTGGTCGGCTGGATAGTGCAAAGTGTTTTATTCCCGGAACCAACAAAACCCCAAAACGAGACGATAGTCAAAAGCTATTTGACTAGTCGTCGTAACACTATAAGCTATTTGATTAATAGTTATAACACGCATGGTTGATTTAGATAATGGCTGCCGCGAGGTTTTGTCGGGCGTGCTAATTTGAACTGACATTTCATCAAATTTTGGCCTTAACTGATGCGATGGTGATGGTTATTGGACCGGTTTGAGTTTAATGATCACATTATGAAGTGATATCAGCGAAGTACCTATAATCATGCGATAGGCACTGTAATGCAATAATACACCTGTAATATGCATATTATTTATAAGCATAATGAATATTTGTATTTGTAGGTGCCTAGATATATATATATAGAGATACAGGACATATTTATATATATATATAGATCTATATATATATATATATCTCTAGGATCTCTATCTATATATATATCTCTATATATATATATATATATATATATATATATCTCTATATATATATATATAATATATATATATCTATATATATTATAGGTGCCCTATTTTATATGGGATGTTTTATTGTAGCCCTCAAGGACAGGTTTATATATATATATATATAAAATATATATATATATATAGATATATATATATATATATAGTATATATATATATATATATATATATATATATATATATAGATATATATATAGATATATATATAGATATAGAGATATATATATATATATATATATATATCTGATAATATATATATATATATATCTCTATATATATATATATATATATATATATATCTATATATCTATATATATATATATATATATATCTCTATATATATATACAAGCCCACAATGTAATTAAATGGTTGTAAGCTCACCAGCCACTAAAGTACGTGTTTTTTATCATAAAGCAGACAAAATTTACGTTGAATGCCTGTCGAAAATCCCTATTTTATATGGATGTTTATTGTTGCCTCAACTACCGAAAAACTGCTGAGTGTTAAGTAAAGTCGTTCTTGCCCAAAGATATGCAGTTCGCCAAGTTAGAGTTTCCGCCGTCTCTGCCTGCGGTTCTGCCGTTTTTCTACTTTGGCCGTTTTTGACCACTGTAAGCGCTTGCTTCGAATGACAAATGGATAGATATATTTTTGTATTCTCATACCATAGCAGTACTATTTCGCCAATTATCTTTGGTTGAGTTGATGCTCATTGAGGCGATGAATTGAACGTTTAGGTAATAATTACACTCCTATAATTTATAAATATAACCGTTCCATAACTACTTCCATTATTATGTACATAAGTTGCGCGTCGAAGGCTAGCACTAATAATTGTACGCTGATATATAACTACTAAAGATCCGGGTTAAATACCACACATGCATTATTACACGGTTACGTCCAACCACAATCCCTAACTTCAAAGGGTTGGAATATTTTTTTCATGAATAACCACGATACACAATATAAAATGGGTGACAGTACCGGAAATCGTCACAGCTTACGCTAATGAAAATCTTTAAATTATTTTATTGCATTTAGTTGAGCCATGTAGGTTGTTTTAACGATCGCATTTTTGTGGATTCGTATTTGACACCCATCATCGGCACAATGACAGTAGTGAGTTGAAACTAGCTCAGTGAATTACTGCCAATCAACTGGCGATCTGGTTAATAATTTCCGGAAATTGCTATTTGATTTTCTCAAGCTGCTGCAATTACTGTCAATTGGAGATAAAATCAACAATGTTTAAGGATATCATTTACTTGGATGTGCACATTATAAATAGGAAACCACTAATTAAGCATAAGAAACAGGCTTAAAGAATATGCCAGAAGCGAACATTGCTGCAATCACTTCAGTCGTTCCATGAAAAGTGTCGGTGCCTATAATACGATGAGCTCACCAATTATATTTTGAATTGCAATAATCTTCTGCCGTTCTATCTTTGTTCGTAAGCTTGCCTTATGCTGCTCGTCGAGTAGATTTAGCCAAGCGTTTTCGTGTTAAACTATTGCAAGTTATGCCAATGACATTACCTGTGCTGCTATGTCGGTCAATTTAATCACCCGACTCAGTTTGGGATCCTAAGCCTCTTTGGTTAAACATTTCATCAGAAATCTGGTTACATGACATGACATCATGCACACATATTCCTTAGGCTAGTTAAGTGTTTAGGGTATTAATGCTAAACTCAGGCTTATTTGATATTTACGGGATATTAGGCAGAAAATGACCATTTATTAGGCAGTTAGAAATTATTATATGAGCATCAACGCAGTCCTGGTAGCCAGCTTGACGCGATACCCATACCTAAATTGCTTCAATGGGGACCGTTTAGCGTTACGTCATCCAGGACACGGCCGTCTGCTAAACATCCCAATAATAAGTGCGCTTATTAATTAAATTGCGGTTGTTGAATAATATTGCTCAATTGGCCGAGGAAACTATGCAATCTAATCGAACGATGTATTTCACCTCTTAATAAAAATAACGATCAGCTATATAACGAGCGTAATATATGATGAGCACGATACGCAATGAAATTTGCCAAGCGATCATTACCATCAATTTGCAACAAGCAGGGAGAATATGCATCTATTAATTAGGCTGTTTGTGCAGTGTATGACGCAGTTACATCAGCAGCTCGAATGTTCATTTAATTGGAACGATAAATGCAACTCTGCCTTTTTCAGCCTGAGAGTTTTCCAATTTGGTTAAATGGTTAAATCATAAAAGTTCATCTTGCAATCTCGCTCTACCATTCAAATGGTCGGCCTGATATAATAAAAATCAGCATAATCCCGATTTTGTTCTGTAGAGCGTTATGCATGCCAAACCGAGGACAGCATATTAACTGCGAATAAGACCAAATTGAGTAAATACCAATGTAACAACATATTATAAGCTTGTACACATTCGTAAGTCAGTTCGACGAAGAGGGACTGCGCATGCTTACGCAATATGGGTTAATTGATGCTTCGATTGAGAAACCTGCTAAATGAACACCTGAGGAAGACATTCAATCGGCAGGACCACACATGTAAAGATTCGACTTTTCAGGACGTTTAAGGAGTACATGACAGCGATTATGGCGTATTTCACAAGATAAATAGCGAGGATGGCTTCTATGTGTACTACTATGGGCTGAAATACGTTGAGTGAAAGTCTCATCCCCGTAGTCTTGATTTATCAATCGTATTCTGACAGTTATTACTTTTCTAGCTAGTCTGCTTGGTGTGCCAAATGTCACTTATTCCATATCAACCATGGTTTGGACCATTAGGCTTGTACATTTCCATTCAAGCGCAGCATTTTATTGTGACACTCCTATCGTCCTCGCAATATTGATCCGTGCTAAACATCCGTATAAACATTACTGATTAAGTATGCGTTTGTTGGTGAGTATATCGAAAGTGGAAATGACAAATTTAGTGAAATGTCGAACTTGAGCCATTCGAAGGCAACATATTATTTCCGATCACAAAGGACTATACAATAATTAAAGCCTGGATCTGCATTCGGTACATGCAGCAGGAACTCATAATTATATGAAGTCTATTATTTCTAATTTCTCTATCATTCCTTATTTTTAAAGATCAACCTCTCTAACGTTATTCACGGACATAAAACGTAAACGTGTGCTCAGCGAAGCTTTTTGGAAAAGTCGCTTGTTCGCAATTAAAGTATTGAGTAATAAATATTTTGGGTGATAAGGATTTGTTGTGTTTCGCATTGATGCAAAACAGGCAAACGCTATTAATAAAAGCAACAATAATTATGGTGGTTTTGCACACTTGAAATATGCGCATTCTGAGGGTGTTGCATTAGTTTCTTAATATCTAACCACACAATGTGCCGTACGAACTATGATATTTGCTTTAATCTAAAGACATCTGAGATATGCGCAGCTTATTATTTTGTGATTGTTCTTTGGTAGACGATGGTACTAAACAGTTACTTGCTGTTAGTTTATAGACATCTTATATAGTGTTATTAATGTAGCTATAGCAGGGCATATTCCAGGCTACATTATATTCATAAGCACCTCTAGCCTAGCAGTAACCAAGTTCAGATGTTGTCTATTGGTCACACCATAATGCTGTTAGAAAACAATGCTATCATGGAAAAAATGTGACTGGTGAATACATTATGCTGTACTTCATGGCCCAAACATTCCACGTCATGGACATTATATGCGGTACAATGTTCGTCATACCAGTAACTTGTTTCAAAAGTGAAGGCACTTGTTTTGACTACCATGGGGATGCTGTTTTTTGCTTGTAATACGTGCCCTATTTTCGAGGCAGCTGCTCAGCCCGGATAGCTAAAGTAACATCGAATAAGCCGTGTTATTGAGATGGTTATAGTAGGTCCTGCTCAGTAATAAAGAACATATTAACACCAACAATCAATACAATAAGAGTTAAAAGCGTCACAGAAATGTAATGTTAGTTGAGTAATATTGTGCTCCCTTTTAGCAAAATTATACATCAATTCGCTGTCATATAACATAAAAGCATGCGTTAGAGTAAATATGTCTAATATTAACTTCCGCAAAATACAATGCAATAATCACTACACTGAGATACTTTGTGTTTTTGCCTGGATCTTTTCTGTGCTGGGTTTTTGTTTTATGTACTTTTAGCTGGATTTTGATGTGATTTAAACAATGCTACGTGGATCAAAATGTTTACCATTATATAGTATCTATGTGTATTTCGCTTTTGCCAAAATGCATATAAGCCAGTCTTGCTTATTTCTTGTCTGCTGAAGAGGTACATTTGTGTTTAAATCGACATGTATACCTCTTGATAATCCAACATTTTCAAATAGCCGGACCAATGAACTGTTACAAATGGCTCTTATATAGTTGATCAACTACAATTATCCGGAACAGAGATATATGCTTAACAGTTTACGCCATTTGGCATACCTACACATAATATCACCCAATAAAGCACTTAAGCGTGTGATTGAGAAACTTTCTAGACGTGGGTTCATATATTATGGCCATCTGTAAACCACCCTGTGGCGCTTATTCATTAATGCATTGAACTGGAAACATCTATTTTGTCTGTGTAATGTAAGCCGCCATTGGGTTAATAATTGACCATGGTCACAATGTGGCGCATGTTGGATGGAAGCGACTGATGCGATACCTGCTAATTAATGTATTTAAACCCGACTGGTAGCATTGCTGCTGCTTGACATGCGAAGACATGTGCAATGATCAAAATTTGAGTTAACTCGTAAGTGGGGGTGGGGGAAATCAGTTTTGGTATTGCCTTTTTGAATACGAAGTGAATTAACAAAAACGTATATATTGTTCGGAGATTTGCAGGAATATCCCATATTCATGAAGCGATTGCTGGTGATGATCATATCAGAGTCAATTGCCGGCAAAAAAATCATATTACGCTACATCAGATATTTATGCAGGCGGCTGTTGTATTGATTGAGAGCGAATCGACTCCTGTAGAAACAATTCCACAATGATGTAGTCAAGAACTTACTCCAAACATTTTCAAACGAATTCTTGATTAATATTCAAGCACGAAGGCGATTATTCAGCTTATTAGCGATCTGTTCGATGAATCCTACATTATAAAGGAACAAAAGTTATGTCTCAAACCAATTAACTCGATACATGTTGGAGTTAATTGCTTGAGGCCTCCAATGTAAAATGCCAGCACTCTGACAATTAGAAAGCTGTAGCCAACCGGTCTGGAATATTTTGGGATGGAATAGCCAATAAACCGGCTAATAGGAATATGCTATTGCTCCGAATGATTGTAACTGTTCTTCTACTGACTAGACGGACTGCCACATTTAGGCTTTAGGTTGCAATAAATTTGGGCACAATATCTTTCGTAAAATAAAATGGCTTCTTACTCAAATGACTCGGTAAAAAGTTACTTCACATAATTGAACGGCTTTTGTACAGCGCTGCTCGCCATCAAATACAATCTAAATTGACATAATGAAATAAACGTGTTCTTATTGTTCGTTCACCTACTATCACTCACCCTCCACGTAATCCACATAATCTATTAGCCCCATGGATGTTACTTACTGCAATGCTATTAAGTTCTTATTTACGAGGAACACGAGCCTGTTTGTACATAAACTTCTTGAGCATCAGCGCACATGGTTATCGTAAGGTTTATGCATATGTAACCGTAGTGCGATAGCAAAAATCTAGGAAGAAATTGCGGATTAATGGTTAAGAGATTTTGCTATAAATACTATGCTTTGTTTAAAACATAATAATGCGTTTGATGTATGCGGGATGAATGTTTCTCAGAATATTGAGAATTTGGCTTTAGTTATCGATTGAGAAAGAGTTTTGTCTCTGACTTTCATTACTCCGTGGTATACCTATGGCACGTCTACTCGCCCAAAATACTTTGAAAGGGTTGAGGCTTATTGGCCAAACGATGACACGCAATGTAATTGCAAATAGCACGATATGAATGTCGACTATTTTCTGGTGATACTTTTGGGCTTAGTTATTGAGCTGTGGATATAGACATATATCTGCAGCTTATCGCCAAAAATCGTTCTCGTTAGGAATTCATACAACTTATTTCGCTTTTATCGCATCTCTCGGGGGGAATGCGTTTTATGAACATAAAAGCATAGACAACTGTAAATTGCTACACCATAGTCGAGGTAAATGTGTACTGAATAGTCTTGGATGCCCCGAAGAGATGTATATAGATCTCTACTAAAGCCTTATTTTGAACTACGCTAGTGTATTTTTCAGCTGTGCCACAGTTGTTAGTCAAACTTCTCATATCAACATATGAAGTCCATTTATCTACGTCGAGTTTATGTTTGTCCATAATGCTCTTGCCCCCTTAAAGCACCATGTCTGTATAATCAATTTTATATCCGTGTAGTCAATTTAGCTGTCATGAACCGTAATGCAATGAGATATTAAGGTTAGCTGCCATAAAATATAGGGCATATGTACGTTAAGGACATCATATCGAATGGAAAGCCACGATCCGTTATCAATCTATGGGAAAGTATTTACGCAAGCAAGATAATGCCCGTCTCTCCTTTCTTAGGAATGCCAAGTTCAATGCAACCAGTCATTGCACTGCACCTTGCGACGAATGTTATGTTGCTAATTTGTTAGTCGCCGGGCAAAATGCAAGCATCGATGATGTATTTTGAAATTGAAGTGGCCTACGATTGATTAAATTGCGATAGACCACCCGTCGTGGAACTGTTTTCAGTAATGCAGCAGCAATAAACCACAAAAACATTGAGCAATCGAGGTTTACATTGTTCTTACCATTATTGTCATTGATTAATCAAAAGAGTGTTACAAAACAACATGTATCTCAAAAGACAGTTTACGAATGCTTTGCCAATCTTCTCATCATAGCAAGTTTTTGGTCGTGATGTATGCAAACAAGCCTGCTTCATATGTTTCAACTTCAAATTAAATAACGAGTTAACCAAAATTGCAGAAAAATATGAACCCCAAGAAAATAAAAGACTGTCACAGCAGAATGTGCTGCTGCTTTGCATTTACTGCTTAAATATACGCAGGTGGACTGAACGATTTCCGGTTCTGCTGGTTGATTTTTTCAGGTGATTTATATTATTCATTTTCTGCGGCGAAAAATAGCATTATAAACAAATAGCGTCTATATGGCAACAACAAAGAGGGGTCAGATTTTGTTCCTTGAGCAAACAAAAATTATCTTGCTCGATTTCAAAGGTCAATAAACGAATTCTATGTGTTTTCTTGTGAATTGGTTGTGGATTCAAACAACTAGTCTTTCATGATAATAAACATGCACTACATGTAGTTTTTTTGTGGGTAGAATGCATTCCACTTCATCACTCTCCTCGTTCGGGTCATATTAGTGAAAGATCGTCTTCCATCGATAATATACTCTACAAACATCGTCTTACATCTCAGGATGCCCATTTAGAGGCATAAGTGATAGCATGATATTTGCTGACTGACAATAATGTTTGGACTTGGTGGAGATGATCATCTTCATGCATATCGAACCCACAAAAATCCGCTCATACGCAAAAACACGTGCTTGTGAAGGTGAGAAATATGTTCCATAATAAACTAGCATTATGCACTGCTAAAATGATGCTGAAAACACCCAAGGACCAAACAACTCGGAGAATTGATTTTCCATATGGCTCTAGTGAGCACAAATATCCCCTTATATTCTCAGAGCTTGCATGGTCCAATTATATTGCTATGTCGCAAAAGCGTATTGTGTTTAGATGGTTTGCATCCTCGCAGATACAGAGATTAATAGGCTAATTATCGTGATGTAAATATGTAGGCAGCTAGCGATAGCACTACTAATGGAATGGACATGTATAGACCATGTGTTTCCTACTTTATAAAAGAATGGGGACCGAATAAATCTGTTACTTGGATTAATGTTTGCAAAACCGACAAGCAATTTCTAATATGACTATCATAATAACCTTTCTTTGTCGTTTGACTGCTGTTTAATAAGATCATAACTACGACCCGCTTTGTTTCTTATTGAGCGAAAATTATGTCATTGTCCACAGTGGCAAAGAGGTTCAGGTCTCCTCGAAATAATCAATATCTTGAGAGATAAAAATCATGCGGTATTTGTGAGAACCTGCGGTAGATGACGAATTGTAGATGTCACGCCGTTGGCATTACTAAAAACAATGCAAACAATGTTGAGCATTTCATGAGCAACCATGTCGAACCCTCTGAATGCACCACGTGCAGAGACAGTTGGTGAATGGAATACTAGAGCTAGCTATTAATTGATTGTTGAGCATTGTTCCACAAAGCCATGTATAAATCCCGCGTATTCATTTATACTGTCATATTCATTATTTAAATTTAAAATCACAAAGCCTCATGATTGATCTGTGAATACACACAACCCACTTGGAAGTCGGAGATTTTCGTCACTTTCTATTTATTTTGGTCCCTTTAAACCCCCCCCCCCCCTCCAGCGGTCAATTATTGATTGGGCGCGGTCATTGTTCACATAAAGCATGCTGTGATCCATCCATCTCTACTCAAAGAAAACAACTATCCCATAATATGTGAATAATATATGTGTTTAAAAGGCTAATGTATGTTTATGATTACATTTATCCGGTATTATAGCAGCTGTTAACATTTATGCTCCACCAGGTGATAATTATTAACTATTGTAGCTGACACAGATAGCGGAAGTTATCAATCCAGCACTAGTACTCCATATAGGCTGGTGAATACCCTTAGTCGACCTGTGTTATATGTTTATATAATTAACTTTACACTACTTGCAACGGAACAAACAACAGCTCGTTTAGTCATAATTTCCACCAGGCCGTTTTGCAATAATGGTTCAACAGTTTCTTCATCGAGGTTTATTTTAATGTATCGTTGTTTGACCGTAGTAAATGCAGTGTACGAGGATTACAGCGGAAGCTCTCAAAGCATAAAAACATCCCACCATTCTGTAATAATCATGCTGGGGTCATTTGATCTAATAATTACACAACAAATAGCCATCACCTCGATACACTATTCCCATTCAAAAACACTTATGTGTCTGACCACTCAATCAAACATAAAGTGCTTATTATTTTACTCCGTTTCATCGATGTTGGAAACATATATCTAACTTAACTAATTGAATGTTTTCTTGGCAGAATTAAATGGATGCTTGTGAAGCAGCGGCCAAAAGACAACATTGAGCAAAACAACAGCATTAGATATCTGCATGTTTGTCAGAAAACACACCATCGATGCTGTCAATAGCCTTGACATTAACTGCCAATGAACCAATAAACAACAGTTTCATATTTGCATATTCTGATTCATCCTTGGATCGCCTCTTGAATTCTAACATCTTCTAAGATTGTCAATATATTGCACATACAGTGCAAGATAAAGATTAGTTCGAGAATGTACGACGATGGGTATATAAGCTGACACTTCATAGGCTGTCTATCGTTGTCCCTTTAATTTTAATGCAATGTTCGTTATGTCATGATATAAAGAATTTATAGCTAGTATCCACAACGCTGGAGGATCAGTTGTCCTTGTACTGCTTCCAGCGAAGCAAGGCGTGGAAGAATCTCCTTCAATAGTAGCCTCTTCAAATTGCGAGCGGAAGTTCTGTATTGGCTTTCGTGTCCTGCTGTGTTTGTTCTAGCTGCTAAAAGTATGCTTGATTGAATCAATGTTGTTCGCAAGGCAAATATGTCAAACCATTTTCAGCGGAAGCAATACACCAGTACCTGGGTTCACGCATGTACCGATCCGAGCACTTTATTTCATATATGTCACTGTGCGATGCAGTTTGTTCATCCTGTATTTGTTCCGAGGTCTCACCCAATATCTAGAATCTTATTTAATCATTTCCACGGATTACCTACTCTGTCATGCGGTTTAACAACGAAGAAAAATAAAACCGATCATGGCAATTGCTTCTAATCTAGTAACGCATATAAATATAGCTGTCATGATATCTTTCAAGACACGGTTATTCTAGTAATGTGATTATTATTAATTATCAGACTGTTCCTAATAAATCGTTGATACATTCTGTAACGGTATTGACAGTACCCATATATTCGGCGAAGTTTGCAACGCTTGGAAAGGGATACAGGGTGGTATTCAACTAAGTTACTGCCTCTCTATGACACCAGGATACACGAGAAATGTTTCGACGGACATAAGATTATTTTTGAGATTATTTCCTCTTACAATCTTAGCTACTTATTGTTCTGCGTTGAAAAGTGTTAGTCTATAGATTATCATATATGACTCGATTTATTTCTTGATCTTTTGTTGCATCGCCTTCAACGAAGAAAGGGATTGCCGTGTTGTTATTCGTACTATGTTGGCATTGTGCCTGTTAACATTATGCCATTAATTAACTCCGTATATTGTGCATATTCTGCGAGATTTTGACGCTTATAGGTAGAGATAGCAAAGAATACAATGTATCGCACCATGATAAATATTGTTATAAACCTACAATCTTTGTATCATTTGACTGTGAAAATAGAATTGAAAGTCAGAGTCCCGGTCATCGCTCCCCACCGCGGGCATCGATTGAGATGTATCATATTTGTACCTTCTGCTTCTTTCAGTGTTGGCGTTGATGAGGTCCATTCATGAAAGTCATGCATTGTCGCAAAAAGAGCACGAACCTCATGGCATTTGTCATCGGCGAGTTAGCCCTGCTGTCTATTGCTCGCAGTAGCTAATAGTAAATCAGGCATGGTATTCTAATCATTGCAAGAATAACTAGTCCGCCAACCGAACTTTTATCATCATATGACCGTATTTGCACGCGCTTCCTTATGCTTGGCTAACAATGCCAGTTTGGCAATGCGCAAGTATGTGTTCCATTATATAAACATTCGTCATACCACCCAGCTATAGTCTTTAACGCTAACAGGAAGCCGCCAATTATATCTAATGAGCCCCCATTTTAGCAAACTAGCAGTCATTATCACATGTAATGATCCAATGCAAAACAGAGGGTTATTGCATTTTATTGGGCGGTTCATTGTAGTGTAAGGTTGTGGATTATTTTTGTGAAAAGCAGTCTTTATATAATCAGAACTACAAGAGGGTTGTAAGTAATAGGTAGTCGCTCTCTATGTCATAGGCATAGCGATCAATACAGGATTGGTGGTCTCTCTGATGCCTATTTTATATTGCGTATTGGTTGATATGCTATAATCAAAAGTGTGCGAATATTGTGGTGTATTACTGAGCGTTAACAAAACAGGACAGGTCACGAATAATAGAATCAATAACTGTTGGAAAACGCTGCTCTTGTGCAATACCGTGATCTTTCCTGACTACATCTACGACCAAATATTTATGTTTTGGAACTTGTATCATAATTTTCCCGACCTCTACCTTAAACAAACATAACCACGTCCGTGAAATGCTAAAATCAGTAATCGTTAGCATTCGTTTCATAAACACTTGGACATAATCTGGTTCTCCAACGCTCAGTAGCTGAAATAACTTGTCATTAAGACCATCTTCACATGAGCCTTTTGTCGCATCTTCCCGCGATAGCTGGATATTATACTGTGCTTGCGGAACAACTAGTTCCGTGTTAAAGAATTAAATATGCAATGCTGCCGCTCAAATCAACGGCATCTCACGTTCAATTATTTAATACAATATGATTCAAGCAAATCTATTATTGCCACCACCCGAAAATTATTGCGAACTTAACAACGTTTAGGGAAGTATACTAAATTCAAAATAAACTAGACGCGTGTATAAAGCAACAAGATCCCAAGGCTCCAGCAGCATTTTTTTATCTAACGCATTATAGCTGGGTCAATAATTCAATGAGTGCCTGATAAGCAATACACCACGGTAAGAGATTGTTTGTCGGACTCGAGTAAATATTAAGCACGGTAGAGTATGTGTGTCAAGGGATCGATACTGCAACAGCTAACAGCTACGCTGAGAGGGACTCTAATTTATTATATGGGGAGAGTTTCTAGCGT